>CM061558.1:249635072-250235072 GCA_030864225.1 Capsicum baccatum var. pendulum
CTTTTCGGCGTTATTTTTCGGTGATCAACTCTAAATCAATCCACAAACATCATAAGCTTGTCCATTGCATCCATTTTACCCCATTTGTTTGTTATCTTCTCAAACACACTTTTCACCATTCTTAAAAAGCTTTAAATCAGTCATATCACACAAAAATTCTTTAGAAAGTACATTACAATAGCTTAGGTGACTCCAAGTTCATTTCTCTATTCCATGAGCCCAACGATCATTGATTAGAAGAAATACTTATAATTTCAAATTTTTGTACAGATATCTACACAGTCATCGACCCATCATCGTCAGTCATCAAACGTGCATACATCCCAATATAGACCCTAAGCGTAATCTACCATCAACCAAAGCTTAATTCTAGGATGTCTGTTGCAAAATTTATTTTGGTTTCAGGTGATTTCATGGGAGAATGGGTGGATACTCCCAAATGTTGGAAATAGAGATCTTTTACCAAGGTGACACTGCCCATTGTTGTTCGCCGCAACAGTTCATACGACGAATTGATTGCAAGCATAATGTAGAGTGGGGATCTAGATGTGTGCCGAGCAATGTGGTGATTAGTTATTTAATGCATTAGAGGGAAAAAGTGAATCCTACGATCATAAATAATGATGCACATGTGTCCCTCTATACAATGGATGTTGACATAGATGACTTTAGGCCTATTTTAAGGATAAATGGAGTTATGAGGTCCTTCGAAGGACCGATGAAGTCATCATCACCCCAACCTCATCGCCCGATAATCGACGATGATTTGAATTATTACGAGAGCAATGACAATCATCCTATGAATATGGAAGATGATTGTATGCATATGGAAGATATTTCATCAGATTCGCTAGATGTGGAAGAAGACTGTGGAATAGGATCCCAACCAGGACATTCCTTCTCCGAAAAAATCAATTTTTATCGTGATCAAACATTTGCCGATAAGAAACAACTCAAAATACTACTAGACAGAGCAACGGTGATGCAGTATTTTGATTATCATACGGAGAAGAGATTCACCAAGTTGTTGAAGGAAAAATGTGTATCTCCTGGTTGTGGCTGGTTATTATAGGAAAGGAAGTACGAAACCTCAGACAAATTTCACATATACAAGTTTGTCGGAGTGCACACATGCGGTGTTGAACGCGCCACCCGTAAGCACAAGAAAATCTTATTGAATTGATTGCTTCACTATGTATAAATCAATTCCAGGATGGTAAAGGTCCAAGCATGAGAAAAATTCAAGGAATTGTGTTCAAGGAGTTGCATCATCATGCAAGCTACTAGATGTGGTAGAAATAAAGTGTAATTGCGAAGAACATCATTTGCGAGACACCGGAGCACGGATATGCTTGCTTGCCGTCTTTTTATCATATGGTGGAGTTGTTGAATCCAGGGTCTTCCCACACTATCTTGGTAAATCAGATTGATGGATCGTTCGTTTACTACTTCTTAGCATTCGGAGCTTGTATACGGGGATATGCTCACATAAGAAAGGTAATTTCCATCGATGGTACACATTTGTCTGGAAAGTACGGAAGTGTGTTGTTGAGTGCAGTTGTACAGGACACCAAAAATCACATCTTTCCAATTGCCTTTTGTGTCGTCGAAAAATAGAACGATGCTTCTTGGACCTTCTTCTTCCAGAAGTTAAAGTCTATCATAGAATATAAACTAGATCTATGCGTTATCTCCGACAGGAACATTAGCATCCCAAATGCCTTCTCCCATGTATACAGTCGTGCACATCACTTACTTTGTATGAGGCACCCCGCTAAAAATCTCCGTGTAAATCAATACTGTGGAGAACATTTTTATCTATACTACGTTGTGGCAAAGATGTATTCCTTTGATGAGTTCAGCGAGAATTTTGAGGAATTGAATAATAATTTCCCTGAGGCAGCACATGTCCTTGAAAATGTGCTTGATTTTGAAAAATAGATTAGAGCATACTTCCCGGGCAATAGGTATGATGTGATGAGCACAAACATCACCGAGTCGCTCAACTCAATTTTGATAGATGTATGGGAGTACCTCGTGTCATACATATTCAATTCAATTGCTAAAAAATTGGTGAAAAGTTTAGGGAGAGACATGCCTATGTTGATGAAAAAAAAAACAAATATGTGCCTTGTGCGGAAAAGATCCTAAGGGATAACAAGAGTACGAGAGATTTCTTGTATATGACTAATCCAAATGGGTTTCTAGACTAGTACACAATCTTCGAAAATGGTGTTACTGCCAAGGTCAATCTCTTAGAGAGGAGTTATTCTTGTAAAAAATTTGACTTGTTGAAGAAGCCACGCGAACATGCAATGACAACTTTGCGAGCAAAGTATAGGGATGGCGCAGGTTATGGTAACTCCATCTACGAGTACTCTTCGCCAATATATAAAGATGAAAGTTACCTCCTCGCATACTTAGAAACAATTAACGTTGTCCCTCCAGAGGCTGGATGGACTGTTCCATAGGAATTGCTAGACACTAAAATTTCTCCACCCTCCTGCGATCCCTAAATCGGAAGGAAGAAAGTCAAACACGCTAAGGGAGTCGGTGAGACGTTCAAGTCTAAAAGGAAGAATAGATGTTCAATATACAAGAAATCCAAGAACAAAAGAACCACATGTAGCATGGCAAACAAATCATAGATAGGCTTTTTTTTTCTTCAGTTGTAAAGATACTGTTTTGGGGTATAAATGAGCATTTCATTAGAATTTAACGTTTAGTTGTTATCGATTTAAAGCTTTGTCTACGATAGACTACATACATTCTCCGGTATATATTTCACCCGGTCTATTAAATAATATATATCAGTTATATTATTACTTATCAAATATACTATGTGGGTATTTATACTGACATATCTCTCGAATAGATACATTGAATCATGGTTTTCTATTCCCAATTAATTAAAAGCTGCAAACAAGTCTGTACTCTATAAAAACCGTCGGTATATGCAAACCAGGCATTTTCTATTCCCACAGCATCGACTGACCATTGGTTAGATATATGAAAGGACATCATATATAGGTCCATAAGTACAGGGCCTATTTCTATGTAACCCTTCACTTGTCCCTAAACACAAAACATTAGAAACCCTCTTCTTCTTCCCCAAAACTAAAATTATGCCTGGTCGCAGAATTCCTCTTCGCCCAATCAGACGAGTTCCCCCTCGTCACTATAATTTTCTTCTGCTTCAAAACAATTTTGACTGGCTTTTATATGACCTGGGAGAAGACCGCCAATACTTGGAGCGTGAGTCCTGACGAAATGCTCATTTCTTCCAAGCAATTCTAGAGCTTTTTGGAATGGATGGAAACAACTACATCACACCCCCTACCTTTCCCATAATTTAGTTTAAGTTTTTTATTTCGTTTATGTTGTTCAATTTTTTTTGGTTTCTTCATTGCTGAAGAAGCTTTCTTAGAAGGATTTTGTTAGAAGAAAGCTTCTTCTATTTTTCCCCTTTTGCTGTAAATTATAGTATATAATGCAATGAACAATTTTATTATAAGTATGTTGTTTCAGTTTGAACATTATGTTTATCATCTTTGTTTTGATACGCAAACCAAGCGTTTTCTTCTGTACAGATAGAAATTTCAAATATGTATGTCTTATTCAATTAATAGTACTGTAGTTTGGCTTAATTAATTTCAAGTTGTTATAAAAAGTGATATATAGTCTATCATCAATCGTATACTCCGTCTTTCCTCGAAAAATAATATCATATTTTGGGGTTGGTGCAGTAAAATAATTAAATTAAAAATAATTTAAATAGATAATCACATGTTTTGGGGTTGGTGGAACAAAATGATTAAATTAAAAATGATTTGTAATAGATAATCACATATTTTGGGGCTGGTGGAAGAAAATAATTAAACAAAAAATGAATTAGTTGATGCATTACTGAAAGTATAAGTCTACAGTACACCAGACAAATCGATGGCTGACATAAGTCATGATCTACGATGGTCTATTAAGTGTCATCGCCAGTTCAAAAAAATAAAATTACTAATCCAACAGTAATAAATGACTACTTTTATAATCCATTAGTGTCAGCACTTCATTTTTACATCATATATAAGGTCGATCATCCCTCATTATTTTATTTCATTCGCTTTGTTTTGTTTATAAAAATTCTACAATGTCTCAAGCCTCTTAAACATCCAATTCTAAAAATACTCTAATTTTTCATTCGGGGAATGCAGCAGTCTTGATGACGTCACGCATGGACTCAAATTCAGGTCGCAAATTTTATAATTGTGCAATTGCGAAAGTGATAAAATAACTCTGCAGTTACTACAGGATAAAATAATAAACCAAATAAATTAATGGATACATCTTACAAAAATTTAAGAAATAACCACGTACAAAAAAAATAGATTCATTACCTACAATAAATCTATTTTATAATCTAGTTATTAGCCTAGTTATCCGCACTTGGTATTTTAAATATTTTTTCTACACTTAAATCTAACTCTTTTCCTTTTATTTCATCAAATATATTACTGTCAAATATTATTTTTTGTTCTGTTCCTTCATCATTTAAATATTCTTCCTTTGTTATTATTTTTATATCTTTTTAGTCATTTGATTCATCTATTTCACTATCTATTTCAGTATCTGTTTCGTTTTTTGAAATTTCATATATACTATCTTCACTTTCTAATTCATAATCTATATAATCTATTTGCATATATTCTGTACTATCTATTTTTATTTCTGATATTTGTTTATTTTTTGGATTTTTAGGTAATTTACAATCTCTAGCTAAATGTCCTAACTTTCCACAATTATAACATGTACATTCTTTTATAGATTTTTTCTTTCTATATGGTCGTTTATTTTTATAATTTTTTACATAATATCTTTTTCTTGGTTTCTTGTATTTATATTTTGATTTTTTATATTTCTTGTATTTCTTATGTCTTTTTCTTTTCTTATAATATCTTTCTTCACATCCAAATTGGGGTGCTATTTTATTTTTGCAACATGCTAAATTTCTTATTAATGTTTTTTCCATTTTTAGTTCTTCTCTATATTTTTCACATAAATTTCTATACCATTGCTGTAAAAATTTTATTCTAGCTCCTAATGTATCTACTATTTTTGCTTCTTCCCAACTTTTTATTATCTTTGAACTAAATGGTTCGGGTAATTTATTAAAATATAATTTTCTTATTTCTTTACTTTCTTCTATACTATATGCTCCTTTATAATAATATTCTTTAAATGCGCAAGTATATTCGTCTATATAACACATATTACATATTGTAAAGATGAATATTATGTAGTATGCCAGAAAGAACATGTAATAGACTGTAGATATGCAAAAGGTAAAACTAGTATACCACTAGTAACAAAAAGAATAATTAACAAAGAAATAAATGATATAAAAAGTAAAGGAGATCCAATAAAATATGTACACCTTGGAGGTACAGAAATATTAATAAAAGCATGTTTTAGAGAAGGAATAGATACACCGATAGAATTATATCTAGCTAGAATTATAAAACCTATAGAAAAAAGCATAATAACTGCCGTAAAAGGAAATTTAATATACCAAAAATTTAAATTTATAATAAGTGCAAATTATTCAGTAGCAGTAACAGATAGAAATATAGATAAATCACTAGTATTATATTGGAAGATATCAGGTATAGAATTAACACCAGGAAGTAAAATATTTACAGCAAGATGCAAAAATTTATATGTATTAACGACAAAACATAAAATAACAGGGAAATATGAGATTAACAAGATACAAATAGATAGCCCATTCGAACAAATTGTAAAAACAATAGATTATAATGATTATAGCTATAGAGACATAGATATAGAAGAAAATTTAGAAATAGTAAATGATAGAATAAGTACAACAAAAAGAATAGCTAATGAAAAACCAGAATCATCAAGCTCATCAAAGAGAACAAGTTATGAAACAAATTCAATAAGTAATCTAAATCAATATTACATAATAGGAAAAATAAATGAAAAAGAATATTTAATACTCTTAAATACAGGACAAGAAGAAAATTATATAGCAAAATATCTAGTAAAGGATGAAGAAATAAAAATTGATAATGATATATGCCCAGATCTACCAAGAAGTTTAATAAATAGTAAAAATATAGCAGAAAAAGAAATAATAATAGGAGTCAGAAAAATAAAAATAGAATTTGAGGTAAAAGAAGAAATGCAAAAAGCAGATATAATATTAGGAATAAAATGGTTAGAACAAGTAAAACCATATAATATAGAACATACACAATTAACCATAACATATAATAGGGAAAAATTATTCTTAAGAAGAGCCTTAACATAAAATGAAGACATATGTATTAATGAAGATAGTAGTGGAAGGATATTACAGTAGATATTATACGCCTATGATGGATACAGGAGCAGAAGCTAATTTATGTAGATATAATTGCTTACCAGAAAGTAAATGGGATAAATTAAAAATACCAATAGTAGTTAAAGGATTTAATAATGAAGGAAGCTTAATTGCTTATAAAGCTAGGAATGTAATAGCACAAATATGGGTTAAGATATTGACAATAGAAGAAATTTATAATTATGAACTAACGTCAAAAGATATACTTTTAGGAATGCCATTTTTAGATAAATTATACCCACACATAATAACTAGAAACGATAGGTGGTTCACAACACCATGTAAACAAAAAGTAAGAGCAAAAAGAGTTAATAATAAAATAAGAAAGAAAACTGATTGGATAAAAGGAAGTGAAAAAATTACACAAAAGTTAGAAAATATAAAAAATACTGAAGATACAATAGAATTAGTAGTATTTTCGATAAATAAAACAGAAATAACTATATTTTCAATAAATAAGATAGAAATAGTTAAGAAAAAATTAGAACAATTATATAGTGAAGATCCATTAAAAGGATGGGAAAAACATAAAACTACCATTAAAATAGAATTAATAGATAAGAACAACATAATAACCCAAAAACCATTAACATATAATTTTGACGATTTAAAAGAATTTAAAATGCATATAGATGAATTATTATAAAAACAATATATACAAAAAAGTAATAGTAAACATAATAGTCCAACATTTATAGTAAATAAACATAGTAAACAAAAAAGAGGAAAAAGTAGGATGGTTATTGATTATAAAAATTTAAATGCAAAAACTATAACATATAATTATTCAATACCAAATAAGATATTAAAAACAAGACAAATCCAAGGATATAATTATTTTAGTAAATTCGATTGTAAATCAGGATTTTACCATCTAAAGTTAGAAGAAGAATCTAAAGAATTAACCGCATTTACGGTACCACAAGGATTTTATGAGTGAAATGTATTACCATTTGGATATAAAAATGCACCAGGTAGATATCAATATTTTATGGATAATTATTTTAAACAATTACCTAATTGCATAGTATACATAGATGATATATTATTATATACAAAAACTAAAGAAGAACATATAAAATTATTGGAACAATTCATAGATAAAATAGAAAAATCAGGAATAAGTCTAAGTGAAAAGAAAACCGAAATTATGAAAAACCAGATAGAATTTTTAGGAATACAAATAGATAAAAATGGAGTAAAAATGCAACAACATATAGTACAAAAAATAATAAATTCGAAAGAAGAATTAGATACAAAAAAGAAATTGCAATCATTTTTAGGATTAGTAAACCAAGTAAGAGAATATATTCCAAAATTAGTTGAAAACTTAAAACCACTACAGAAAAAATTTAAAAAGGATATAGAATATAATTATAATGAAGAAGATAAAAAACAAGTTCAAATAATAAAATTACTTTGCAAGGAATTACCAAAATTACAATTTCCAGATGAAAATAGAAAATTTACATATATAGTAGAAGCAGATGCCAGTGAATATAGTTACGGAGGAGTACTTAAATATAAATATGAAGCAGAAAAAATAGAACACCATTGTAGATACTACTCAGGCACGTTCAACGAGACAGAAATAAAATGGGAAATAAATAGAAAAGAATTATGTTCATTATATAAATGTTTGTTAGCATTTGAGCCATATATTGTATATAACAAATTTATTGTGCGAACAGATAATACGCAGGTACGTTGGTGGCTAACAAAGAAAATACAAAACTCAGTTACAACAAAAGAGATTCGGAGACTAGTTTTAAACATATTAAATTTCACATTTATAATAGAAGTAATCAGTACTAACAAAAATGTTATTGCAGATTACATATCAAGACAAAGCTACACAGACTGAAATGATAGAAGAAAATATACATGAAAAGATACTCAACGCCCTAACTACGTTTTCATTGAAAGTGGGCAGTATGGGTACTGAGATAGAAAAGCTAAAGCTAAAGACTAGTGAAGATAAACTGAAGTCTATAGCTATGAATCAGCTAACTGAGCAATGCGCAGAGCTATGTCGATCGGAAGACAATAAAATTCCAGAGCTAGAAGGAGATGTTGGGACACTCCATAAAACCCATAACGTTTATCAATCTACTTCTGCAGGTATAAACAGAGGAGTTAGAAAAAATATGAACCTAAACAAGCTATTTGATAAACCATATACACCAAATACATCAAACGATCCCATGTTTATACCCCCACAAGTTACCACATACCGAGAAAGTCTAAACCAAGACAAAAAGACTTACAACTACACAGCCCGAACATACATAGAAAATATCTACAATGTACAAACCTTTTTAAATAGCAACCCCAAATCTACAAATATCCAAGAACCAGATACAAACTATATAACCCAGAGATTGACCGGATATAATAAATTAATTGCCTTACCTAAAACCAAACCAAGTTTAGTTAAAACTTGCTATGAATATGGACTACTTAGTACTGTATATACCACGGACGGAAACGAGATATCCACTATACCAGAGATATATGACGCATTTATCACTTTTAAAAGAATAACCAAAGGTACCTTGTTTTTTATAAAAATTTACACGACACCAGCAGAGATATTATTTGATGAAGTAAAAAAACCTATACAAGTTGTAAAGATAGGAATGACACGAGATATGATTATACCACAAGATATTATTTCACAGCCAGAAATACCTAGAATCGAGATACCAAAATTTTATGTGAACAAAAGGATTATCGGACTATCTACAATTTTGCAAGAGCTAGCAAATACATATTGCAACCAAAACCCCATATGGAGATACTATTCAAGAAATCATGTACTGATATATTCAAATTTAAAAGAGTTACGAGAAACAGATATGGAAACTATTAGGCAATGGATTCTCACGTTGCTTAAACCGGAAACGGAACCTATCGCCAGAGCTATCAGAGAAAAATTTATTTCGGAAGAATTATTAACCAGATATTGCAAGACTATAGGACATAAATATCCAGATCACAAATGTTCAAAATGTAATGGAGGAGATAGTGATGTCCCAGCAGTTCAGCAAGAATAAAAGAAGATAAGGACGCCAGCTGGAAAGATAAGAGCAGAGCAATAATGAAGATACAACAGATATGACAAAATAAATGGAAGACTTATTGTAAATTTGTATACGTAAAGATAAGTTAAGCATTTAAAAAAGTAGTTGGTAGCATTTAATGTAAAGTTTGAATTTTATCTTTATAGGCCTAGAGTAGTCTTTATAGGATAAAAGACTTTTAAGTCTTTTTTGTTGATTTTTGTTTGTATTTATTTGACAGATGTAAAAAATTGTAAGGATCGGTTTATTCTATAAATAAGAGAAGAAGAAGGCATTGCAGAGGGCAAGCCTTCACACATTAGCCAAAAAACTCTCTCCATTTAAAAATATTTTGCCCAGTTAATTAAATATATACACTTCAATGGAAAAAGCTATGGAGCAACAAACCTCAGAAATATCAAAGCTACCGGAACAGGTATATCTATTTATGATTATGAATAGCTAAATTCATAATTCCCGACAATCATGATATGATAAAATAAATTCATATTAGTTACTTTATAGTAGAATTATTCGAAGAATAATATGTTAAGAAGTTTATTAGCAAAGTGGAAACGGAGAAAAATCCCTAAGAACTATGTCATCCTAAAGGTGAAACCAATGAGGCAAGAAGCCGTGGCGGGGAGTAACCAGAGTCGAGGTGCTGTTTAAGCGAAAAAGTATCCGAATTACCATGCTAATAGTGACCGAAGAACATGTTATTTAAGAATAATCTAGTAAATAGTAATCTGAGATGACTATATTTTATTATGAACATGGTTGAAGGGAATATTTTGAAAAAAGCAATTTTATGAAAATGAATAATAATTTATCTGATGTGATGGTAGATAAATTTAAGATACTTATTTTGTATGCACTTAGAGATATAAATGTTGCAGATATAAGGAAAATTATATTAGAAAAAACATTTGGAAAATAATACATGACTAGAGTAAATTATATACCATGTCTACCTAGCTACTCTTACAAATACTTATTATGTTAAAATTACGTAGAATTTTTAAAGATATGCGAAATATACAGTTACTAGAAAAACAGATAAAAATTAATATAGACAAATACATGGAAAATAAAAAATATATAAAATCTCTTAATAAAAATATGCAAGAACTACTAAGGCTAAAACAAATAACTATAAAATATCAATTTTAGAAAATAGATCGTTTAGACTACCTTAAAGTTTTAATCTTATATATACTTAAAGACATAGAAATTATAGATATTAAGAAAATAATATTAGAAGAGGTAATAAACTACGAAATTGAAATAATAAATGTGTTAGAACAGATATACGAAGACATTTACCCAGAAGGATATTATTCAGATCAAGACTGTGGATGTTAGAATATATTAGAAAAACTAGAGAAAACCAAGATAATCTAAATAATGAAATTAATTATAGAAACCGAATTAGAAAAATAATGGAAGATCTAAAAGAAAAGTTAATATGGATAGAAAAAACCTTAGAAAATTTAGAAAAAAGTACATGTGATAGTTTACATAATATAAAAAACTCACTACGAGAAGAACAACACAAGATAATAAATGACATAGAAAATCTAGATTTAGATATATACTACAGTACAGATAGAATAAATTATTATACAGAAATTTGTAACTCTGTAGTAACTACAGGATAAAATAATAAACCAAATAAATTAATGGATACATCTTACAAAAATTTAAGAAATAACCACGTACAAAAAAGAATAGATTCATTACCTACAATAAATCTATTTTATAATCTAGTTATTAGCCTAGTTATCCGCATCCCCCTACAAATTGGACCAAATAAAAATCTTACTTATTTAAAAAAGAGTCCTTTTAAATAACATAGCCATATTCAATTTTATTAAGTCCTATATCAATCAGATTCAATATCCGAATTTAAAAAAAAAAAGAAGTTTGAGAATTCAATCTAAATCATTATAAAAAAATGCAAATACTCGGCTGGGGGAGGTAGGGGGTGGGGGGGGGCGGCGGCTGATTTCGATGATATTTATAACTGCAAGTATTGTGACTATTTTGCATATTGTTTATTATCATTGATCAATTAGTCTTTTTTTACATTTTTTTTTATTGCTATTTTTTACTTTCTTTTTGTCTGCTCCGGCCTGGTAAGCCCGACGCATTTAGAGTGCTCGGCCTGATGGGCCCCCAATCTACAGGGCTTTCGGTCCCGAGTTGGGCCATCTATGTTGACAGGCCTAGTGAACCGGCCCGTTTAGAGGCCCGAACCAAGCTCATTGGTTACCCGGCCCGGTTATATAAAATTTTTTTTTAAAAAAACAACAATTAGCTTTTAGTGGGCCATTGGATCGTTGAGGCCCAACAACATTATAGCCGTTTGGACCTTCCAATGGCCAAAACCCACTTTTTGGCATTTTATTTTAAAAAAAATTAATTCAAAAAATTTCATATAAATGCCCCCAATTCAAAATTCATTTTTCACACAACTCACAATCTCATTTTCTCAATCTCTCTGAAATATTCTAATTATCTCTTAAAATGCACAATTTTATTTTTTAATTGTGCAATTACAAATATCAAGTGGAAGTATTCTAAAGTCGCAACTTTCGAATACTACAAAAAATTAGTATTGTCGTTCCATCTCTTACTTCTAATTTTTAATTAGTGTATTAATTGTTGAATATTTATTTTTATTATTTTGGTGTATTTTGATTATTCTTTAGTTTGATTAATAGTATGGATAAATTAAGAAACCTCTGTAAAAATGTCAAATTTTTTAATCTCGGAAGTGTTAGTGGTAGTAAAAAATATATTGGTGACGGTTTCGATAAAGTTAATTCAAGTACTAGATATATCCGTATGCCAGGTAGTATTGGTACAAGGGCATCTAAGTTTAGAAATAAAAGGATACAACTCAAATAGTCCAAAATAGTCAATGCATTCATCTCAAATACAAAAGACTGAATAAAGAAAAGAGGGAAACAGGCGACTCAAATCTCCAAGAGCTCACCCGGTCTCCAAAAGTTCAATGCAGCACGAACTCAACTTAGCAGCTGAAACTAGTACTCAGGTCTGCATCAAAGAATAGAACAAGTGTAGCATGAGTATCAAAACAATGGGTACTCAGTAGGAATCATTGACCGACCAAGCTAAATCATGATATGAAGATGATATAAAGTAATATAATATCTCTAAGTCAAGGTACAAAATCGAACTTGAATCATCTTGATCACCATTGTATATAATTAATAATCAAACTAGAAAAATACTATGACTTATCAATTGATCAAGTGTAAATCCCATTATATATGAAGTAAATAATCTAAAATAGCAAATAAACATTAGTACTATCATAATCGCATAAGATCAAGGTGTCATACTGTAACACCCCAATTTTCTGAATCGGAATGCTACACGGTGCTCATGAACCTGAAGGACCACAAGCTAACCCATGACTGATATCTGGACCTGTATACTGTATAATATACAATAAAATGTGAAAATATGAACATGAAAGGCCATAAGGTTCGAACTGAACAAACGTCTACTAACAAAATGTCTGAAAAAGGTATAACAATACCAAAATAAGTCATAAATACTGAAAATAATAAGATCTGAATATCTAATCTGACATCTAGTCTGAAAGCCTCTAACTGAACTGAATAAGGAGTTGAAGGAACATGTCTCCAACTAACTCCATCTAGAAACTGAATAGTAAATATAGCAGTAATCATATCATTCTCAAATGATAGGGACTCACTCCAAACTCTTAATATTGGAATGCTACTGCTAATATGGAGCTCGTGCCTCTGAACCTATAGTTTAACATAGGAGAAAGCACCATAACGCAAATGCGTCAATACGTCTGAATGTACTGAGTATACGAGTGAGGTAGGCTAAATGCAAAGGGTATATGCATGAACAATGTTGTCTAATATGATCGTGAGAATACATACATGCATACATAACTGTAACTAAACTCGTGGAGATACTGACTACTGAGACTGAATACTGACAACATGAGTGTACTGATATTGAGATACTGAATAGATGAGAGAATATTTCTGACAGTTCAAATTATGAAGAACTGGTCTAGTTGACAGTGTCTGACAGTCCTGAAGCTGAATACTGATATCATGATTTCAGATAACTGATATAACTGATACATAAGTTCAGAAAACTGATATAACTGTGATTATTGGCCTAACCGATATAACTGATACTGAACGACTTTATCTGACAGTCTAAGTCTGATGGAACTATCTGTGTTCCATTCTACTTGGAGTAACTAAATTTGAGATCAGTCCTATCTAGCGGGTGATCTTTAAATCTAATGGTTCTAATACTGATTAATCATAGTTGAGATCAGTCCTAGCTAATGGGTGATCTTGAAGTCTATTTACAATGATAAGCATTGACTGTATCTTACAGTACTGAATTTGTACTACTAAGCTGAGTTGACTATTTCTGACAGTCCTGGATCTGCAACTGAAACAGTTTGTTGTATTCATCTAATCGACATGCCCCAAGCTAAGCTGACTAGGGTCCAATCTCTACCCTGACTGGAAGGGTGTCAGTACCACGCCACCAGTAAAGACATTTGCTTTGGATTCAGTCCTAATCTAGCGGGTGACTCCTGAGATCAGTCCTATATATATAAATGTGCTAACGGGTGACCCTTGAGTATGTCAGTCCTATCTAACGGGTGACATGTCGTACCTATGCTGGCAATGTAGTTCTGGAACATAGGGATTGCTTCTAGGGATCTCATCTTATTCAAGCGGGTGAGTCCCCATCCCTAGGCTCGCTCGGTGTTGAATCCTACTCTCATCTGAAATACACTGAACTAAATAACTGGGCTAAACTAAATAACTTAACTGGATTGATTTGCTTAACTTATACTGATTAACAGAACTAAAAATAGTGGTATTGTTTAGCGGAGCTAAAACTGAGTTTACTGGATTCCGATGACGGACGAAATATAATGAGTGATGAGGACTGATTAAGAGTACTGAATTTACTGAGATTGACTTTGAATACTGATGTTAAAGATATTACTAAGCACAAGATCACTGAGATTACTGAACTACTAAGACTACTGAGGTTACTGTATTTTTCCTGAGTCACATAACTGACTCAATGCTATAGATCATGGCTTAACTGAGAGTGTCATGATAACATGACATGGCTCTAGGAACACAACTATATTTTTGGGTACAAATACCCCCAGGACTCAATGGAAGGAAACTGACACAACCTGACAGACTTGATCATAAGATTGGAGTCCATAATTCACATTATCACAAATAGAGGATATTATACATCATGTAGTTCATCAACATATTAAGCATGGTAGGGAGTGCATAGCTATATTTCATGAGCATATTGTATATCTCCATTATCATACATGCTTCATACCATAACAATAGTAATACATTAAAAGAATGGAATTCATATTAAAGTATATAGCTAACATGGACTTGTCATTTAGACATCATAGAACCATATAAACATTAATTTATAGCATCCTAAGCATTTTATCGAACACCTTGCATGCAATCTTTAAGGCATAGGTGTGTTTCATAACTTGTACCATTTTACACCCTCTAAGGTTTATTGTTTTTAACTAACAAGCATAAATATTCCATGAAAACACCGCTAGATATCATCTTGAAACTTAAACAACAATCATCAACATGTACATACTCATATAACCACAAAAATTTTACAAAATAATATTTAAAACATGGTTCTTGAGCTCTATGAATGGATTGGATCCATAGATGAACACTACACATACCTTACAAAGGAAACCTTGATGATTTGATGGACAGTTCTTGAATTGAGAAACGTAATTCTTTATTATCTTAGAAAAAGGCTTGAATCTTCCTTTTGACAGATGAGTTTGATGGAAACCCTAATCTTGTGGTTGAGAGCGTAAGAGAGGGTTTTTGAG
This sequence comes from Capsicum baccatum var. pendulum, assembly GCA_030864225.1. NCBI lineage: Eukaryota > Viridiplantae > Streptophyta > Magnoliopsida > Solanales > Solanaceae > Capsicum > Capsicum baccatum. The sequence continues at coordinate 249,650,479 of CM061558.1, forward strand.
ATGCTTAACTGAAGAAAAATGGGAAAAATTATGCCTCTTTAGGGTTATAAGTCATGGGAAGTTAAGGGAAAAGATCAAAATACCCTTATGAAATAAATTCTCAGTTACTGAAAATAATTTCTGACGATATTTGTGACAAGGCATCAAAAGTGTGGTAAGCCATCTAAAATGTCATCACATAGAAGATGGATTTTACCTAAGGTTGATGATATTTATGACATGGCATCAAAAATGTGGTAATCCATCAAAAATGTCGTCACACAGAACTAGATACTGCCTAAGGTTGACGATATTTGTGACATGGCATCAAAAATATGGTAAGCCATAAAAAATGTCGTCACACAGAAGTTGGATACTTCCTAAGGCTGACGACATTTGTGACATGGCGTAAAAAATATGGTAAGCTACCACGAATGTCATCACTTAGGATCTGGATTCTGCCTAAGGATGACGACCTTCGTGATAGGGCGTCACAAATTTGGTAAGCTACCACGAATGTCGTCACACTGTTTCCAGCCTGACATGCTGGAGTAAAATCGGAATAACTCTTTCCTACGATATCGGATTTTGGAGAAATTAGTATCGTTGGAAATCTACTTCAATTATATATCTTTTTATAGGTAATGAGCCCAAAAGTTCCAAGTATAATGAGAGATATGCTCGTTTGAAGTTGACTATACTAGTATCCTTCTCAAGAATTCTATCGGTAAGGAATGTTTTTGATTCGTCTGATAGCTGGGAGTTATTTAAAGCCTTAATATACATCTTACTTACTCATAAAATTATAAAAGAGCCATGGTGTACTATGTATGAGATTGGTAAATGGCTCTAATACTGGTTTGGATTTTTCGGGGTATTACAATATCTCCCCCTTGAAAACATTCTTCCTCAAATGATGACTGCTTGAGAGGGGAGAAAAGATAAAATGATGCATATATAGCATGAATGACTGATCATGATTTCATCACTGACATGACTGAAAACTAATCATATAATAATATACATGTATATCTGATTCATGGGTAGCTAATTTATGAATGTAGGACTGAGTATTCCGATAAACTGAGTTTCTCAAACTGAGAATGCATATCTGATGCTTAACTGATAAGTTGAATCCATGCATATTTGATACATGATTATATGACTGACATAGTGCGTGAATGCATGATTGAAAGTACTGATAAGCTGACCATGCATATCTGATGCGTGAATACATGACTGAACTGACTCGCGAACATGCGACTGAATATGCAATGATAAAGGCACTAAGATTGAACTGAAACATGAGAACATGACTGAGTCTGCTACATGACATATTGACTGAACATCATGAACTGAACAAAACCTCTGATACTTGACTTACAGCTGAGTTCTAACTTGAGGGTCAACTTATGAGTACCCTCTATTCTAGACTGAATTTATTATGCAAGGAGAAACTAAAAGATCTAAGACATGAGAGTTTTAAGAGAAGGTGGGGTATCTCCCCCTTGGGACGCTATGTCCCTCTAAGAAGATACTGGGTGATGCACAGAGCATCTATGAACTAGATTATAGCTAAACTTTGGGATTCTGAAACTAATGCATGATGCATGAGATGAACTGAGGATATATATGACATAGTATTGATTAATTTGATTAGTGGAGGCGCATCATAAGTCATGGAAACTGAGTATACTGGGGATCATGATACGTGTACATGAGTCATGAGCTGTATGACCTGAGTCTGGAATTTTTGAGTTTATGGAAGATGATTTGTAACACTGAGTAATCTAGAACTAAACTCCATATATTGGGAACTGAAAGCACACATGATTCTATGGAATGCGTGTGAACATAAGTTGTATTCATGGAATCTGAGACAAGAAGCATACATAGGCACTATGCTAACTGAAGTACGAAGCTTTACGGTGAGATAAGGATGGGTCAGGAATCTCTTTCCCTAAATGGTTTTCTATACATACTGGCACTACTATTGGAATCTGAGAGCCTGACTTGGTTACTTGATGTATTATATCTCCCTTAGCTTTAAGCCATCATCATACGTTAGTGAACACTAAACTAATCTCTGAGCTGAACTGCAATCATCATCACATACTTACACTCTGATTAACACATGCTTGCCTTACTAAACACATCATCTGCCTCTGTTTCCCTCACATGCTACAAGTATCACATTTTCACCTTCATGCTTAATTTTAAGTCAATAAACATAAATTTCCAACTCATACTGTTAAAGCCTACTGATTCATTTTGGCATAACTATCCCCATGACTAAATAGTCTGTTCAATTTGGATATTATTATCCCAACTCTAATACTGCTAAAATACTGGGTTCATGCTTCTAACTCTAGTCATATGCTATCATAGGATTTTGAGAAGTGATCTGCTGGCATATCTAAATTTGGGTTCGAGAACAAGTTCTCATGATCATAAATGAGATCCGTACAACTTTGGGACATAACTGAACTGATGGGATACTGTTGAGCATGAAGGAAATCCCATAGCTATCTGTAGGGGCTGTTTGAGAAAGCCCTATCTGTAGGACTTGAGATTCACTACTTCTGTTACCTTGAAAGTATGGTAAAGTTGACATGACTAAAGAATGATGAGAATCCACATGAGTTTTCTTAGACAACCTTTTTATAGCACGATCTGAGACATGAAAGAAGGGAAATTGTTCCTAAAATATCTCATATCATGCACATAAGTGTGGTGCACAATACATGCTCTATTGAACCTTAGGCTCTGATACTTAGTTTGTAACACCCCGATTATCTAAACCAGAATGCTACACGGTGCTCATGAACCTGAAAGACCACAAGATAACCCATGACTGATATCTATACCTGTATACTGCATAATATATCATAAAATATGGAAACATGAACATAAAAGACCATAAGGTTCGAACTGAACAAACGTCTGATAACAAAATATCTGAAAAAGGTATAACAATACCAAAATAAGTCCTAAATACTGAAAATAATGAGATCTAAATATCTAATCTGACATCTAGTCTGAAAGCCTCTAATTGAACTGAATAAGGATTTGAACGAACATGTCTCCAACTAACTCCATCTAGCAGCTGAATAGTAAATGTAGCAATAATCATATTATCCTCGAATGAGAAGGACTCACTACAAACTCTGAACACTGGAATACTACTGCTGATCTGGAGCTCGTGCCTCTAAACATATGGTGTAACATAAGAGAAAGCACCATAGCGCAAATGTGTCAGTATGTATGAATATACTGAGTATATAAGTGAGGTAGGCTAAATGCGAAGGAATATATGCATGAACAATGCTGACTAATATGAATGTGAGAATACATACATGCATACATAACTGTGATTGAACTAGTAGAGATACTGACTACTGAGTCTGAATACTGACAACATGAGTGTACTGATATTGAGATACTAAATAGATAGACAACTATTTTTGACTGTTCAAATTATGAAGAACTGGTCTAGTTGACTGTGTCTGACAGTCCTGAAGCTGAATACTGATATTATGAATTCTGATAATTGATATGAATGATACATAAGTTCAGAAAACTGATACAACTAATATAACTGTGATGATTGGCCTAACTAATGCAACTGATATTGAGCAACTGTATCTAACAGTCTAAGTCTGATGAAACTATCTGAGTTCTGCTCCACTTAGAGTAACTAAATCTGAGATCCATCCTATCAAGCGGGTGATCTTTAAATCTAATGATTCTAATATTGATTAATCATATTTCAGATCAGTACTAGCTAATGGGTGATCTTGAAGTCTATTTACAATGATAAGCATTGACTGTATCTAATAGTACTGAATCTGTACTACTAAGCTGAGTTGACTATTTCTAACAGTCCTGAATCTGCAACTGAAACAGTGGGATGTATTCATCTAATCGACATTACCCAAGCTAAGCTGACTGTTGTCCAATCTCTGCCCTGACTAGAAGGGTGTCAGTACCATACCACCAGTAAAGACATCTATTGTGGAGTCAGTTCTAATCTAGCGGGTGATTCCTGGGATCAGTCATATACATATAAATGTGCTAACAGGTGACCCCTGAGTATGTCAATCCTAATTCACAGGTGACATCTCGTACCTATGCTGGCAACGTAGTTCTAGAACTTAGGGATTACTTCTAGGGATCTCAGTCCTATTCTAGTGGGTGATTCCCTATCTCTAGGCTTGTTCAGTGCTGAATCCTACTCCCATTTGAAAGACACTGAATTGAATAACTGTGCTAATGAATTGAATAACTGTGCTAAACTAAATATCTTCACTAAACATATTTTCTGAACTGATATTGATTAACTAAACTAAAAATAGTAGTATTGTTTAGCGGAGCTAAAACTAAGTTTACTGGATTCCGATGAAGGATGGACTATAATTATTTCTGAGGAAAGATTAAGAGTACTGAAGTTACTGAGATTGACTTTGAATACTGAGGTTACAGATATTACTGAGTATGAGATCATTGAGATACAGAACTACTGAGATTACTGAGGTTACTGAATATTTCCTGAGTCACATGACTGACTGAATTCTCTAGATCATAGCTTGACTGAGAGTGTCGTGAAATCATGACATGGCTCTAGGCACACAACTATATTTTCGGGTATGAATACCCCCAGGACTCAATGGAAGGAAACTGACACAACCTGACTGACTTGATCACAAGATTGGAGTCCACAATTCACATTATCATAAGTAGAGGATATTATACATCATGTAGTTCCTCAACATATTAATCATGGTAGGGAGTGCATAGCTATATTTCATGCGTATATTGTATATCTCCATTATCATACATGTTTTATATCACAACAATAGCAATACATGAAAAACATGGAATTCATACTAAAGTATATAGCTAACATGGACTTGTCATTTAGACATCCTGGAACCATATAAACATGAATTTCTAGCATCCTAAGCATTTTATCGAACACGTTGCATGTAATCTTTAAGGCATAGGTGTGTTTCATAACTTGTACCATTTTACACTATCTAAGGTTCATAGTTTTCAACTAACAAGCTTGTATATTCTATGAAAACACCGCTAGATATCATCTTGAAACTTAAACAACAATCATCAATATGTACATACTCATATCACCACAAAAAGTGTAAAAAATAATATTTAAAACATGGTTCTTGAGATCTATGAACGGATTGGATCCATAGATGAACACTACGCATACCTTAGAAAGGAACCTTGATGATTTCCTGAAGAGTTCATGGATTGGGAAACTTAATTCTTGATTATCTTGGAAAAAGGCTTGAATCTTGCTTTTGAGAGATGAGTATAATGAAAACCCTAATCTTGTAGTTGAGAGTGTAAGAGAGGGTTTTTGAGATGCTTAACTGAAGAAAAATGGAAAAAATTATGCCTCTTTAGTGTTATAAGTCATGGGAAATGAAGGGAGAAGACCAAAATTACCTTATGAAATAAATTCCCAGTTGGTGACAATAATATATGCCGACATTTGTGACAAGATGTCAAAAGTGTGGTAAGCCATCAAAAATGTCATTACACAGAAGATGGATTCTGCCTAAGGCTGACGACATTTGTGACATGGCGTCAAAAATATGGTATGCCATTAAAAATGTGATCACACGGAAGCTGGATACTGCCTAAGGCTGACGACATTTGTGACATGGCATCAAAAATATGGTAGGCCGTCAAAAATGTCATCACAGAGAAGATGGATACTGCCTAAGGCTGATGACATTTGCGGTATGCCATAAAAAATATGGTAAGATACCACGAATGTCGTCACTTAGGAGCTGAATTCTACCTAAGGTTGACGACCTTCGTGATAGGGCGTCACAAATGTTTAAGCTACCACGAATTTCATCATACTATTTCCAGCCTGACATGATGGAGTAAAATAGGAATAACTATTTGCTCCGATATCGGATTTAGGTTAAATTGGTATCGTCGGAAATCTAATTAAATTATCTATCTCTTGATAGGTCATAACACTATAAAAGAACCATTATGTACTATGCATGAGCTTCATACATGGCTCTAATATTGGTTTGAATTTTTCTGAGTATTACACATACATACAAATTTGTAAGCATAAAGTAAATGAATCCACCACGGCATCCCATACCACTGGGGAGTACTGATAACGCTCAATCTACAGCTCTCGTAGGAGTGTAAAACGGTCGTAGTCAAATATAGAACCCAACTGTGTTGGGTATCGATCCCTCAGGGAATAGCTTGGTCAACAAGTAAGCAACGATTACTAGACTTTTAGTGCAAGTCTCGTAAAAAAGGGGGAGTTTTGTCGTGCAAGTAATGTAACCAAAGTAATGAAGTAAAAACAGAAAATAAAGGAGTAAAAATGGTTTGATTAGTTGGTTTATGATCAATGAGAATTGAGAAGTTGGGGGTATGTCCACCTTATGAGTTATACGTCTCTATTGGCTATGAGTTATGCGGAATTTAGACATGCATGTGCTTATAGAGAATTGTATTTGATGGTAAATCCAGGCATCTTTCGACCTATTCGAGGATTATTTCACTTTAACTCTTTCGAGCTTAAAGCGTGTCTAACGGTACGAATTCTCCAAGAGGTTAATCCAGTTACGGCACTAACTTTTTAATAGGGGATGGGACCCTATTACCTTGACATTATCTCTTTTCCAGACATATAACTTTTCTTTCGAACAAGTTAATGCTATACTGACGTTATTCTATGCGTCTGCAGCCACAAGAATTTGCATTAAGATGAAGAGAATAATGATATGAGCAGCATACGTGTCACGAATTCACAAACTCATAGCAATAGATAGTAGCTCATATGGCTTCCATAACGCCAACATAGAGTTTTAGTTACCCATGAGTGCGAAGGAAATCACAATCGACATTGTTATTATACCACAATAAAGATCTCGTGTAGTAAAGTGTGGTAGGCGTTTAGGCGTGAACTCCCTTGCAAAGTAACGTTTCTCTTGTTGTGGAAAATAAGAATTGAATAGATGAAAAATAATGTCAACAATGAATTAATAAAGAGAATTGTTTTGATGGATGGATGGATGGTGGATGGATGGGAATTGATGGAATGGGGGAATTGTGAGGAATGTGAGGAATGAATGGAATTAAAAATCTCTAGCAGAATAGGGTATTTATAATACCCATATCCTATTCCTACTAAGCTAATAAAATACTTAACCCAATCCTACTAGGTTAAAGTATCATTATCCTAATCCTAATAAGCTAATGAAATATTTAACCCAATTGTACTAGGTTAATGTATCATTATCCTAATCCTACTAAGTTACTGCTAGTCCCCAAAGTCTTCAGAATTGCTGTTTTTGCCCGAGACATATTTTCTATGCGTCACTTTTGGTCCTTAGGCGTCCAAGCTTCCTTTTCTCCTTTCGTGAAGCTTTCTTTGGCGTCAAGTAATCCATAAAATGCTGAATTCTGCATCATTTATACCTGAAACTCTGCTAATCATGTTCGTTAGCTCACTTATAGGAAAAGGGACTAAAAGTGCATGAAATATATAATTTGTTCTCAAAACATGGCTAAAATATGGGTAAAATCTAGTGCTATAGGCGTGTAAATTCGCCTATCATCAACACCCCACACTTGAAGCTTTGTTCGTCCTTGAAAAAAATATCATGTCCGTCTAAACATCAACTTAGGGTTTCACAGTAACAACACAAAATATTCGTCAAGACAAGCATAGCAATCATTAACAAAGAGTAGTTTTCTGCTCATTAGTAGAAACAATTCAACCTCCAACATAGACTCGTGATGGTGGTTAATTCACATTCAACGGTTAAGGTACAAAGAATCATACACGACTACCGAAAACTCATCAACCATGCGTGTCTCACCATATATTACCCATAATCACTCACATGTATAGTATATATTTCGAACATAGGTATAAGAGTGTCCTTGCTCTCACTCTCACAAAGAATTCATATGCTGCAACTGATGACCATAGGCTTGCCCTTAGTGTAATGCTCCACTAAATGTCAGAATGCTAGGCTTAGGATCAACTAGGTCTTTTACGGGTTGTAATGTAGGATAAGGGACAGGTAGGACTATTTTTGCCAGAAATAGTGACTATGTTCCTAAGCGCTTTAATACATCACATTGTATCATTAACACTTTTCTTTCAAACAATCTTTCTACTTTCTTTTATTCTACCACCCCTTTTCTCCTCTTTTGTTTTTCAATTTTAAACATAACTAACTTTTCAGTTTTCCTTTCCTTTTTCTTTTCATAACACACCTCTTAAGATAGCAATTCTTTTTCATAACGATTTCAAGCACCAATACATTCTAAAGTATCATACTCACCCAATTTCCTCTTATTTTGTCACATGACTTTACATTTGAAGGCACTTAGGAATTTGGATCGAATTATGGTCTTGAAAAAATGGATTAGGCTTACATATGAGGTTGTCAAAGAAAATAGGCTAAAGGCTCAAAGGGGTTAACTAGGATAATGTCCATGGGTAGGTAAAAAGAAGGTAAACAAGTTTAGGTTGCCAAAGAAATGCCTAAATCATCTCCTAGACTTGCACTCCTTATTTTCGCTTTACATACATACGAGGCAAGTTCTAGCATCAGCCACAAACATAGAATATACTATTATCTCACACACACAAGGCACATGGTCGACTTTATTGGGAGTAGTAAAGACTCTTGTCCCAACAGTTGAAGGAATTGAACCACACAATATCACATAGTGAATCACAATTAGAGCCTAAACGTCTCGATAGTAATGATTTTATCACAGACTCTTGTCACAATACCATGCTGCCTATCAGAATAATTTCATGCAAAATTAAAAATTTAACTAAAAAACTTTAACTAAACAAAATTTAACTACTACTAAAAAAAACCAACATAAATAAGCAAATGCAGATAAAGAAATATAGCATGCAAGTACCAGCACCCCATACTTAGACAGGATATACTGCCCTCAGTGGAATATAAATAAGAAGAACCTGGTTAGTCGGACTCATCCTCTATGTATGGGGTCATACCCCCTTCACCGAAATCATCATCAGAGTCGTCATCCTCAGAAGTTCCTTATAAGTACCCCACTTGATTCCAAGAGTGCCTCAAGGTATTTGCAGCACGAAGGATTCACCTTTCTCTTTTCTTCCTCTTTTCTGGCCTCTTTGTGAAGTGGTTGTTTTTCTTGTCTTTTGGTGCCATTGTACCTGAGATCTCAATAGAGTCATGTTAGCTTCATCTCGGAAGATTCAATCAACAAACAGACAATAGTGGCACCACCCCACACTTAATTTGTTGACACAAGCTAATTAAGTGAATGATGTTGATTACTCAGACTTCATCGATATACGTTTTAGGTGTTATATTCCAACAATAAAATCAGAGCAGTCACACTTCTTGTAATCTTGGCAATACATTCATGTTGGATATATCCAGACTACTTCATAGGGATTGAATCAACGGATAGTATCTAACAATAATCACAACCTCCTATGTTGGTAGGCAACTATAATCCTTATTCCGATGAACAAGTCATTCCAACATGTAAGTATTCAAGTAACAAGATTATGCAATATTTGGGACCAATTCGATTCCACAAAAGTATGACAATGCATCAAAATCAAATTTAAGTTGGAAATAAGTTAAGATCATCCATACATATTCATTCTCTCACTTGGTTGCATCACAACAATTCAAACACATTCACATCACCAATACTTGTTCAAGATTTACCAATTCATAATAGGCGTAGTAACGTAGTACTTACGGAAGATAAATGAAGAACAGAGTAGTACTTACTTGATTGATGCCTGTGGATGATGTTCTTGTGAAGAAAAGGAGCAAAAGAAAATTTTTGAGAGGATTTGGAGGCTATGGGCGGCGCATAAGCTAGGTTTTCAATGTGTTTTTGGTTCAAGACTAAGTCTCATATATATAGGAAAAGGTTGGGTCGGATTTTGACCCATTTAAAATCGGTTTTGGAGAAAAGAAGTGACCACAGGCGGCGCCTTTTGCTTTGCCTATGCTTGGCATAGGCGGCGCCTTTTGAAAAGCATTGTCTTAGCATAGGCAGCGCCTATGCCATGGCATTCCTAGGCATAGGCGGCGCCTTTCACTTTGCATATGAGATTCAGAGACAAAAGGCATTAGCATAGGCGGCGCATATGCTATGGCATACTTGAGCATGGGCGGCGCCTATACTATGGCACACTAGATTCCGAGACCTTAGGCCATAGTATAGGCCTTGCCTTGTTCGTGGCCTAGTTTTACCTAGGCCTAGCCTTGTTCGATGCCTATATTTTCATGAGCAATGCTCAATCCATAGCCTTTATCTTCTTCATTCCTAACTCACCACCTTTAACATGCAATACATCCAAATCAAAATGTGAAACCGACCTCCTCATTTTACACCTCTTTGCACCTACATTTACTCAAAAACAACAAAGATGATTAGAACGATGGGTTGCCTCCCATCAAGCGCCTTAGTTTTTGTCGTGGCTCGACAAAATCCTAAGAAAACGAAAACAACAAAAACAATTAAAAACGATGGGTTGCCTCCTACCAAGCGCTTGATTTATTGTCGCGGCACGACATAGCTATCTCGATTACTTAGACTTCATCGAGATAGATGGTGGATCGTTTTCTAAATGGATTCATACGACAATGAGGCTTACTTGTAGGCATGCTATCTTCTTTGGGATGACCCTTGTACATGCTTATCCCAGGAGGGATACCAATTATATCATCAATAGTCCAACCCATAACTCTCTTGTATCTCTTCGAAGCAGAGATGAGAGCCTCTACGTGCTGTTCAATTAAATCATCCACCACACTTACTTGAAGTATATTTCCACTTTCCAAGAACACATACCTTAGATAATTGGGGAGCTCTTTCGATTCTAACTCTGGTGGCTCTTCAATGGAAGTCTTTGCTGTTGGTGATGGTTGATTCTTAAGATCAAGGTCCGGTTGCTTAGGAGTATTATAATAGGACTCTTTTTCTGTTAGAGCACCCATAAGTTCTTCATAATCTTCATTGTCCTCATGCTCATCATACAGTGGCACAACAGACAAATGCTCAACAGTAAGCTCTTTCTCTACAGATAATGCTTTCTTATCCTCATGATGACCATTAGCTATAGAGAACACATTCATATCGCTGGGCTGATTTATTGCTTTGTATATATCAAAGCGGACCACTTCGTCATTCAACCGAAATAAAAGCTCATTAGCTCTCATGTCAATAAGCATACTTCCTGTTGCAAAGAAAGGATGTCCCAAGATTATGGGAACTTCAGAGTCTGCCTCACAATCCAGAATTACGAAGTCTGTCAGAAAGATGAATGATGAAACCTTCACCAACACATCATTCAAGATACCCACAGGTCGTTTTACCGACCTATCAGCCATCACGAGCCTCATATTGGTTGGTGTCGGATCGCCTAACCCCAACTTCCTCTAGATGGATAGTGGCATCAAATTGATGCTTGCTCCCAAATCGCACAATGCCTTAGCAAAATTCATAGATCCAACCGTGCACGGAATAGTGAAAGCACCGGGGTCAGCCTTCTTCTGAACTAGTGATCGGGTAGCGATTGAACTGTAGTGATGAACAGTATCCTTCAACTCATAGCTTGCTGCTCGCTTCTTTGTCAAAAGATCCTTCATAAATTTTGCATACCCAGGCATTTGTTCAAGTGCCTCCACCAATGGAACATTAATGGTTAGCTGCTTTAACATAGTCATGAATTTGCTGAACTTTGTATCATCCGCCACCTTCTTTAATCTGTGGGGAAAAGGTGGTGGTGGGTATGGAATTGTTCTCTCTATGGCTTTCTTCTCCTCTTGCTTCCATTTTTCAGCTTTTTTAGGTTGCAAATCGTGAGGGGTGACGTTATGGATGTCAGGATCAGCTGCTGCGGCATCTTCCCCTTTCGCCTTATCATCAATGTCCACTACTTCGTCAACCACTTGCTTGCCTTTTGCTAAATTTTCCAGCATCTTACCACTTTGGGTAGTAATGGCCATTCATGACCCATCATTCCTTGGGTTTTGCACAGTGTCGCTAGGTAAAGTGCCAGCCTTTCTTTGATTGAGTACTGCTGAAAGTTGGCTCAATTGCTGTTCTATTTGCTTGATTGAAGTGGAATGAGAATCAACTAATTTCTTCATGGAGGACAAATCATTTATTACCTCTATTACTCCCGTGCTCGTTGCTTCCACTCCTTTCAACAGTTTAGCCATCATGTCTTCCATGCTTCCGGAACCAGATGTGGTGGTGTCACGTCTTCCTGGGGGAACGTGTAAACCACTCTTGTCATTCTTGTTCTTCCAAATACCTTGGTCCCTGTTTCCAGATTTATCATAATAGTTCCGACCTTGGTTTCCTTGGGTATTACCTCAGAAACCCCCCTGATTTTTCAAGTAGTTGGCTTCTTCTTCCGAATCAGATTCGTCTCTTCCTTTTGACGCAACAGCTTTGACTTTTTCAGTCTTCCCTGATAATAGATGCTTTTTAAGAAGATCCACTTGTGTTTTCATGTGCGCCATATCTTGATCACGTTCATTTTCTCTTCTCCTTTGTTCAGCAGTCATGCCAATAGATAAAGTGGGGCTTGCTACCTCAGAATCCCTGGTATGCCAAGATCTACTTTTCTTCGTCATCTGATCTAGCATATTGCTTGCTTGACCAAAAGTGAGGTCCATAAATGATCCTCCAGCCGCATTATCTACAACTGGTTTAGTTATTGAATTCAAGGATCTGTATAGTATCTCCATTAGGTGAACATTAGTCATGTGATGGTTTGGGCACCTCGTTAGCTTCGTCTTGAACCTCTCCCATGTTTCATGAAGGGCTTCAGTTGGAAGCTGCCGAAAGTTGCTGATTTCATCTCTCAATTATGCTCTTTTGGATGGCGGAAAGAATCTTTCTAGGAAAGCGTCTCTCAATTGCCTCCAATTTGTAATAGAATCAGGAGTCAGCCCATTCAACCATAGGGTTGCCTCCCCATACAGAGACAATGGAAATAGGCGTAATCGAATTGCATTCTGACCAATGCCAGGATTGTCAAACGACTTGCATGTAGAAATAAAGTTGATGAGATGCACATTCGAATCATCGCCTGCTAGTCCACCAAATAATCCCTTGAGTTGCAATAACTGAATCATGGTGCTTGTGATGTTGAACTTGGCTCCGGGCGCTAATGGTGGAAGAATAATGGCTCCCGTGGCTCCGGCTCCATCAAAATCATCATCATCGTTATCAAAAGGACTCTGCACAGCTCAGCGATCAGGCCTCAATCGCGCTTGATGATCTCTCCTCTGCATGGGTGTCACCACCTCAGTACTATGCCGTGGGTTTAGTAGCTCCTCATCGCCCAGGTCCTCATCATCAGGATTTGTTGCACGGCCTAGGTTATCAATATTCTGTTGATGCACTTGAGCAGTTATCATTTCAATTTCACGTTGTGCATCCATTGATACACTGAAAAAACCTGAATAAAACAAAAACAATGACTAAAAGTAAAAGTACGAGAATCTTTGACCAAAGGGTCTAGTAATTATTTCAAACTTAGTTGACAACCGTATTCCCCGGCAACGGCGCCAATTTTTGATAACGCTCAATCTACAGCTCTCGTAGGAGTGTAAAGCGGTCGTAGTCAAATATAGAACCCAACTGGGTTGGGTATCGATCCCTCAGGGAATAGCTTGGTCAACAAGTAAGCAACGATTACTAGACTTTTAGTGCAAGTGTCGTAAAAAGGGGGAGTTTTGTCGTGCAAGTAATGTAACCAAAGTAATGAAGTAAAAACAGAAAATAAAGGAGTAAAAACGGTTTGCTTGGTTGGTTTACGATCAATGAGAATTGAGAAGTTGGGGGTATGTCCACCTTATGAGTTATACGTCTCTATTGGCTATGAGTTATGCGGAATTTAGACATGCATGTGCTTATAGAGAATTGTATTTGATGGTAAATCCAGGCGTCTTTCGACCTATTCGAGGATTATTTCACTTTAACTCTTTCGAGCTTAAAGCGTGTCTAACGGTACAAATTCTCCAAGAGGTTAATACAGTTACGGCACTAACTTTTTAATAGGTGATGGGACCCTATTACCTTAAAATTATCTCTTTTCCAGACATATAACTTTTCTTTCGAACAAGTTAATGCTATACTGGCGTTATTCTATGCGTCTGCAGCTACAAGAATTTGCATTAAGATGAAGAGAATAATGATATGAGCAGCATACGTGTCACGAATTCACAAACTCATAGCAATAGATAGTAGCTCATATGGCTTCCATAACCCCAACAGAGAGTTTTAGTTACCCATGAGTGCGAAGGAAATCACAATCGACATTGTTATTATACCACAATAAAGATCTCGTGTAGTAAAGTGTGGTAGGCGTTTAGGCGTGAACTCCCTTGCAAAGTAACGTTTCTCTTGTTGTGGAAAATAAGAATTGAATAGATGAAAAATAATGTCAACAATGAATTAATAAAGAGAATTGTTTTGATGGATGGATGGATGGTGGATGGATGGGAATTGATGGAATTCGGGAATTGTGAGGAATGTGAGGAATGAATGGAATTAAAAATCTCTAGCAGAATAGGGTATTTATAATACCCATATCCTATTCCTACTAAGCTAATAAAATACTTAACCCAATCCTACTAGGTTAAAGTATCATTATCCTAATCCTAATAAGCTAATAAAATATTTAACCCAATTGTACTAGGTTAATGTATCATTATCCTAATACTACTAAGTTACTGCTAGTCCCCAAAGTCTTCAGAATTGTTGTTTTTGCCCGGGACATATTTTCCATGCGTCACTTTTGGTCCTTAGGCGTCCAAGCTTCCTTCTCTCCTTTCGTGAAGCTTTCTTTGGCGTCAAGTAATCCATAAAATGCTGAATTCTGCATCATTTATACCTGAAACTTTGCTAATCATGTTCGTTAGCTCACTTACAGGAAAAAGGACAAAAAGTGCATGAAATATATAATTTGTTCTCAAAACATGGCTATAATATGGGCAAAATCTAGTGCTATAGGCGTGTAAATTCGCCTATCATCAAGTACACATAAGAGAAAATGAAGTAAAGAACTCATCACAACATCCCATACCACCAGAGAATATATTAAAGAGCAAATCACCATCCATATATTCATATAACCAACTTATCAACATCCATGATTTACCACATTCCACATAAATGGTTACTTGCCAAGTTTAAGACTATCATGAATTACCACCATTGAATTAACATAAGTCAGGTTCTGACAATCAAGATCATATCATCACTTAGATGTAAAACTCATCCAAGCACTTCATCTATTCATATGTAACAAACCAACACTTATTATCAAGTTACAAATCGGTTAAAAATTCAGACTATCATTTATTAGCCCAGCTGATTCTTTAAGAACTTCTTTTTCAAGACATAGTAATTAATTATCATCCACTAATTAGCGAACATTCACATCAAGTCAAGGGGAAATACTAAATCATAGTCCATTTAACCCAAGATCAACTCTAGTTGTCAAGTAGCACTAGTCATCAGATAGGAAAAAAGTTTTTTTATCACCAAATACACATTTTTATTATAATACCCTGCATATCGGGCTCGAATGAAAACCATCATTTCTATGCATAGATGATCCAAGAGCCTTAAATCCTATGCAAATTTGGCATGTTAATCAATTATGTAGTGTGGGAAACGATTTGAGCATGAATTGAGATAATAGAGGTCCCTTAACTCAAGGACTAGTTGAAAGATTTTCTATCATTCAAGTTTTAATGAGCGTCAAAACTTGGATCAACTTCAATCGACCATAAATCATTTTATATAATGAATTGGGTGGACTATTATATATAAAATGAAAATTATTGGAGTCCTCTTTCTAACGCCACCAATTTTGCCAACATTCGATACCGAAGCAAAAAGTTATGCCCATTTTACTTCAGCATATCAGCTTGGCAACTAAGTGACGACAATTCTGATGGCTTGTCACAAATCTGATGACTTGTTATAATATGTCGTCAGCCTTAGGAAGAAACCCATCATTTTATCCCCTAGGTGATGAGAAAGGCTAAAGGCTTGTCACAGATCTGATGGCTTGTCAGCCTTGGTCGTCAGCTGAGAAGTGATTTTGAAAGGGTATTTTGGTCTTTTCCTCACTCCAAAAATCTTTCACATGATTTAAATCACTCCTTAAGTGTTATTAATCAATCATTATCAGTTTTACAACATCAAAAACTTCCTCTTCAGTCTTAAAATAAGATCAAATTAGGGTTTTCTCCAAGAATAAGAAATTCAAGAAAATCATGCCTTAAGTTCAATATATCCTAGAAACAAATCAAGATTCAGATTTCATCTATCAAGATATAGGTTCCATCTTTCAGATCTTATAATTCAAGGTACGTGTGGTTTTTCTAAAATTTCATGGGCATAGAAATCATGATTTTAAGAAAGGAGTTTCGAATTTATGAATACATTCATGTTTTAGAAGTATTAATGATATTGTTTTGTCCTTTAGGCCTTTCCCCAAATTGATTTGAAAACATAGATATATAAATATGTAAGCATGTGTTTTAAGGTTGATGATTGAATTGAGAGCATCACTCATGAAATATCCCTCTCTTGTTATGATTTTTCTTTACTTATGATTTGCTATGAATTGTTTTAAATGTATCTTGAAAATCATGATTTGAAATGTCTTGAGTAATGTTATATTTGGGTTATGATTTTGATTTCAAAAAATAGGGTTATACATGTTGATAAATGTTGAAATGCATATAATGAAAGAGTGCATAATTTTGCCAAAAGCACGTGACCACTATATGTTTAAATAATTTTTGCATAGTTTTGATTTATGTTTCAGAACATGAAATCTCTTATACCATCTGTATGTTTGGGTGCTCTGAATTGAGTTTTTGATGAAAGAATCTTGTATGATTCTTTATGGTTCAGAAATAAGACTTGCAAGTCTTGGTGGGACGACACCAACTCAGATAATGCCATATTAATTAAGAACAAAATAGAATGCATGTTTGAAATTAGATTTTGAGATTTTGAAACTAGAATGATGCATGTTTCAGAAAAGACTAAAATTTAGCATAAAGAGAGCTTAGGTGGTTCTCCGAAGAAGGCACTAGTTCAGACAACTCATTGCCCAAAACTATAAGTTGCCGATCTGGGTATATTATTATACGATAGCCTAATGTCATGTGGTATATTAAACTCAGACACTCCAAACCTTGTGGTACACTTGGGTTGGGGGCTTTGCCGCCGAGTCAATGGAGGATTCCATATAGCCCGTAGAATATCAGACTTGTAGGGGAGTGCCACCTAACTCAGAAGTAATATAAAGATCTAAAATTGCATGGACAGAAAGATTTTATGATTATAAAAGATGCCCATATAATTGTGAATTTATATACTATATGATGTTTTATGATTAGCTCTCAACTATTTTATTTATATAAAAAACCTTTATTTTGGATTGCTCTATATACCAGTACATCTATATTGACCTCCTATCTTCAAGGTTCTGAGGCACAGTCTAGGGGTCCGGATAAGCAGTAGATTTCTTCAGTCAGAAGTACAGAGACCAGTCAGTGAGCCTTCTATATTTTAGAACACCTATTTATTTTCAGACATTTATTATTAGTTATGGTTTTTGTCTACTAGGGGCCTTATACCTGTCCTCAGAGAGTTGTTATCAGTCATGTATTAGATATTTCAAAAATGGGTTTCAGGTGTTGCTAGATAGTTTTGGATTCCATTTTCCATTGTTGAATTTATATCAGACTTATGACTATGATTTCGTTCTGTTATAAAATTCTTTATTTTTCTTCTATTATATGAATATTGTGCATGATTACTTGACAGATAAAGATGCTTGGGCCTTCATGGTTTGGTATGTCTATCATGGCCAGGGCCATGGTTTGGGTCATGACAAACTTGGTATCAGAGTACGGTTTATGGTCCCAAGGTATCTGTAAAATCGTGTTGGGTAGAGTCTTATTTATGAGTGTGTAGTGTGCCACACTTATAAGGAGGAGACTACTAGGAATTTAGGAATATTTTCCTTTCTTCATATTCTAGTTCGTGCAATGGAGTAAGAATATTCCTCTTTCATACACTAATTCATGCTATGGTGTTGCCTATATGAAAGTAAAGTTATCCCAATTCTTTCCTTACTTTGATATGCTCAGATAAGTATCATTATTAGGGCGATTCAAGTGAAGAAGTTTAGAGTCTAAATGGTATGGTCCTTTCCGATTGAGCTATATAAGATTTTAAAATTTTACAAGGGGTTGAGAAGAGTCCATTAGTGCTTTAGAGTGTATTGATTCTAGTGTGAACTTTGATTCTGATGAGATCGTGTTTTTCAGCCTGCAGTATTAAGTGTATTCAGTCCTTTTCAAAATTTATGTTGCAGATGTCATGCCTAAAAATGGGAATGATATGCAGTAGAATGTTGGAACAATATTTTCACCCGAATAGTAATATTAGTTAAAGTGTTCTTGTCATGACCTATTGGTAGTGATATTGGACCAAGAAGATGGAGATATGAAGTCACAAAGTTAGAAGTCAGAGTGAGCGTGATTTTTGTGTAGATAAATACTTTAGTTTGAATAATCGATGTTTAAGGATAATTTACCCATTTTATAGTGATAGACTAATGCGGTAGCTAGTAGCATGTATGGATTGTATGGTAGTCTGTAGGGGATGTGTTTGACTTAAATTTTTATTTATACAGAGTAAGATGTGTATTCTTAGATCACTGATTATTGTATGTCAAGTTTCTATATCTTGTAATCTTGTTATTATTGTGTTGTTGAAACTAAAAGCCTAGTGAAGCCGCGTGGGGATCTTTCTATTCACTAGCATAGTTACCTTGTCATTCATCTCATTTTCTTATTCAAAACACAAAATCAAAGTCTTGTAAAGCCGTGTGAGGCCTATTTCGATTCACTAGCAACTTGTTGTTCAACTTATTGTTCTTGTGTTGGTTGAATATATTTATAACCAAATCTTTTGGCATTCGATTGAGTTGGTAATGAAGTGATACATCCTTGTGTGTTAGTTTAGTAAAAGGTAGAGAAGGAGTTATTAGTCAAGGTGATATGAGGTTGCAGTATTTTTTTTCCTTCTAAGGCTATTACATATTGTGTGTGGCTAGTGGTGCCGTTGAGTTTCTAGGTGTAGAAAGACTAGTTAGATGATACATGGTGTTCTAAATGGCCAAGTTAAGAAGTTTTGACTGCTAGTGCTGAGCCTTTTGATATGATCTTGATCCTCATGTTAGAGAGATATAAGTTTGGGGTTACGATATTAGTAGGCTATGACGGAAGAAGTATGGTTCATTACAAACTTGGTGATATCCATTTTAAGTGTTATAATCTAAGTTTGAGTTTTGAACGTTGAACTAATAGAAATAAAAGTAGAAGCACCAGAGGGTGTGCACTTCAACTATAGGGATACTCATGAAGATTCAAAGTTAGAAAGTGTTCAAGTATTATATGATGACTATTGGTGGCTATAGAAGAGAGAGTGTAACTCAGAAGGCAGTATTAACAGTGGGTTTTCCACTTTCAGGTGTAGTCATTCTGGTTAAGTTCTATGATATACGTGTATGATCATTTTTGTAGATCCTAGAGTGTTGTAAGTGTAGTTCAGTTAGAGTCTAGTAAGGGATCTCTCAAACTTAATATGATGGCTTGAAGCTAAGGGGGAGATAATAGAACAAATAACCAAGACAGGCTATTAGATTATAGTAGTGATGTTAGTATGATATTGAACATCAGAAAGTGAGGGTAAGACTCAACCCATTCTTATCTTAGTATTTTTTAGTTATCCCAATACCTACTCATGCCTTACATTTAAGTTCCATGATCATGGTCCATGTTCATGCATATGATAGAAAATTATGTGCTCTTCCAGTTCCTAAATGTGGAATTACAGTTCATTTCAGTAGTCCAAATCACATTCCATAAGTTATGAACACCAAGTTGAGTCATGCAACTCATGAACCATGTACTCATGCTTTATAGTGTGCTCAGTTACCATAAATCATGCTACACGCCAAATGATTGGAGAGATTCACCTTATAGATAGGTATACTCTTAATTCAGATCACTTTAATGTATCTCTGATATTGATTCACTGTTCCTCAGGCCTTAGTTAAGTCTCAATTCTCGTATAATATCCTTCCATGTTTCAAGGTCTTATGTTCTAACCTCTTAGTGACTCATCCTTATGTAATGATAGTGGTAATGAGTAGATGTTTCTTATTGATGAAAGTTCATTGTATGCTTGTCTTAGATAAGACCAAAAGTATGAAGCAAGATTGTGGCCAAGTCTTCAATACATGTGATGGTTAGTGAAAATTTGTATGTGTATGTTCATGGGATAGCGTGTGGGAGTTATATGGAAAATGGTTTAGAGACCATGTAAAGTAGGTATTGATGGGTGTTTGCCTTGAAGTTCATATGAGGTTATAAAGATAGGCTTGAATGAAATGTTGGGATTTAAGTGGAGGAACGTAATATGTGCTAGTAAATCCATAGTAAGAGTTTGGAGTTAGTCAACATTGAAGTGGTAAGGAACGTTATATTTAGGGTGTGATATCTAAAAAGATATAGAAGACTGAATCATATGGTATAGACTAGTATCATTGTGCAGCATGTTGTATTTTGTGGTTTGGAGTTAGTCTTGATCGTAGTGAGTGGATTTAACTCACTATAGACATAAGTAGAAAGATTTATCAATGCCCATTTAAGAATTTTAAGCTGAATTAATTGAGAGTAAGAAGTTGCATCGCCTAAGGCCTGGTAATTCTACCCTAGTTTATGAGTTATATGTCTATATTCCATGCTATAGAGTAGTGTCAATGTTGTGATTCCTTAGTCAGATGTCTGGTGTAGATTAGGCCTAAGATTCTTTTGCTCCATAATGTTACTAGAACTTCCATAGAAAGAGTGTTGAAGAGATACTCTAGTTAAGCATAAGTTTCCAAGTATAATTCAGTCTGTATAACCAACAATTCAGTTGAATAGTCAGGCAGACAAGTTACTGTGGTTTTCCACCTTTTCACCCAGTCCTACTATTCGAAGTCTCATATGTATTACCATCCCCAACAGATAATCTATTCCATCCATGTAAATTGTGAATCAAGTTTAGTCCAATCATCATGCTTTAGATTCAGTTATTTAGTCATGACTCAGTCCATAAGAGTTCAGTGCATAATCTCAAATTTTTCCAAGTTTTTTAGCTTAGACAGTGTAATACCCTGGTACAGTCTAAGTCTTGTTACCTCGTGATTCGTACTTGCCTAAGTTATCACTTATTAATTCAATGTAGATGATTGGATCATGAACACTTCAAGGGAATCCTAAATTCTCAGCATTAATCAGCTCGTTGAAGCAATTAAAGTCAAATCAGCACAAAATTCAGTTTTATGATAGATATTTAGATGTTTCAGATCAGTTATATCATGTATTAGAAGACACATCATATCTGTGTTAATTCATACCTTTAAGTTTCAATATTTCTACCCATCATTCGGGAATGAATGATCCTAAGGGAGAGATAATATAACACCCCGCATTTTGGGCTAGAACGAAATCGTCATTTCTATGCGTAGATGATCCAAAAGCCTTAAATACTATGCAAATTTGGTATGTTGATAAATTATGTAGTATGGGAATCTATTAGAGCATGAATTGAGATCATAGAGGTCCCTTAACTCAAGGACAAGTTGAAAGCTTTCCTATCGTTCAAGTTTTAGTGAACGTCTAAACTTGGATCAAGTTAAATCGACCATACCTCCTTGTATATAACTACATGGGTGGCCTAATAGATACTAAATCAAATTTCTTTGAGTCCTCTTTCCAACGCCACCTATTTTGCCAAAATCCGATACTTGAGCTAAAGGTTATGCCAATTTTACTCCAGCATATCATCCTAGCAACTGAGTGATGACAATTCTAATGGCTAGTCATAAATCTGATGACTCATTAAAATATGTCGTCAGCCTTGGGAAAAAACCCATCAATTTTAGTTCCCAGGTGATAACAAAAACTGATGGCTTGTCGTAGATCTAGCGGCTTGTTAGCCTTGGTCGTCAGCTGAGAATGGGAAGTGATTTTGTAGGGGTACTTTGGTATTTCCCTCACTCCAAAAACCTTTCACATGAATTAAATCACCCCTTAAGTGTTATTAATAAATCATTATCAGTTTTACAATATCGAAAAATTCCTCTTCACTCTCAAATAAGATCAAATTAGGGTTTTCTCCAAGAACAAATTCAAGAAAATCAAGGCTTAACTTCAATATCTCTAAGAAACAAATCAAGATACGGATTTCATTTATCAATATCAAGGTTCCATATTTTAGATATTATAATTTAAGGTATGCGGGGTTTTCCTAAAATCTCATGGGCATAGAAATTATGATTTTAAGAAAGGGGTTTCGGATTTATCAATACATTCATGCTTTAGAAGTATAGATGATATTGTTTTGGACTTTAGGCCTGCCCCCAAATTGATTTGAAATTATATATATATGTAAGCATGTGTTTTAAGGTTGATGATTGAATTAAGAGCATGAATCATGAACAATTCCTCTTTTGTTATGATTTTCCTGTACTTTTGATATGCGATGAATTGTTTTGAATGCATCTTGAAAAACATGATTTGAAATGTCTTGAGTAATGTTATATTTGGGTTAATATTTTGATTTTAATAGAGAGGGTTGTACATGTTGATAAATGTTGAATATGCATATAATGAAAGAGTGCATGGTTTTTCCAAAATCACGTGACCACCATATGTTTGAAGAATTTTTGCATAGTTTTAACTTATGTTTCAGAACATGAAATCTCTTATACTATCTGTATGTTTGGGTGGTCTGAATTGAGTTTTGGATGAAAGAATCTTTCATGATGCATTATTGCTCAGAAATAGGACTTGTAAGTCTTGGTGTGACGACACCAACTCAGATAATGCCAAGTTAATTCAAAACAGAATAAAATGGATTTTTGAAATTAGATTTTTAGATTTTTAAGCCAGAATGATGCATGCTTCATAACAGACTAAAATTGGGCATAAAGAGAGCTTAGGTGGTTCCCCGAAGAAGGAACGAGTTCAAAAAACTCATTGCCTAAAACCATAATTTGCCGATCCGGGTGTATTATTATAGCTGGCCTAGTGCCCTATGGCGTATCAGACTCAGACACTCCAATCCTTGCAGTATACTTGGGTTGGGGTCATCCCCGCCAAGTCAATGGAGGATTCCATATAGCCCATGGAATATCAGACTTGTAGGGGAGTGCCACCTAACTCAGAAGTAATATAAAGATCTGAAATTGCATTGACAGAAAGGTTTTATGATTATCAAAAATGCCCATGTAATTGGGAATTTATATACTATATGATGTTTTATGATTACCTCTCAACTATTTTATTTATATGAAAAAGCTTTATTTTGGATTTCTCTATGTACCAGTACATCTGTAATGACACCCTATGTTCCAGGTTCTAAGGCACAGTCTAGGGGTCTCGGTAAGCAGTATATTTCTTCAGACAGAAGTGCAGTGTCCAGTCGGTGAGCCTTCTATATTTAAAAAGCCCTACTTATTTTAGAAATTTATTATTAGTTATGGTTTTGGTCTACTTGGGGCCTTGTCCCAGTCCTTAAGCAGTTGTTATTAGTCATGAAGTAGAGATTTCCCAGACATTTTTCAGGTGTTACTAGATGGTTTTGGATTCCATTTTCCATTGTTGAATTTATATCAGAATTATGGCCATGATTCCATTCTATTATAAAATTCTGCATTTTTCCTCTATTATATGAATGTTATGCATGATTACAAGACAGATAGGGACGCTCGGTCTTTCATGGTTCGGTATGTCCGTCACGGCTAGGGCCTAGTTAGGGTCATGACATTTATCTATTAACCAACACCTCTTACAAGTTAGCACCATAAATATATAAGTTCCTATTTAGACCACTAGTGACAATTCATACTAGAAATAAATATCATTAATCATCAAAAATTCTAAGTTGGTTATCACCATTATACATTTAACAATCATATTTACTAGTTACCACATCTTTACTAAACAAGGTTTACCAACTCGTATTCTTGTCACAACCCGAGGCTACGCCCTAGACGCGACAACGGTGCATATGTTCCCGAAGGACCACAAGCTAACCCATAAACTAGTACCTGCTGTGAGCACTAAGTAAACTGATAATGAACATCATATGCAGAAACAACTGGGTAAAGCCATTGGGTTTTATAAACTAAAATACTAATAAGTCATAAATATGAGTGTCTTAAAACATACTGAAGAGACTGATAAAACAACTGATAAATTGACTAACTGTCTATAGTCTGAAAACCTCTAATTGATGAAAAGAGTTGATGGGACAGGCCCCAACTAACTCTAACTATCTATTTGAAATAAAAAGTTGCACTACTGAAATAATTGAAATGAATAGCGATGTCCTCGATAAATAGGGACTCACCATGACTACTGCTGCTAATAGTTGGATCTGTCTATTCTCGATTAGGAAATTAAACATCCAAACCTATGCTATAAGACATCATAGAGCAAAGAAAATGTAAGTGATCAGTACTTTGAATGTACTGGTATGTAAGATGTGGTTAGGCTAAAATGCATAATCTCAAGTACATGAAGTACTGACTGACTAAATAACATGAGATAACTGATGCATAATACTGGTGAAAGCTGTAAAATAAGAGTATGCATGAACAAGCATATAACATAATACTGAAATACTGAAATCTAACAATTAAAAAGATGGTCATTTGTTTGCTAAGGTAAAAAAAACCTGAACAAAAATTTGTACGGAATACTTGACTGATCCTGTGGGAAGTATCATCTAACCGACATTCCCCAATATGAGCTAATTGGGGTCCAACCTGTGACCCCAGTTGGAAGGGTGTTAATATCCTACCATGGTGTAATACCCTGTATTTTTCCTAGTTCAATTTTACTCCTAGAATATCAAAGGTCAACTTACAAAATGTATAAATCTGGATACATGTAGAATGTTCTATCTCTAGACTCACCAATGTGTAAATAATTGAACAAGCTTTCCAACGATATCAATTTTGCCTTAATTCGATACTCAGTTGAGTAGTTATGGAAATTTTAGCGAAAATAGTAGGGCATTTCGAGAGGCACAACATCGCGGTGAAGGACAAAATTATAATTGTCCAATTTTTAGTGAAGCAAAACGATTAGCCCCTGTCATAGAGAAACTCCAGTACCAGTTCATCCCTTTCTAGTAGCTCATCACAATTTGGTTGTTTCGTGCAGAAAATCATCCAATGGACTAACACTACGTTGTAGTGGAGTGAAAAATGCACTCTTCCTTTTTTCATTGGTGCAACGGGATTTTTTTGCGTCACGCTGAAAGAAAAAATGGCAGTCGTCCATTTTCACGAAATCCACCATTATAGCAGTGCGTCGCGATGGGTGGCAAAGTAGGGATTTCCAGTTCTCACCAAAATTTTAAAAGGGTAATTTAGTCTTTTCCCAAGCCCCCAAATCATGTAAAACACAATATTTATCCTATTTTAACCATTATATGAATATTTTTATCACAACTAATTTCCAAGGAAAGCCTAAAATTTAAACCTTCATCTCCAAGAAATCCAAATTGCATCATTCTTCTTCCAAGATAGCTAAAAATTAAGGATTCCCAATTCAAGAACATCAAGAATCTATATTCAAGAGCAAAAATAGGTATTCAAAAATTCAAGTTTCTTCACCTAATCATCTATTAAGGTATGTGATATTTTTCAACAAAGCTAATTCTTTCATCCTTGTGCCCAAAAATTAGTTTTTAAAGATAATTTTATGTAAGTGTACAAGAGTTTTGAATTAGGATTTATACCAAATATTTCTATTTGCAAAATTATGAGATTTCAAGTGAATTAGATGTTGAATTGGATGATTACTTTTGTATTTTCATGTGTATTGCCGTAATTTAAAGATTTTGAATTGAATTACCAATATTTACATTATCAAGTATGAACATTATGATATTTTTGACATGAATTTGAAGCATGGGTTATTAAGCCCTAGTTTGTATCCTGATATTTCAAGAATGACTGTGCTTTAAATATCCCATGACTAGTTATTTCAGATTTTAATAAAAAATTGATCTTTTGATCTCAGCTTAGACATGAAATCCACTTTACAATTTCAGTTATAGTTTAAATTAAAAGATATAGAGTTGGTTGTTATTGTAAACCATTTATACTTTTTTTAAAGTGGATTTCCAATAGAATGAGCATACATATTAAAAGGAGTAGTATTAAGCACAAAGTTGGATATGCTCACATGACCTAGAAGTACGAGCCAACGTAGGTATAAATTATCAGATTATTTCCATTTTTATATGGATGACAATTACAAATGTGATCCTTTAGATTAGGTTATACTCCTTGGCAAGAGTATGGCACATCTCCCAAACATGAGGTTTTCCCATAAGATAAATAGACATTGGACACTATGATATCTCACATAGTATATGTCGGTTAGAAAAAACTCCCTAATGCAAAAGACTACAAAATAATCATAACAGAACAGCTTTTAAAAACTAAGTGTAAAGGCTCATGATTTTATTTAGATATTGATAATATAAACCATTAGCCACTAGATTTCAGGTATAAAAGATGAGTCCTTGCTACAACACTTAGACAACATAATTTAAAAATAGAGTGCCAGTATAACTTTTAGAAGCAAAATGTTATGACTCACTAGATCTATGCAACATGTTTTTTATTCATGATTATGATTTTTCAGTTTTTAGATATTCCAGCTTATGTGAGTCATCTATATTTAGCATGCATTCTTCATACAAATTTATAATAATATTGAGCTATTGATTTACTTGTGCATTCACCCCATAAACTCAGTACAATCTTGAAGTACTGATCCACATATACGTCAATGTGCTACATTATCTCATAATGTAGATTCATGTGCTCAGTTTTAGTAGCGTGATTTTGAGTATCTCCATCTATATCCTGAAATTTGGTGATTCCTCATAGTTCGGGGACTAAGTCATTCTGTTTTTCAGCTTATTAGTATAAATGATCAGTATTTTCAGACAGTTCGAGTCAGCTGGGAGTTTTTCCTAGTGACTCTCTAGCATTAGTAGTAGAGGCTTGTCAGACTGCTAGATATAATCCAGATTTGCAGTATTGATTGATCAGACTCTGAGTTTTATATTTTAGATATTATATTCTGACATTTTCAGCTTAGTTCATATTAAATTATGCATTTTGGTTTGATTATAAATCTCTACTTCCCTATTATAAGTTTCAGACTTAGTAAATATCAGACAGGGTTAACTTAAGGATAATCGTAGTCTTGAGTATCGTGTGATGTCTCGGGGTCCATTTTTGGGGAATTACAAACTTGGCATCCGAGACTAAGGTTATAACAGTCCTGGGAGTCAGACGCCACATTATGTTGACTCTTGATCATGGGTGTGAAGAGCACCACATTTATGAGCAAAAGGCGATGGAATATTTTTAGAAAATTATCTCTTTCTTTCATGATCTATCATGCTTACAGTATCTCTATCTAATTTTAAATCATGCTCTTACATGGAAGTTGAATATGCCTCATCGTTAAGATAATGACCGTATAATTGATAACCAACAACCCCAACCTACTGACCCTCTAATTGAGAATGTATCCCATGATGAATTTTGGGCTGCCTTTCAGGAAATGGCCCTAGCTGTGAATGCTAATGTAAAGGGCAATCATCAGGCGGTAGTCCCACTTCATCAGAATGGGAATTTAGTAGTAGCTATAATTTACAACTTTATGAGAATGAATCCACGAGAGTTCTTTAGGTCAAAAACAGGTGAGGACCCACAACTTTATTTAGGTGAGGTGAAAAGGATCACCAAGATTATGCATTTTTCTGAAGAGAAAAGTGTAGAGTTTACATCCTATATATTGAAGGATGTAGCATATGATTGGGTGGTTATGTGGAAGAATGGTATAGGTTAGAATATAGCTCCTATGAGTTGGCAGGTGTTTCAAGATGTATTTTGGGACAGATTCTTTCCACGTGAAATGAGAGAAGCTAAGGTAGAAGATTTTGTGAACCTTAGATAGGTCTCAATGACAGTGAATGAGTACTATTTTAAGTTCAATCAGTTGTCTAAGTATGACCCTAATACAATTGCTGACCCTAGGGCGAATATGAGTTAGTTTGTTACTGGAGTATCTGGTTTTGTAGTCAAGGATTATAGGACTCTCATGCTTATTGGGGACATGAATCTTTCTTGGTTGATGATTTATGCCGAATAGATTGAGGCAAAAAAGTTGAAGGGAAGTGAAAAGGGAAACATGAAAGCTAGAACCAAGCAGTTTGAGTATGGCCAATCAAAGTTTGGAGGGTGAAATCATTCAAAGTTTCAGAATCATATATCTATGCTAGTGCAATCTTCAGCCATTGCTCCTGCTGCCTTAGCTAGACTGAATAATAGGGTAAGACTTCTATGTCTAGATCTCAGAATAGTGTAAGTGGAAAACCCAGTTATTCTCTATGTGCTAAGTGTGGTAAGAATCATCCTAATGAGTGTTTGTTGGGATACAAAGGTTGTTATGTTTGTGGTAAGTTGGGACATAGAATCAAAGAGTGTTAGCATGCTAAGTAGGGAAATCGGGATACTTATTCCTAGACTTAGGCTACTAGCGCACCAGCCCCTCTAGGTCGCTTAGTCCCTCCTCATAGTATATCATCCAGTACTGGTGGCTGTCAGTTCTAGAATAGATTTTATGCTTTACCACCCCATCAAGAGTAGGAGGATTCACCAGATGTTATTACTGGTATGCCTCGTGCCTTTCATCTTGATATTTAAGTGTTGTTAGACCCTGAGTCATGTTTCTCTTAAATAACCCTATTAGTTGCTGTAAATTTTTAAATAGGTCATGAAAAGACCCCTAATCCCTTCTTAGTTTCTACCCTAGTGAGTGAGTAAGTTATTGCGAAACATATCTATAGAAAGTGTCCTTTCTGTGTCATTCATAAAGTCATGTTAGTGGATTCAATTGAGTTAAATATGGTCGACTTTGATCTTATTCTTCGTATTGATTGGATCCATTCCAGTTATGTATCCATAGATTGTCGCACTCGAGTGGTGAAGTTTCAATTTCCAGATGAGCAAGTTTTTGAGTGGGAAGGAAATTTAGTGTGTCCCAAGACTTATTTCATATCCTATCTTAAAGCAAAAAGTTTATCTCAGAAGGGTGTATCTATCATCTAGTTCGAGTCAAAGATAGTATGTGTAACACCCCGTAAATTTTTTCGTACACTTATCGCGATTATATGGAGTCCTATAGGCTTGCGTATGGGTTAAATTAATTTTATGGTGTTCGGAAGTATCCCGTCAATAGTTGTATGTGTAGGTATTGGAATAAGCTTTCCAACGATATAAAGTTTTCCCAAAACAGAGGAGTATTTCATATAAGCGAGCACATTCGAAATTTCAAAACGGTGGCTGGGAAGCCTGTGAACATTAAATCTGAAGGAAAATTACTGCAGCTAGGCAATTATTTTTTTGGATCAACTTTAGACGATCATAACTCCTTGTACAAAAAGAACTGTGTGAGCTGCTATATATCGACAAAAAGATTCGAGAGTCTTATTTCCGATGAAATTGGTTTAATCCAAATCCAATGTCTGTGTAAGGAGCTATACCCGTTTTACTACAGCCTATATAAAAAAAAACAAGAATTGTGGGACAGATTTTTGGGTCAACTTTAAACGACCATAACTCCTTGTACAGGAAGAACTGGGTGGTATACTTTATCTGAAAATGAAATCCCTTTGAATTATATTTCCAATGCAATTGGTTTCACCCGAATCTGATACCGGAGCAAAGAGTTATGATCAATTTACTTCAGCCTGTCAAAACTGTCCACTGGGGACAAATTCGGATTTATTTAAATTTTTAGGGCAAAATGGTCATTCTCTATTACCTCTTGGACGAAAATGGGTCTTTATAAACCTACACTTAGCCTCATATATATCATATATCATCCAATTATTAAGAGAAGGTAAAACCCTAGCCTAATTTCAACTTCAAATATTTTGTGATTCAACCGTAGAAAATTCGAATTGGTTCCGTAGTTGTGTTCACCATCTCGAAAGCTTCGAGAAGCACCCCATGGTTATGTAAGGAGGATTCTAAATGCAAGAGTTCATTGTTAAGGTATGAATATTGTTTATTCTTGATTCTTATCCATGAATAAGTATTGATAAAGGATTATGAGTATTGTCTTGATGTTGGAAGATAACTAGAAACATAGTTATGAATTGTTTTGTATAAATTGTTAGTAGTAAATTATGGAAGTTGTTGTATTGGATTATGGAGGATGAATTGTGGTGATATATCATTATATTAGTGGTTATGTATGCCTAGTGATCATGTTGGTATTGGATGGTGATTAAGAAGGGAAATAAAGCCTAAGAGTGATGTTGAGGGATATTTCATGAAAATGCATGATATGTGAATGTAATAAGAGTATAAGAGGATGTATGTAGCACTCTTATTGATGAGTTAAAGGATTACTTCCTAGACATTATTTGGTGAAGTTAATACCTAAATTGTAAGGTTTGGTTGCTAATACTAGTTTGCCACAAATGACTTATTGTAGATAAGTGTTCGAAGAGTACGGGAAGTCAAGTTGGACTTGTATTGAAGTGGTTATATCAAGGTTTGTAAGGCATACTCTATCTAATCTTTGGCATGAATAATGACCCATGGCACTCTCAAGTAAGCTTCCAACATTGTACTACGACACATGACACATAATAACATCATATGATCTTCGACACTACCGATTGAACTTGTTTTCACTTTTAAGATGTTCGGCTAGTCAAAAAATTGTCCATATACTATTGTTGACTCCGAAATGGTTTAATGAGGTATCCATGATTCTCTACTTCATTTTCATGATATTGATTACCTATTTACATGTTTTTCCTATTGAGGTATCATGGTTTCAAGTTCCATAAGGTGTGACCACAAAGTAACCAATCTCAAAGATTAATTGAATTATGAAATAGAATGTCTGTATTTTAAATTGATGATATGATGTATTGTATTAGTACCACTGATCAGTTGGCCATTGTATTATAAAGTTTATGTATATATGCTATTCCAGGGGTGGTCCCTGATGTATTGTATTAGTACCACTGATCAGTTGGCCATTGTATGACATATGTTATGTATTGATAAGGATTACGGGAAGTAATGATATGAAAGTAATGTGCAGGTATCCCATCAGCTCTTTTAAGTGTGGTCTACTCATACTATTTATTCACTGGTATCTGAGTTCTGTTGATCTTTTGTATCTCATCATGATACTCACTGCCTTACATACTCAGTATATACTTCCGTACTGACGCCCCTCACGGGGGACCCGTATTCATGCCTGCAGGAAAAGGTACTTCAGGTCGTACACCTCCGCAGTAAGAGCCAGGACATTCTATTGTTAGTGGTGAGCTCCAGTTGTTTTGGGGCATCCCAAGTCGTTTTTTTTATGTATTTTTGGTATTTGTATAAAAGTCTTTTGTGGGCAGGAGTTTGTCCAGACCCTAACTCAGTTGTGTATCTATGTAGAGGCTTTTGTAGACATATTGTACAGCCATAGGAGTGTTTGGTTGATAGACGTGATGGCTCTGACGGCCAATTACTGTTTATATATATATTTATGCGTGTCTGCTGGGCTGATACAGGTACTGTTTTCTTCTATTTACAACGAAGTGCTGCCTCAATTTCTAATTTTCATAAGTAATGTAAATGTGAAAGTATAGGTTATGAACGGGTTCTCCCGGGCCTCCTCGGCTACGGGTGCCAGTCCGCTCCAATGGGATTTGGGGTATGACAGTATGCCTGAGACTCTAACAGTTTAGCCAGTTCTTGTAGTCAATGAGTTTCCTAATATTTTCCTGATGAATTGCTAGAGGTACCTCCCGATAGGGAAATAGAATTTGGTATTCTCCTACTCCTAGATACTTAGCCTATCTCTATTCCTCCATATCGTATTGCTCTATCCTAGCATAAAGAGTTAACAGATCAACTTAAAGATCTATTAGGTAAAGGCTTTATAAGGCCCAGTCTCTCATTGGGGCACTCCCATCCTATTCATGTGAAAGAAAGATGGTTCTTTTCTAATGTCCATTGCCTATCATCAGCTGAATAAAGTCATAGTCAAAACCAAAATTCTCTTCCTAGGATTGATGACATATTCAACCATGCAAGTTATTTCTCCAAGATAGACCTTAGATCTAACTATCATCAGCTTAGAGTAAGGGAATGTGATATCCTAAAGATAGTTTTCAAAACTCGTAATGGTCATTTCGAGTTTTTAGTTGTGTATTTCAGACTAATAAATACCCTAGTATCCTTCATGGGCTTAATGAACAGAGTGTTTAAACAATAGTTTGACATGTTTTTCATAGTCTTTATCGTTGATATTCTTGTCTATTCTCGTAGTAAGGATGATTATGTAGACTATTTTAAAATTGTGTTGCAAACTCTTAGAGATCAACAGTTGTTCGCTAAATTTAGCAAATGTGATTTTGGATAAGATCAGTAGCTTTCCTCGGTCATATTGTTTCCAGTGATCGTATTAGAGTTGATGCACAAAAGACAAAAGCAATAAGGAACTGGCCTAGACTAATTTCTTTGTCAGACATCTGAAGTTTCTTGGGTTTAGCTAGCTATTATAGATGCTTAGTTCAGGTTTTTATTCTATTGTATCCCCTATGTCTAAATTGATTCTGAAGAAAGTTAAGTTTTAGTGGTCATATTCCTGTGAGAAGAGGTTTTAGGAGTTGTAGACTCGACTTATTTTAGCCCCAATTTTAGCACTACCTGATGGTGCAGATGGGTTCATAGCATATTGTGATGCCTCTAGAATTGATCTGGGTTATGTTTTGATGTAGAGAGGTAAGGTAGCCTATGCCTCTTGATAGCTTAAGCCTCACCAAAAGAAATACACTACCCATTACCTTAAGATAGTTGTTGTTGTGTTTGCATTGAAACTCTGGAGGCACTATCTTTATGGGGTACATGTTGATGTGTTTACGGACCACAAAATTTTGTAGTATGTGTTAACACAAAGAGTTAAATCTTCGTTAGAGAAGGTGGCTAAAATTGTTGAAAGATTATGACATGAGTGTTTTGTATCATCCGAGCAAGGACAATGTAGTGGTTGACACCCTTAGTAGATTATCTATGGGAAATATTGCTCATGTGGAGAATGATAAGAGGAAACTGGTTCAAGAAGTTCATCTATTAGCTTGATTGGGTGTAAGGTTGGTTGACTCAGCTGAAGGTAATATTTTGGTTCAGAGTAGTTTAGAATCCTCTGTAGTTTATGAAATAAAGAAGAAATAGGATAAGGATTTTTGGTCAAGCCGAAGGGTT
Source organism: Capsicum baccatum var. pendulum (assembly GCA_030864225.1). Classification (NCBI taxonomy): domain Eukaryota; kingdom Viridiplantae; phylum Streptophyta; class Magnoliopsida; order Solanales; family Solanaceae; genus Capsicum; species Capsicum baccatum. Next base: position 249,683,987 of record CM061558.1, read on the forward strand.
CAATTGAAGACCAAAAGGTAGAGGTTTTCTCCCAATGGGGAGATGGTGTGTTGAGATACCAGAGTATATTGTGTGTGACGTGTGTTGATGATTTCAGGTAGAAGATTATGGCAGAACCGCATGGTGTGCATTACTCCATTCTTCCAGGAGCCACCAAGATGTACCGCAATCTGCAAGAAGTCTATTAGTGAAGCGGTATGAAGAGAGATATAGAAAAGTTAATAGCTAAGGATGCAACTTACCAATAGGTTAAGGTAGAGCACCAAAGACTTGGTGGTACGTTTCATGCTTCAGTAGTTTGTATTCCCATTTGGAGGTGGGAAGAGGTGAATATGTATATTTTGTGACGAAATTACCCCATTCGTGTAGATAACATAATTTGATATGTGTTATTGTAGATAGATTGACAAAATTAGCCCATTTCTTGCAAATTCACACGTTGCACACAACAAAAGATTATGTTGATATATATATCAAAGAGTTGGTTAGATTACATAGAGTTCCCTTGTCTGTCATCCCAATTTGGGGTACTCAGTTTACCACCCTCTATTGGAGAGTTTTCTAGAATGGACTTGGTACCCAAGTTCATCTCAGTTCAGCTTTTTATCCATAGAGATATGGCTAGGAAGACAGGACTATTCAGACCTTAAAAGATATGTTGAGGGAATGTGTTCTTGACTTCAAATGCAGTTGGGATGACCACTTGTCATTGGTCTAGTTTGCCTACAATAATAGTTACCATTTTAGTATTCAGATGGCCCCGTTTGAGGCTCTTTATGGGAGGCTATGTAGATCACCAGTCGGTTTGTTTGAAGTGGATAAGGCCACTTTGATTGGGCCAGATATAGTTTTTGAAGCCATGGAGAAAGTTCAGTTGATTCGAGAGATAACGGATTGCCTATTTGTCAAGAGAGACTCTCGTCCTACTGCTTCCTTTTCATTGCCTTAATGGCACACATATTCTAGTTGGCAGGGCTCGGTTTCGGGGGCATTTGCTAATTAAATCAATGGTATGGCACCTTAAAGAAGGACCTTGGTCAGATTCATTCGTGAAAGCTGTTCTGGCGTATTTTTATTACTATTGTATTAAGTGCTTCATACCTGACAAAGGAAGAAGAATGACATTCCCCGAAACTCTAAGTCATCAACTTGTTTAGAAGTGATATATTTTCTTATTCTCGAAGGTAAGAATAGCGTATATAATATTGAAAGTACTTCAGAGTCTTTACAAATCTTATAGAAATGTAAGAAGGAGAGATCTTAAATTTAAAGTAAATGATCTTGTGTATTTAACTATTTCACCCATGAAGGATTGAAGAGATTTGGCAAGTAGGGAAAGCTTAGTCCTAGATATGTAGGCCCCTATTGTATTTTGAGTCGTGTGGGCAAGGTAGTGTATGAACTTGAGCTACCTGCAGACTTGTCGTCAACTCATCTAGTGTTCCTTGTATCCTTTCTGAAAAACTGCATGGATAATTCTGCGATAGTAGTCCTTCTATAAAACACATATATTCAGAATAATATGAAGAACTTCAAGTAGAGATTCTTGATCATTAGATCTGTAGACTATGGAACAAAGAAGTTCCCTTAGTTAATGTTCTGTGGCGAAATCATTTCGTTGAGGGTGCTGCTTGGGAAGAAGAAGCAGACATGGGTACAAAGTATCCTCACCTTTTCTCCATGAACTCTGATTCAGCCGAAGGTAACAATCCTCCTTAATTCAGTTCTTTTCTGATATCAAATTCAGCCATATAGCTATCTTCTTGTCTATTCATGCACTCGCAGATTTGTTCAGTCGCGTAGTATGTTTTTGATTTTGTCATGTAGTTTGTTTCAATTGTGCATGCCAGCATATAGCCTCAGTTCCTCAGTATCTTTAATTTAATTAATCTCTTTCGAGGACGAATGTTCCCAAAGGGGAGATAAGGTAATACCCCGTACTTTTCTAAGCTCAATCTTACTCCTATAACATGAAGGGTCAACTTAAAAAATGAATAACTCTTGATACATGTAGAATTTTCCTTCTCTACACTGAATAATGTGTAAATAATTTACCCATCTTTCTATCGATACAAATTTTGCCTTTATCCGATACAAGATTGAGAAGGTATGACAATTTTAGTGAAAATAGTAGGGCATTTTGACAGGCACCATGTCGCAGTGAAGGTCAAAATCGCAATTGTCCAATTTCCTATGAAGCATCGCGATTATGCCGCGTTACGGAGAAATTCCAGTTCCCATTCATCCCTTTCTAGTAGCTCATCACCATTTTCTTGTATCGCGCAAAAAATCCTCAAATGGACTAACACTACGACGCGGTGGAGTGCAAAATGTCACTCATCCATTTCAAGTGGCGAAATGTGACTATGCCGCGTCTCACCAAAGACCAAAATGGCAGTCGTTTATTTTCTAGAAAGCCGCTACGATAGCTGTGCATCGCGGTGTGTGGCAAAGTCGAATTTCCAGTTTCAAGCAAAATTTTGAATGGAAAATTTACTCTTTTTCAAGCCCTAAATCATGTAAAACATAGAATTAATCATATTCTAACCATTATATGCATATTTTCATCAAAATTACCCTCCAAAGAAACCCTAGAATTCAAACCTTCATCTCCAAGAAATCCAAATTCCACCATTCTTCTTTCAAGATAGCTCAAAATTAAGGATTCTCAATTCGAGAACTTCAAGAATCTATCTCCAAGAGCACAAATAGAGATTAAAAAATTCAATTTTCTTCATCTAATCATCAATTAAGATATGTGGGATTTTTGAACAATGAAAATTCTTTCATCCTTGAGCTCAAATATAAGATTTTTAAGATAATTTTGCATGAGTTTACATGAGTTTTGAATTAAGGTTTACACCCAATACTGTTATTTGCAAAATAATGAGATTTCAAGTGAATTAGATGCTGAGTTGCATGAATACTTTTGTATTTTCATGCTTATTGCAGTAATTTTAAGATTTTTAATTGAATTACCAATATTTAAAATATCAATCATTAACATTATGAAGTTTTTGACATATATTTGAAGCATGGGTTATTAAAGCCTAGTTTGTATGATGATATTTCAAGAATGACTATGCTTTAAGCACCCCGTGACAAGTTATTTTCAGATTTTAATAAACATTTAACCTTTTGATCTCAGCTTAGATATACAGTTAGTTGTTATTGTAAATCATTTATACCAGTTTTAAAGTGGATTTCCAATAGAATGAGCATACAGATTAAATGGGGTAGTATTTAGTACCGAGTTGGGTATGTAAACATGTCCTAGAACTACGAGCCAACGTATTTATAGATTATCAAATTATTTCTATTTCTATATGGGTGACAGTTACAGATGTGATCATTATTAGGTTATTATACTCCTTGGCAAGAATATGACAACTCTCCGAAACGGGAGGTTTCCCCATGACAGAACTATATGTTGGACACTATGATAGCTCATATAGTGTATGTCGGTTAGAAGAACCTCCCTAATAGAAAACACTACAGAATAATTGTAACAAAACAGATTTTAGAACTAAGTGTAAAGGCTCAAGAATTTATTGAGATATTATTTTATAAGCCATTAGTTACTAGATTTCACACTTCAGATTTTAGATATAAAAGTGAGTCATTTCTACATTTAGACAACATGATTTAAAAATAGAGTTAAAATATAGCTTTTAGAAACTAAATGTTATGACTTACTTTATCTATGCAACATATTTTTCTATTGTTGATAATGATTTTTCATTTTTCAAATATCCCAGCTTATGTAGTCATGTACATTTAGCATGCATTCTTCTTACAGATTTATAATAATATTGAGATATTGATTTACTTGTGTACGTACCCCTATATACTCAGTACAATTTAGAAATACTGATCCACATAGATGCCTATGTGCTACATTGTCTCATAATGTAGGTTTAGGTGCTCAGTTTCAGTAACGTGAGTGATTTCAAGCATCTTCATCTATATCTCGATAGTTGGTGAGTCCTAATAGTTTGAGGACTTAGTCATTCAGTTTTTCAGCTTATTAGTATAGATGATTCAGTATTTTCAGACATTTCAAGTTAGCTGGGGGTTTGTCCCAGTGACCCTCTAGCATTAGAGTAGAGGCTAGTCAGGCTGCTAGATATGATCCAAATTTCTAATATTAATTGATCAAACTCAGATTTTTGTATTTTAGATATTATATGTAGATAGTTTTAGCTTAGCTTTTACAGTATTCAGCATTTCATTTTAATTATATATCTATAATTCCCCATTATGAGTTTTAGACTTAGTAGAAAATAGACAAGCCTAGCTTAAGGCTACTCATAATCTTGAGTACTGAGTGACGTCTCGAGACCCGTTTCCTAGGAATTACATACGGGTACTAATACTGGATGTATGGATCCACTAAAATGATGTCCTAGTGGAACAAGATGTCAAACCTAACTCACGGATGACCCTTGAGAGCAATTCAAGCCTAAACTGATGGGTGATTCCTCATATCCTACGCTGTCTATGTAGTTCTTGAATACTGGTACTTCTACTAATGACTATGCCTAAATGTCATGGAATCTTCCATCCCTCCATTCACTCGGTGCTAAATCTACTCCAAACAGAACTGACACTGGTTATTGGGCTAAACTAAGTTTGACTGAGCTAGTAACTGATCATGATTACGAATGATAATGCTCATGATTTATCTAAAAGTGTTCTAAAAATATTGAAAACTATGTAACCAACTTTATTTCCTGTATTCATAACCTCCAGCATTGAATGGAATAGCAATAAGGTCATATGAAGCTTTAAAACCATAGTAAAGGAGAATTGCTCAAAATCTAAGTCATTTAGACATTTCATCAAACATATGTGGGTCATGAATTAAAGCAGGGGAATGGTTTAAATCATGTCATAATAACATAGCTTCAATACTACAAACCATGAATCAAGGATTTAACATAAAAATATCATTATTCCAACGTGTAAGAACACTCCCAACAATAAACACTTGTAAACAACAGGCATAATCAAAATTCATAAAACTTCATGGAGATAATTCATTGTAAACATGGAAATTCATGATTTAAAACATCAAAATAGGTTCTTAGACCCCATGGATGAAAAGGGCCCATGGATTATCATAACACATACCTTAAGTGTAGAATTCGTGAAGATTCTTAATGGTTTTCTTGACAATTAAGCTTGAATTTCCTTGATTATTTTGTGGAGGCTAGGATTTTATCTTGAGAGAGAATATTCTACTTTTGAGAGGATTTTGCGAGTAAGATGATAATTTGTTCTTTTGAGACCCTAAATCATGTGTTATGGATCAATTGTGCAAAGGAAAAAGGCTCAATTGTCCTTGAAAAAATGGAAACGGAAGTTGGAAAATAAGGAGGCACGCGATAAAGAGTGTGCTATGGAATCCGAAGCATCAGAGTGGAGCATTCTCCGTGGGATACCTTATCACGGGCTAATACTATTTTAGGTATTCCAACATGCCTTTACGCTTACCCAAAAATTTAAAAATTACCCGAGATGTACCTTTGACATCCCAAATTATGAATCAACATTAAAATCGATATTGTAATGTCGGGAAGGTCAGAAATAAAATAATCGATGTTTAGAGGCACAAATAAGACTAATCTCTAACACCTAGCTAAATTTTCGTGTTCTAAGACTCTTATGCATGTACTATGAGATGAACTGAACTAGAAAGAACATGAGGTATTACAAGTCTAGGCTTCTAGTTGTTCAAGTATAAAGTCAAGTAATAGTCATTTAGTTATCACATAACTCATAGTAATAGGCAATATTCCATAATTAATCTGTATATTCACGCCAACTATATTCACAAGGTGAAACATTAATTCTACACAATATTGTATTTATCAAGTAGTCTATAATCATTATACGACATATTCTATTTCTACTTACTGTTTAACCGTAACACGAGCCACGCTACTTAATAAGTGACTATTACGAGAGAAATGTAGACAACCTTCTAAGGACAACACCATACTCCTAATACACATTCAGGAGTAATCATGCAAAGGAATAACCACACATATACACATATGTACAGATGCTTGTCATACCTAAAACTTTGATAAGATCTATATATCCTTCAGATTCACCGAGCATCATCATGTCATAATTACGTCTTCCTAATTTACCAGACATCATCATGTCATAATTACCTCTTCCAAATTTATTGGACATCATCAAAACATCAATATATCCTTCGACCTTGTTGGGCATTATCACAATATTAAAATATCCTCTGGTCTAGATGGTCATCATTGCAATATCAATATATCCCCCGTCCTTCAAGGGCATCACAATATCAATATATCCTCTGGCTTTGTTGGGCATCATCACAATATCAATATATCCTTCGGCTATGTCAGATATCATCATAATATCAATATATCCTCTAGCCTTATAGAGCATCATCACAATATCAATATATCCTTCGGCCTTTTCGGAAATCATCACAAAATTAATATATTCACCATGACATTAATATACATATATTTATATTTAGCCAAATTAATAACAAGTGCAAGCCCCCAAAGAATAGAATGGAAAATAAGTAAGAAGGACATATCATCATGCCTTGCTATTTATTATCAATGCAATATGTTGTAAGTTCATGAGCGTGTATATACATATGACAAGAACACTTCATATATTACCGGCCTTAACATGATTATTAGAATGGTCAATAACTAGACATAATTATAATTTATGGAATCTCCCTTTATATGTAAGATTAAGAATACAATGATTAAGAGATTCATTTGCAAAAATATTAGTTTAGTCATTAGGCTTGAACATAATATGTGTAATAGCATAATCCAAGGTTCACATAATAACAAGACAATAATTCAAGTGATAGCGTAGTGATAAGCTTAATTCACAAGACTTTCCATCACTAATCAATAATTTCAAGAAGATGACAATCAACATACACATTATTTCCAAAGCCAACATCGTCAATAACTCATTTACCAGGTTTAACCATCACATTCCCATAAACATATTTTGGGCATTTAACAAATATTTAGGTCACTAATAATTTACATAATTCGAGCTTAATGCGGACAAGTTCCACTTCTAATATCCTAAAATATCCATCCAATTCTAATTTCTATCTTAGATTAAACTACATCTTCTACATTATGTCAAAGAGGTTCATCAACCCACACTATTCCTATTGTACAATTCTTCCTCAAATATTATCCTTAACTAGTTTGCGTGCCCGCATGTTGCGCGGATAAATTACATTAAAAATAAAAGTATTCTTTTATATGGATGATAAGATAGTAACAAAAGAGAATGCAACATGTCCGATTTGGTTATATTCATTAGATCATTTTACATGTATAGATATTATTAGTCTACATAATATTTATGTGCATGATCGTCAGACGTATCTTTAAACAAAGAGACAATCAAGATAGTGTAAATAATTTATTTACTTTAATCTGCAAGCGTAGAATGCAAATCGCTTATATATACAAAAAATTGTAAAAGTGCCCTACATTTATTAATTTGGATATGAAAAACTTGTTATTTGAAAATGTCAACAAAAGTAATTCTATTAGACCATATAAGAGTGTAAGAGTGAAGTAAAAGATCGAATAGCAACATGCATTTTTAATCATTAATTTATGGACCTTTAGATTAAAAATTTTTCAAAAAGAGATGAGAATGGTAATACCTAAAGCACACGTCGAACTTCAAATAAATGATTTTCTTCAAGATTCTTTAAAGGACGTATCACTAAATATCATTTCTAAAAGAAAATGAGAGGACAAAAAAGTTATAATAACACGATTTAACTTTTCAGTACAAATAAAATGCAAAATTATAGCATCATAAAATAAGTAAAGTTTCATTAACATCTAAATGGAAAATTACACACAATAAACGATAAAGGATTTTCCAGAATTTAATTCATTAAGAACTTCATCAATCCTACATATATGATTGAAAATATTGAAGAAAACAAATATAGTTGTTAAATCTATGTAACTCATCAAATTAAAAATCACTTTTACCCTTGTTGATATTTATACTATTTTTTTACCAACATTATTGGACTTATACGTACAAAATATTAATATGGCTATTTTTATGTTACTGTCAAATAGTTATAAAGTAATATTGTTTTGAAGTGGTATAATAATATATGATTAGCATCAATCAAATTATACGTTTGGTGGGGAAAGCTCAAATATTTTTAAAGAGGGACAAAGGGGAAAGATATTTGACAAGCAAAAATTATAATCTTTTTAAATTTCACACTTTAGTATCTGATGTTCCAAATTACAACACACATTTCCTAGTCATAAGCATTTGCGGAAATTGAATGTGTTTGGTTGTATCTGCATTCCAACTCATGAACTTATATAATTGTAAATTCTTCATTTTTCCATCGATTTACATTGATTTGATAAATGATTAGAGGTATTGCAAAATACTTACTCGGTGTTTGAAGGTGGTCTTTTCCCCTCAAACCGTAGCTTACTGGCTCAATTTAATCTGATACTGCTAATAAACCTTCAAAATTTAAGAACATAATTCGATAAACCCACATCAATTATTGAAATTTACAGAAAAAAGAGAAACATAGTTGATATCCGACGAAGAAATAATGCATATCAACGTACAAATTGAATATATTTGAGAGAGTAAGTAAATAGTTTCTTCCTCATTTTACTTTTTAAATTCATAGATTCAATATATTTTTGAATCTCTCCAGCATTAATGTATTTTATTATCTCCATTACCTTAAGAGAAAGTTAAAAGTTGAAAAAGTAAAAAGAAGAAAAGAAAATTCGTATTGGATATATTACAATAAAATAATTATAACTTATGTTTTGTTGAAGACTTATTCATCCTTTATTCTGAATCTCTACAGCGCCATGCTCATGAAAAATGTTTAGAGAACTTCGACAGTGAAGAATAGAGTAAATGAATTTTGAAAGTAGTTGTATCAGGATAATGATAAACATGATAAACGTGATAAATTTTTAACCGTTGACAACACAGTTATATTTAAAATTTAAAACATAAACAATTTAATATTAGTTAGATAAATACGAATTTTAAAAAATAAAAATGAATAGATAAAAACTTGTGTTTTAGTTTCTACAAAAAAAGGATTCTCAAAAACGTGTTTTTTCTTTAATAATTTTCTGAGAAATTTTGTTTGCTATAAAGAATGAACTAAACATGTGTTTTTCGTGAATCTTATAAAAAAGTATTGAGAGTGCAAAACTGTATATTTGTATTTGTGAGTTGGCGGAGGAAAATAACTTTTCACAAAGGAATTATAGTTTTACTGTTACATATAGTCAATGTCTACTTTATCATATATAGTAAATATCTACTTTACCATATATTGTGTATATCTATTTATGGAAAAGTTACAAACGCAAAGGTTAGTTTTCAATTATAAATAAAGCGATTTTCCTTTATTGTAATGACCCCATCAAGAGATCCCTCAAGAGAAAATAAGAATTGCTATCTATTCTCTCTCTACTCTTCTTCTCTGTTCTTTACTATTTCATAACACGTTATCAGCACGATTCTCTACCAAACAAGGTGAGATTATAAATGTAAAGATAATTTCAAGGTTAGTAATTTCTTATGTTATCTGTCTTTTGTTACTATGTAATAATATAATTATTGTTGGATTTGAGGAAACATAATTGGTTTGGAACCATTTATGTTTTAAATTTATTCCTCAAGAATAATACTATCAAAGTGGATGATAATATGTTGGGTTTAAGTCCCATCAATTTATGCCTAAGATGCCTTTATATGGGTAAGACGTTGAGTTTAAATCTCAATACACCCTATTGATGATATTATGATGGCTAAGGCAAAATAATGTGTTTTTAATGAAAAGTCATGAAATATGTCCCATTAAATATGCTCCATTCCATGAACTGAATATGGTAGCAATATATGATAAGTCTGAAATATGACAACTTACTTCATTTTTGAAGTGTGTATGATAGCAGTGCATAATATGTCTAAAATAAGACAAGTGATTGAGTGCACAAATATACGCGTGGAAGGATAATATGATAATAATCACCATAAATGATGGTATTTTCACACGTGTATTATGATCATAAGATATGTTAGAGAAAAATTCTCTACATCATATGTATGTCTCGATTTGCTCTTGAAGTAGCAATATCATAAAAGAGGTTATGAGCAATCAATTTGATAGGCTTAAGACACGATTATATTTCATTCATGGAAATTAGAATTTTAATTGTTACAAGCATAGATCTATTACTTGGGTGAATGTGATGATATTTATTGAAGCTTATCAACAAACATGAGTTTGATTCTGATTGCTTCACAACTCACCTCCGAATGAGGTAGAATAACCGAGAAGAGTTATTTTGAAATCTACATCTAAAGTAGTACATTTGAAATTTATTCATTCAATAGTAAATCTGAAATTTACCAAAGAAAAAAGTACATGTCATGGTAAACTTAGAGTTTGCTAGAATAAAAGTTCATAAATTGGCATGAATGATTGTGACATCTCGAAGATGTGCATATTAAGTATTAGATATGTATTGAAAAACTAGATGATTTTTCAAGAATTTTTTATGTCGCTTGTTCTCATGATAAGTTGGTTGGACAAACTAATATTGGGATTGAATTCTTTAAAATTTGAAAAGTGTAAAAAGTGAATAAGGGCCCATTCACCTATCATGTGATATGTTGAAAAGATGCACCAATAAAATGATCACATGTACATTTATTTCGAACCACCAGTTTGATATTCATAAAGTTACTTGCTCAGTAAAATTGAGTTAAGAGCATAACTTTCAGATTGTGTAATCAAGACAATTCATCTTGATGATGATGCTTTGACATTGAATGCCTTCGATAAATAGCTAAACCATTGCTATGAGAACAAAGCTTAATGTGTTGGTCTAAAATATGATATGTTGCATACAATAGCACTTGTATGCATTAGACCAATAAATTATGAATCTTTCTTCCCTCTCAATTGGTTCAAGGCCAGGAACCAACTATTCTATCTTATAGTTTTAATGCACGGTCTACGATTAATGATTATACCATGATGCACAAAGATGAATTCTTAAAAAAATATAAGGATGAATGTTAGTTTTCCTAACATAATGAGGGGTTTTAAGTAGCTATGAAATATGATCCTCATTCAAAAGATAATTAAAGTCAAATGTCAGAAGCATCTGTTGACTCAAATTTATTATCATATTTAAGCTACAAGTGCTCCTATTTTGCATTCTAAAAGGACAAAATCTACGCATGCATGAAGCATGGTAAAATAATTGGTTCTAAATTAAATAATCCTTGTAAAGGATAATGAGTAAATAATCATAATAGTAAGGCAATGTGCTCTTGGAAAAGCTACGACATAACACTTCATGAATCCTTATGAGAGGTTCAGGTACCTGAAAATTATGAAGTGATGAGATCTCAAAATGTTATGTCACATTATGAATCAATATGAAATAATATATCATCAATATCTTTGATACAATATTGTGAAAGATTACAAGGATCTGAATTCTACGTTTATTTAAGTATGCTGACATAGAAACATTTATCAAGTAACATGAAAAGATGCATCTTGGTAAGTGTAAAACTTATTTGATTTGCAGTCCAGACACTTGAAGATGTCACACTTAAAATGTTGAATATTGTCACTTGACAAAATTTACACGAAATCATGTTTAAGGATTTAAAATATTTGAAGCATATAAAAGTTTTTGGGAAACTTATTTATAATTCATATATTGAGTAAATTTATTGAAACTTTTAGAGTGTTTTTAAAGCAATAGATTATTTGCTAACATGGGAAATATACCTAATTGAATTGGTTATGAAGTACCATATCTTAGTACAATTGATGTCTTAATGTATCTTGTAAATACTACAAGGCCTAATATAGCCTTTTCAATTAATATATTAGCAAGGTATAATTCAACTCTTGCTAAGAGACATCGAAATGTAATCAAACATATGATCTTATTTTATTCTAAAGATTGCAATACCGATCTTGTTGATTATGCTGATGCTGGGTATTTATTTAAACCACATAAATCTCGATCTCAAACATAAAATAGGTCTACATGTTGGTGTACTGCTATATTTTTAAGATATATAAAGCAGTCTATCTAGCCACTTCATTGAACCATGATGAGATAATAGCTAGTTATGAAGCTAGCCGAGAATGTGTATGGTTGAGGTCCATGATACATCTCATTCAAGAAAAATGTGATTTAAAATGTGACAATGTACCCAGAGTTTTATAAATAGATAATGCATAGAACATCTTAATGAAGGATTCATCAAAGGAGATAGAACGAAGCACACTTCACCTAAGTTTTTCTATACACATGAGCTACAAAAGGAATGGTGATACTAACGTGCAAAAGATTCATTCAAGTGATAATATAACTGATTTATTCACCAAATTTCTTCCAACTACAACTTTCAACAAGATGGTGCACAAGATCGGGATGCAAAGATTCAAGGATGTTATTATTAGGGGGAGTTAATACAAACTGTACTCTTTTTCCCTTACGAGGTTTTGTCCCATTGGTTTTCCTTGTAAGGTTGTTAATGATGCAACATATATGCGTATTATCTATCAATTAGCCATTCAAGGTGGAGTGTTATAGATGTACCATATATAGTGAATAGCTACCTTACCATATATTGTGTATGCCTATTTATGCAAAAGTTACAAACCTAAAGGTTAGTTTTTACCTTTAAATAAAGGGGTTTTTCTTCATTGTAATGACCCCATCAATAGATCCCTCAATAGAAAATAAGAATTACTATCTATTCTCTCTCTACTCTTCTTCTTTGTTCTTTATTATTTCATAACATTTACTTAGTTTTTTTTCTTCTAATTTTCTCTTTTTGTCTTTTCTTTTATTACTTTTTGTATTTTTTTAAAAAATATAAATGTTTGTTTAAAAGTTATTAAATTTTTCCGTAATGTAGTTATCTGTTCATGGCGTGTTTGAGAATTTATAGTTTTTCAATTTGTTTGAATTGGCATTTGTTTTTAAAAGGTAGTTTTTAATGAATTAGTATTTATTTTTGAATTTTTAAATAGAAATTTTATAGTGATGACACCTGTCACTTTTTCCTTCTCCTATTATATATAGATAGATTCGTTCGAGGCAGCTAAGAAGATTTCAAAACTAAGCATATTTAAGATTAATTTACTCTTGGAATGAGAGAAAAAGTTCACTCCCGTCTAGTTAGCATACTAGAGCATTCTCATGCTATTCATGAGTCTAGTCCAACTAGCCAAGATTCTAAGCTATAGGCAAGTTTCACACTGTACGAGTTCAATGGCCTAAGTAGTTCAACTAATCCCAAAATTTACCATTTTTCATAACAATGCCTAAATTCCATCCCAATCTTAACAAGATATCGAAATCATACTATAACAATGCTCACTCTAACATAATTAAGCTAATGTACCTCAAATTCAAAGAAAGCCCATGAACTGCTCCCTTTAATTTTCCCTTCTGAGAAGCTTCTTCAAGGTTCTAAGCTATCAAAAAAACAATCTACACATCATTATGATAATATTGATACTAAATGCACCATTGTGCTTCGAATTCAAAAACGACACCAAAACCATTCCAAGTAGGTCCCACATACAAAACACACATTTTCAAGATCAACCCAGCTTTCATACACTACTAGGAAATCATAACCCTCAAGAATCAAGTAAAAACCAAGATTATTTGGATTAAACTCATGCCCTCAAACTAATTGGGGTTTTGGTAAAAAATTTAAGAAATTAGAGTATGAAATGGAAGAATTCTTACCTCAATTCCATTGTTAATTACAAATATAAATATTAAATAATTATCTAATACACCTCCAAGAGTCAATTTGAAGCTACTAAGCTTTTGTAGGGAATCTATGGTTCCATAGGAAGTGAAGAATACCCAAAATTCGACCAAACGGGCCTTTTTATACGAGCTTTAAAGGGGCCTGCAAGGTCAAAACTTATTTTTGACCTCCCGGACTCATTCAAAGTTCATTTTCGCAAAGGAACTATGTAAAACCACTAATTTAAACAATTCATTACAATGACCTAAAGTGTCATTACAATGAGAGTTCTTGTAACACCCTAATACTACACCCTGGGCATCACATCGTGTTTGCGACCCTGAATGAGCACAAGCTAACCCATGATTGGTACCTGCTGTGAGCACTGAATAATAATCATAAAGTATATGCGGAAGTAAAACTGAAAATGTCATAAGGTTCATAAAACTGAATCAAAACTGAATATATCTGAAGAATAACTGCTAACCGATAATGTCTGAAAGCCTCTAAACATTTGAAAAAAGGAGTTGAGGGGACAGACCCCAACTAACTCACAACTTCTATTTGAAATAACTGAAATATTGAAACAGCTTTTGATAGAAATAGAAGGTAAGGCTGCGTACAATACACCCTTGTGGTGGGGCCCTTCCCCAGACACTGCGCATAGCGGTAGCTTTAGTGCACCGGGATGCCCTTTTTTTTATAAGTCGGGTGCTCGATGAATGAGGACTCACTACTATCATGACTATTGATCAACTGAATCTAACTAAGTACGGTCAAGAACCCGAGCATCTAAACCAATAACACGATACATCATAGCGCAAAGAAAGAGTATGTGTTAGTACTTTGAATGTACTTGTATTGTAGGTGAGGTTAGGCTGATATGCATGGGTTCAAGTCCATGAGAATACTGACTAAATATCATGAAATAACTAGGTGAGAGTATATGAATGATTGGAATATTATAAGTAATGAACATGAAATACCAAGCATATATTGTCTGTTTGAATTTATCTGAAGCTGGAGTACAGAGTATCTGATAACTTAATAATTAATCACTGTAATTCATGATCATGTAGAATCGAACTGAGTTCTGTATTGAATTCTGAATATAGGATACTGATTACTAAATACTGAATATTGAAATTTTAATTGTGGGAGTTATCATCTAACCGACATTCTCCGATTATGGACTGAATTGGGGTCTAACCTGTAACTCAGATGGAAGGGTGTTAGCACCATACCAAGGGTTACTAATAGGATCTCGGTAAACCCTAATTTGGAAATAAGACTCATGAGATATATATGGTTACGTCAACCCTAGTTTGGCAGGAAGACGATTTACCCTACACTAGCTACATAGCTCTGTAACGCAGGGACTGCTACTAAGGACCGAACCCTTTGCTGAGACGAATGCCCCCATTCATCGGTTCGAATGGTGCTAAATTCTACTCCTAACTTAAAGAAACTGACCAATACACTGCACTAAGTTTGATTGAATTAGCCGTGATCGTGTTGACTGACTTTACTGGACTGAGTTCACTAAGTTCTATTAACTGACTGAGTACTGTTGTTCTTGTCCTATACTAGAAGGATTCTATAACTGCTGTAACAAAGTAAATAGCTAGGTTTTGGGTAATAAATACCCCAGAACTCGAAGGCATAACTGATAAACTCATATCACAAATTTAGCACCACAGCAATAGGTTGCCATGCATAATTTACTCAAATGGACATTTTATCAACCACTTGGGGAGCATGATTTCTATACATGAAAACTAACAAAATAGGGAATCATAACTACAACATGTAACTTGCAAATTCAAGGGTTTTGACATGAGAGATTCATAATTCAATGCATATGCTTACTTGATTTCAAGGAATTCATAAAAGATCTTAACTTGAAACCCATAAAACAACGCAAACATGAGCATCATTAAATTCGTAACATAGAAATCACAATTCAAGTTTTGAAAAGGGTTCTTGAACTCCAAGGGTGGAAGGAGACCCAAGGATGAACAAATAAACATACTTGAGCAACAGAATTCGTGAAAATTGTTGGGGATTTCTTGGAACTTGATCTTGAGCTTGGTGAATTAGGGTTTATCTCTTTAGAGGATTTCGGGAATGAGTAAATGTATTTTGCCTATTGAGCGGGTGAATTTCATGTTATGGGGGTTCAATATGGGAGGAAAAAACTTAATTTCCCCCACAACCCTTGACTAAAATCTAAAAACTGGACCCAGTAATGTAATAACAGATGTGCCGTATCGATGGTGTCGATGCAATTGCCGATGCACCGCATCAATGCTGTCGATGTGATAGCCAATGCGATGATAGCATCGTAATCACATTGACTTTCTATTTTGGTCATTCAAATATGACTCAAACGATGTTCAAAAATTTTAAAACTCACCTGAGATGACCTATAAATAACCCTAACCATGAATCAATTTAAAAATTAATAATCTAAGGTTGGAAAGATCGTAAATGATGCCATTGAAATATCAACGCCCAAAATGAGACTAAGTGTCAACACTTTGCTAAAATTTTTCAAGTTTGGGACCTCTTTTTGCATGCTATAAACGACTGAAATTACTAGGACTTTACCGGGTCTTCCAATATCTCTTCGTTGGGAACATTCGTCCTTAAATAAGACTGACTAAACTTAGAGGAACAAAGCAAATGTACTTACACTGACAAGCATAACTGAAACATGACTGAATTCTTGAGACATGACACATGACTTAACTATTCCATGAATGCATGAATGATATGAGAATGTTATACAGCTATAACTTAGTATGGAATATAGTAAATATAAGGAACACTATTACCTTAAGTTAACAATACCGAAGAATTTGATATCTTTTACTGAACATGCTTGAATGGGAACATGAGATCATCACATAGTTTGAAGGATGATACATGAACTGAATATCAGGAACTCATCTATTTTCTTGAACACAAGCAGCGATATGGGAATGGCTATAAAGCTGGGATAGGGTGAGAGAGTCAACTTATGAGTAAACATTATCTCCAGCCGGATCTGGTTTCATGAAAAAAAGATTAAAGATTTAGTAAATGAAAAGTTCAGGGGTATTACATCTCCCCCTTGGGATAGTTCTTCCCCCGATTGATACTGACTTGACTGAAATATTAAGAAAAATAAAATGATGCACGGAATGCTTACAAAATGAATCATGACTAATATCTGGGATCTGAAATATGATGCATGAACTGAATTGGTTTCACAATTTACAAAGATGAGAACAAACTATTTCTTGGAAGGGATATATTCCTGAGACTTTAGATAGTAAGAATAGATTGGAAGATGGATAAACCATAGGAACCTATCTATTTGACTGCTAATCTGAATTACTGGCTATACTAACTAACTCATACTAAAAGCTTATACATAATTGGAGTATTTCTTCAACTCTCTTTCCAATACGTTCTAATGACTTTTAGGGATTAAGGAATCTTAGACATAGTCAGAATAACACATCTAGATACGAAATTACAACCAGGCTAAAATTCGGTAATATCAAAAAAAGGCCTACAAAACATTAGCTAAAATAGAGCTACTAGGCCTTATGGACTGCAACTATTATCTTTCAAGCTTAGACATACTCCACGAATACTCTCTCAACTATACCTTCTGCCTTAATATTGCACTTCACCTGAGACTACTAAAAATATTCACATGGGCACTGATAACTCTACCTACTGAATTCTGAGATGGACTAAATTCTCCCACTATGCACAAACCTACTTGAATCTACGAATTGCACACATAATATTATAATACTAGTCTGAATCATGAATTAAAAACACACTGCATTTTCACGACCACTCATCTCATGAAAAAAAATTCTGATTTCCCATTCAATAACTAAATACAACCTCTTACTAGCCATTCACTAATGCGTAATGCATTTATCCACTTACAAACCAACATGAAGTTCAAGCCTATCTACATAACGATAGCCTCGAGTAAAGCAAACATGCAACAATATTTCCATAACATGAAACATTTACTCTCTCCCATCTAAGCAATTCCTCATCATTATATCATTTCAGAAGGAGAGCTAACTGAAAGGCTAAAACATGAATACCTGAAGAATGAAAGAACACTATACAAAACATGACACTTAAAAGTGGCTTGAGAAATAGACTATCAATATCATGGGTTCATCTAGAGACCTAGACTGAGGATATACAAGACATAATCTGAATTTCGCTGATTATTAGGAGTGTTTCATAAAAATACTGGAACTGAGCATACCGTAGAGTATGAGCACGTGTCATGAGCTACATGACCTGAGTTTGGAATTTTTTAATTCATGGAACATGATTTGCACAATTAAGCAAACTGGAACTCTTCATATGAGGGACTGGAATCGTACAAGATTCTATGGAAAGTGCATAAATATAAGCTATGAGCATAGAGTTAATATGTAAGGCATGAGTAGATATCGTAATAACTGAAGTACAAATACTAAACTAAGCATGGGTCGATCCTTCCCCTCCCTAGTGTTGTTTTAAAACACACTGGCATCTGAGAGCCTACTTGGTCGCTTGTTCTACCATTTCCCCCTTCGCTTGAAGACATCATTCTGAGTCTGTCGACCACTTAACCAACATCTCTAAACTGTACTGAAACCAATTTTATCTAGAGTGTGAGATATAACAATACTCATAAACACTAAACTCACCTTGAAAGACTACACGTGAAAGTGTAAAACCATACTGCTTATACTTCCTTTTATGATAGAACTCTTAACTTTCTATGGGCCCAAATACATCAAGTAACAACATAAGAATTGACTAACTTAGAATTTTTGCCTCCTCTTTCTATTATCTCAACCTTCAAAGATTCAAACTTAGAAACCAACACATAACATGGATATCCCCAATTCCATAATAAATATACTACTTTCGTTATAGCATACAAATATCACATCCACAACACATGTTTCGAATCAACAAACTTAATTTTTTGTATACACTACTTCAAGTCTACTGATTCACCTTTCATATGATTAGTCCCTTGAAATATATGATCTGCTCAACTTCAGATAACACCATCACAACACTATTATTGCTGCTAAATTCTTGGTTTTATGTTTCTAACCCTAGATAATGCTGTCAAAGGATTCGAAGAAGGAAGTTGAAATCACATTTGACTTATAAGAACTAAAGTACTACTCCTTCATTCACTGACTGGTTCATTCAGAAGCTGAAAATGAACTACTTTTTTTCTAAAATCAACTGAAGTGATTTACTGGGATACTGTAACCAGGCAATTTCTGTATACCCATCTGGCTATGATCGATATACCCACTGGGATAGACACTGAGAAGGGCTTTGGTAAGGTTTTGGAACTAACAATGACCTTGACAACTACATCGGGTGTTACAAAACAAAGAAAAGCTCAAGGATCTAACAAGGCAGAAATATGTAAATGAATAGCCAGTAACGTACCTGTAACTATATCAAGAGAACTTTCTTGATACTATTGGGACTGAATTGCATCTAACCTAACACTGACCATTATTAGAAATGGAAGCGGCAGCACCCTGCTAAGTCAGGTGACCATATAAAATTGGAGGATGGTTTGACCAGCCCTGCTGACCACTGTTAAGGAAATCTTTGACTTTGTGGAATGGCTTACCACACCTAAAACACACATCACGGTTACTACCCTTTAACCTAGGATTAAAACTAATTGTTCTGTCCCTCCTATTCTTTCTCTGTTTCTTTCTATGCTCCAAATCTCACCCGGATGAGCATGAATGAAAAGTCTAGATAGGAAAATAGCATGCAGATTTTTTTGACAAACTATCGAATAGGCTAAGGTAGTGAAAACAGCTCTAAATTTGGTGTGCGAGACATACTCATTTAGGGGATCTTCCTGTACTGGCAGAGGTGCGAGTTAATTCTTGGTTCTTCTTCTGTTAGTATTTTTAGGAGGCATTTTGAGTAAATAGAAGGAAAAGTTAGATTAGACAGATATTTTAACTTGAGCTCATGTTCACTCGCATGATATGAAAACAGAAAGATGGGAAAATTACCGAAAAATGTCTTGTAGCTTCTCGTACATAAGTGTGGTGCGCTACACACCCATGTGTAAGACTCAGCATAATGCAACTTTAAAACTCCCTAGAACATTTTTAGAACATTAGGCTCCTATACCAAGTTTTTAAAGCCCCAATACTAAACCCTGGGCATCGTATGGTGCTTGCGACCCCAAAAGACCACAAGCTAACCCATGACTGGTATTTGCTGTGAGTACTGAATAATAATCATAAAGTATATAAAGAAGTAAAATTGAAAATTCCATAAGGTTCATAAAAATGAATCAAAATTGAATATATCTATAGAATAACTACTAACAAATAATGCCTGAAATCCTCTAAACAACTGAAATAAAGAAGTTGATGGCACAGGCCCCAACTAAATCACAACTATTGTCTAAAATAACTAAAATTCTAAAATAATAAATTAACTGAATAAAAGTCATGTCCCCGATGAATAAGGACTCAATACTATCACGGATGATGATCAATTGAATCTGATTAAGTATGATCAGGAATCTAAGCGTCCTAACCCATGATGTGGGACATCATAGCACAAAGAAAGAGTATGCATCAGTACTTTGAATGCACTGGAATTCTAGGTGAGGTTTGGCTGATATTCATGGGTTCACGTGCATTAGAATACTAACTAAATATCATGAAATAACTGTACGAGAGTATATGAAAGACTGGGAATACTATAAGTACTGAACATGCTATACCAAGCATATATTGTATGTTTGAATTAGACTGAAGCTTGAGTAATGAGTTTCTGATAACTGAATAACTGATAACTGTAAATCATGATCATATTTAATTGAACGGAGTTTGTACTGAATATTGAATACTTGATACTAATTACTTAATACAGAATGTTGAAATCATAATTATGGCAGTTATTATCTTACCAACATACCCCGATTATGGACTGAGTTGGGGTCTAACCTATAACCCTAGTTGGAATAGTGTTAACACCATACCACATGTTACTGATAGGAGCTAGGTCAACCCTAATTTGATAGGAAGATTCATGAGATATATATAGTTACTTAAAACCTAGTCTGGTAGGAAAATAGTTTACCCAACGTTGGCTACGTAGTTCTATAATGTAGGGACTGCTACTAAGAGTAAAACCCTCTGCTGACAGGAATGTCCTTATCCCTGAGCTAACTCGGTGCTGAATCCTATTCCCAGCTGAAAGACACTAATTACTAGATTGTACTAAGCTTGACTTCTCTAACCCTGATCATGTTGACCGACTGAAATGGACTGAGTTCATTGAGTTCTGTTAACTAATTGAGTACTACTGTTCTTGACCATTATTGGAATGATTCTATAACTATTGAAAAATAGTAAACAACTAGATTTCGAGTATCAAATACCCCTAGGAATCGATAGCATAATTGATAAACTTATATCACAACTTTAGCAACACAACAATAGGTTACCATGCATAATTTACTCATATGGACATTTTAAACTCATGGGGAGCATGATAGATATACATGAAACCTGGGGAGCATAATTTATGTCCATTTTAAACCTCTTTGGGCATGATATAAAGAACTAAAAGGACTAGGACTTTGCGGGGTCTAACAGTTGTTGTTTTTCACTATCTCTAATGATGTGATACATTCAGATCCATCCAAGCCACTAGTCTTGAACTTTTATTGAGTAATTTGCCCAACATGACTGAGGTCAGCTGATACGATAGTAGTAGAGTCCTTGCATATACATCATTTATTTTTCTTAAATCCATTACAATTGTTGAATTTTTAGTTTTCCATTTGCAAGAGGAAGCAATGAAAAGAAGAAATAGTCCCTACCAGGCATGCCAAAATTTTTAAAGGTGTCGAAAATTAACTGCAATCAAAGATAAATACAAGAAAAAGTAATTTTTAGTAATAAATCTTGTGAGTACAATTTTGTTCTGTCATGACCTGAGCCGAGGCCTTGGCGCGATGGGAATCCCGAACTACGAAGGCCTGAGAGACCCCTTAGCATATCATCATAAGCATAATTCATGAAAAAATTAAATTGTTGAAGATAAACTGAAAACATGGTAGTCCCAAAATCAAACTTAAAACTTCATAACATCGTATCAAAAGGGTAAACCCAAATCCCATCTTAAACTGTCTATGAAGCTTCTACTAAACTGAAAATAATAGTCTGTCTAAACTGGGACAATGCCCCCATCCGGACCATAAAACCTGTAGAAACTCCAAGAAAAATCTGCCTTCTGAAATAAGAGAGGCTCACCAACTCTATATTTTAAGAAGTAATCTACTATTGAGTTGGACAATGGAAATCTACCTAAGAACCTACATTATGAGACAATGTAGCCTCCATAAAGGATGGTCAATACCAGAATGTATTTTTATGCAAAATGAAAAAATGCATTGTTTCCACCCTAAACTATACACAAAATTAATGAGATACACCCAAACTTTAGGAGGGTCCTATTACCCCCCCGGACTAATTAAAATTATATTTTTGGCAATCTTACAGCCTACGTGGACCTTCACTGTGTTGATTCACTGATGTGCCACGTAGACACTAAAGTTGCCAAAAACATAATTTTAATTAGTGAATAGGGTAATAGAACTCTCGTAAAGTTCGGGTGTATCTCAGCAATTTTGTGAATAGTTCAGGGTGGAAACAAATCATTTTTTCAATGTAGAACTAACCAAGAACAACATATGTTCCATATAAAATAGTCGATAGTATTAAGAAAATAATTTAACAGAATAAATTTCAAAAACACATGGGTATAATTCAAGAGCTTCAAAACATTATTTTTATGTCATGATTCAATATTTTTTCTAATTTCTAAGCTAGATGATACACCCTACGTTTCTAAAATCCCACGGGTTATATGGAATCCGCCCTTGACTCAGCGGCCAAGCCCCCAATCCAAGTTTGTAGTGGGGATTAAAGTTTTCATAAATTGGTAATAACCCACATGTGAGCATACCATAGGAATCCCTCCAAGTGAGATATCGTAATTATCCTCCCATGTAGGACAACTTTTCATAAGCCCCGAATCGGCAAAATACAGTTTCTCGCAATGAGCCATTTCACTTAAATGCCTTTTCTGGGTAACCATCGAACTCTCCTTAAGCCCAATTTTAGTCCTTTAAAATCATGCTTAATCCTCAAAATATTCAGTGCTCATTCTTTTAAGGGCATATCATAATAGGGAATCGTCATACCCAGACTTGCAAGTCTTTCATACCTTATCATATCACATCTATACCCTTTTTTTATTCAAAAGCACATTAATGACCACCAAAAAGGATTCATCAAATCACATGAGATTTCTGATTTCAAAAGCTTATGAAACTTATGAAAACACACTCGCTTTTCAATATTTTTACACATGGTGATAAATTCTTTCATTAATCACATGCAATTTCTTCATTAAGAAACCATAGCATTTAGAATAGAAATCACCTCTTTGAAAAACGCGTCAAATGACCATATATAATAATCAAGAGACATTTAAGCTCAGGAATGATCATCAATCATAAAATAGCCCCATCATAAAAACAACTTAAATTTCATGATTAAAATGAGGACTAACAATTCAAGCTCTAAAACTAAACAATTCATAACATGCTAAGACCATAATTTCATTATGGGAAAAGATAATTTCGCAAATTATTCTCATAAAACACTTTTCGAAACTCATATGATATATGCACATGATTACAACTCATGTTTAAGGAAAACCCCCATGATAAATCCACACTTTCATCAAAATAGGTCTATGATGCATGTTTTTGAAACAATTTTCAAAACCCGTTTCATATACATAAACATATAACTTTGAAACTTGTTAAAATATATTAATACTATTCCCATGATGTTTAGGATAGTCCCACTTATATTTTGAAAAAGAAAAATCAAAGATAACGTAGAGAAATCAGACCTCCGGATCTTGAATTCCTTAACCCTAGGTAGTTTCTCCCCTTTTGATTTAGGAAATGTTATTTGGGGATTTTATTAGAGAAAAATTATGTTTTTAAGGTTTAATATTCATCCAAAGAGTGTTAGGAATGGTTATGGGATGATAAAATAAATCAAACGAAACACTTTTTGACGCACCGAATAGGCTATGTGTCGCATGGCCAAAGAAATCCTTAAGGTTTGTCTCACATGGAAAAAGCATAGCTAAGGAAGTGTGCTTTTGCGATGGGCGTATGGCGCATGGACATCATATACAATGGATAGTGCCTCATTCAAAAACTCATAACTTTTGACTCTGGACTTGGATTGACGAACGGTCGGTGTAGTCGGAAAGAAGACTCGAAGGGATTTAATTTGCAATATAGTATGCCACATAACTCTTTGTATCTTTGGGAAATGGTTGCTGGGATTTGACCCAAATAAAATTGTCAACTAAAAGTCAATCTATAGGAAAGTGCTTAACTTAACTTTTGACCTAGGAGATGTTTTTGGTGTATATTCATTTCCAAAGCTATTCCCACGCTAAGAAAATGTTATTCACAGAAATATCTATGTAAAAACCATTGGATTCAAGTCTATAAGTATAGGAGAGTTGGTTCAACTTTAGCTCGAAAGTGCGGGGTGTTATAGTAATCTCTTGATTCATCTTTTCTAAACTTAAAAATGATTTGAGGTCCGTCATTAGCGTGATTCTTGGACTCCTAGAGATGTATTTCAATCACCAAGAATGTTGGAAATTATTTTGTCAATTCAAAAAAAACTTTGAGAAGAACTCCGTTGATTGCTCCTTGAATGAACTTAGTAGCCAATGCCAATGTTGCTCTAATGCTTTTCAAAGTGTTTACTAGTCTCTATGCTGTATTCAAAGATGGTTGTATCTCTATATCCATTTACTACCTGATTTGTATCCTTCTTATGTTAGAAGCTCTTGTACTGATACCACTACATTTTGGGACTAAGTTATGTAATTTATCTTTTATTATATTTATAACGCATTCTTTCCTCCATTGTTGTGGTAGTCTGTTATTAGTAGTTACGGACTACAGCATTGGCTTGCCTACTAGTTGGTATGTAACTCCTTATTTGTAACTGTAGGGAGTAGGTCCGGTGACTTGTTATTAGTCGAAACAAGTCATTTTGGCATTTGATGGCTTTTGACTTGTTCTTGAATTTGGACGAGATTTTCATATCATCGGGAAACATGGCGTCATCCTGTTGGCCTTGCATTTTTCGAGCACGCCAAGTAACCCTAACATGTGCCATGGGTTTCTACTTGAATGTGTAATGAACTTTGACCATAAATTTAATACAACTAATTAATTTGTAACACCCAAATTGATTAATAAACCAAAATGAACATGAATTAAACCCAATTTTTTTATGAATTTAATCCACCAAAAGTTATATATCTACAGAGAGATGATAAATAAAATAATTATCACTCCAGATGTTGTGGTCTCATTTTTCTTAATGTTTAAGTTACAACACTTACTAAGGCTATGTCTGATATGAGAAAATGTAAGCATTATTTTGTTCTGAAAAGAATTTACTTTCTAGATCAATTTCAAAGTCGGGTCATGATATAATCTGGAGACTACGATAAAGAGATAATAGTTTTGTGATAATTTGAAATTCTAATGATTGATAATAATATACAAGTATTGGTTGAAATAATTGAGATAAAAGTAAGAACATAGCTATTATACCTATTAAATGAAAATGAATACCCTCTCACATTTCATAAGTGCCAAAAGTTATTTTTCTTTTATAATTGATAATGTATTATTGAAAAATGAAAAATAATTTAATCAAAAAAGGGAAAGGTTTCTCTCCAAACTTAATCTATAAAAGGAAAAGAAATAGACAAAAGTTTACCTTATATTGACTACAATAACAACATACCCTCATCTTGACCCAAGAAAGGAAAAATAATCAAATAGGTCAAACAAAAATTATTTGTATAGTCAACAGTAGACATGACCCCTAGCCGCTAGAGGAACTATAGACACTACAAAGAATTATGACCATAGAGAAAAATTCTTATATCTCCGAAGAGGTTAAATTGTTGAAGTAATAGAAATGACATCTTCTTACTATGGAATGATTAAAGAAATTCGTGTGATGGTAATTAACAGTAATACAACTTCTGCTTCTGAGATGGTAGATTTGTTAAAGTCTTATGACTATAAAGGTTACATCTCTAAAAATATATCTAGAACCTATAACCTTTAATTCTTTTATAACTAAATTTAGTGAGATTTTCTTTTTATAACATATTTTATTGATATGATGCTTGTTATTGCACTTGTGATATTAGTGTTGATCTCTTTTCAGATTCATCTATACCTTATGTAAATCTTGGATTTCCTTCTTTTGTTGTTGTCATAACACTATTCACTTATTTTTTCACGATTCCGTTTGGAGTCATGATGGCACATACCACATACCACCAGTAGGTAAGCTGACACCGTAACTCGAAGTTATGACAATGTGTTTCCTATGTAAGAACTTCCAATATGGACTCTATATATTAGCGCAATTTATAACAAAAAGATTTTACAAATAAGGACAACCGATATTCAAACTCAAAGACCACGACATGATAGAATTAATACAAGAGCTTCTAAACTTGATAAAAGTAATTTACAATCCCAGAATCAAAAGTTTCTTAACTAATCTCATACATTTGTCTTGAAAGCAAAAGACAATTAAGGATAGAGGGGAAAGAGGGAAACTCGATCTCCAAGAGCTCACCCTGTATCCGAATAGTCAACTCGCGCGAACTAGATCAATGGAGGGAACTATAACCTGGGTCTGCACCAAAAGGGTACATAAGTGTAGTATGAGTACCAAAACACAAGTACTCAGTAGGCATCACCGTCCGACTAAGTTCAAATATAATTTCAAGACGATAGAAAGTATGACAATGATCTTAAAGTCAAGGGGTAGGATCAGACCTAAATCTTCGTTGATACCACGGTACCAATATCTATACTACTAAAGCAATAACATGACATACTATTTTGATATACTCCATAATCACCATAACAACTGAGTATCATTTCAAAAGCATAAAACCTTATACATAATAGAAAAACATCTACTTTCCATAATCATCATCAACCATCTTTAGAACATACACACAAGAACTTACAGTGATGTCCCATACCGCTGGGATGTACATGAAACAGAGCATAACAAAGAACTCATCATGGTATCCCATACCACCGGAGAGTACACAAAAGAATACAACCAATAATACCATAAAGCACAACTTATCCATCAATTTACCAATAACTGTGGGTAGAACAACCCTGCCAAGACTTATTACGAAAATCCACTTCCAAATAACCATACTGTAATTCACTTAAACAAAGCAACATTGTTATATCATAGGCACATAATTATTAATTTTATAATTCATTGATAAATACCGCAAAATCCATACTAATAAACTTATTTTTTCAACGTCAAAAGATTACAAGTCTTAAAATTACTAGTCATCAAATTGGGGAAAAACTACAAGTAGCCCATAGTATAGGTTATTCAACTATCATAAGGCTATTCTTTAACTATCATCCTCATGAAATGAGTTATCAACTAAGAAATCTCAACTTCATATGTTAGGATATAATTTAACTAACCATCATGCAATACTGATGTTAGGCATATTTACACGCCTAAAGCACCTTAATTCACCCATATTTTAGCTAAGTTTTAAGGACAAAATATGTAATTCCTACACTTTTAGTCCTTTTTCCTATAAGTGAGCTAACCAACGTGATTATCAAGTTTTCAGGTATAAATGATGAATATTTCAGCATTTGATGGACTGTTTGACACCAAAGGAAACCTCACGTAAGAAGGAAGGCAGATTTTGGAAGCCTATGGACTAAAAGTGATGCATAGAGAACTTGTCCCGGGCAAAAACATCATTTGTAAAGACTTGGGGGATCAACAGTAACTTAGTAGGATTAGGACAAGTATGCAGTAACCCAGTAGGACTAGGACAAAGATAAAAACCCTATTTCAATAGGACTGGGATATGGATGTTATATAAACCCTATTTTGCTGAAACTTTTCAGCATTCTCTTCTTATCCCCCTTTCTATTCCTTCCCATTCTAATTAATTCAATTCATTCATCCTATTTTCTATTCAATTCTATTTTTCTTTTATTCGACATTTAGTTCTTCACGTTACTTTCTGACAGAGAAAGCACGGCTCTTGTGACCAACGTGAGATCATTCTAGTTTTGATATGATGATGATGTTTATGGTGATCTCCGTTGCACTCATGAGTAGCTAAACTTCTTTGTTAGGGTTATGGAAGCCTTTTGATAATACAATCTATTTCTATGAGTTTGTGATTTCTTGATACGTATGCTACTTATATCATTACTCTCTTCATCTTAATTGAATTCTTGTGGTTGCAAACATATAGAATACACCAGTATAGCATTAACTTGTTCGAAAGAAAAGTTACATGTCTGGAAAAGAGAGAGTGACAAGGAAATAGGGCTACCAACCCCTGTTTAAAAGTTAGTGCCATAACTAGATTAACCTCTTAGAGAATTCGTACCATTAGATACGCTTTAAGCTCGAAAGAGTTAAAGTGAGATAATCTGTGTTGGTCGAAAGACGCTAGGATTTATCATAGAATATGAATCTCTATAAGCGCATGCATGTCGGAAGTCCGCATAACTCATAGCCAATAGATACGTAAAACTCATAAGGTGGACATAACCATAACTTACAATTCTCATTGATTTAAATCTTGTTAAACAAAACATTCCGTTTTTACTTTGCTATTTTGATACTTCTAGTTCACGCCAAATCCTAAACCCCCTTTTTGGTAGAATTTTCGATCAACGTTCTACTAATCATTGCTTACTTAGTGACCAAGTATTCCCTGTGGGATTCAACACCCAACCCTGTTGGGTTCTATATTTGACAACGACCGTTTACACTCTTACGAGAGCTGTAGTTTGAGCGTTATCAAATTTTGGCGCCGTTGCCGGGGAATACGGTAGTCAACTAAGTTTGTGATAATTACTAGACCCTTTGGTCAAAGATTCACAGATTTTACTTTTAGTTGTTTTTGTTTTCTGCAAGGTTTTTGATCAGTGCATGCCAAATACTCAAAGTTCGGGACAACCATTATTACCCATAAACCCTGAACCGCAACTTATTGGAAGGATGGATGCACAACGTGACATTGAGAGAAGGGCTGCTCAACAGGAGCATGCTAGACTAGCTGCGTTGGCCGCTGCCCAAGTACATCAACAGAATATTGATAACCATGGGCGGGCAACAAATCCTGACGATGAGGACCTAGGTGATGACGAGCTACTAAACCCTTGGCGTGATGCTGAGGTGGCGACACCTGGAAATAGAAGAGATCATCAAGCCAGAGTTAGGCCTGAACGCCGCGCTAAGCAGATGCCTTTCGATGATGATGATGATGATGATGACCTAGACGGAGCTGGTGCCACAGGAGCTATTATTCCTCCGCCCTTGGAGCCTGGAGCCAAGTTCAATATCACCAGCACCATGATTCAGTTGTTGCAGCTAAAGGGCTTATTTAGTGGACTTGCAGGTGATGATCCAAATATGCATCTGATCAACTTTATCTCTACATGCAAGTTATTCGATAATCCAGGCATTGGGAAAAATGTAATTCGGCTGCGCTTATTTCCATTGTCTCTATCTGGGGAGGAAACTCTATGGTTGAATTTGCTAACTCCTTATTCTATAACTAATTAGAGGCAATTGAAAGACGCTTTCCTAGAAAGATTCTTTCCTCCATCCAAGATAGCACAATTGAGAGATGAAATCAGCAATTTTCATCAGCTTCTAACTGAAGCCCTCCACGAAACATGGGACAGATTCAAGAAGAAGCTTATGAGGTGCCCAAACCATCATATGACCAATGTCCACTTGATGGAGATACTATACAGATCGTTGAATTCAGTAACAAAACCAGTGGTTTATAATGCTGCGGGTGGTTCATTCATGGACCTTACTTTTAATGAGGCAAGTGGTATGCTAGATCGTATGACAAAGCAGAGTAGAGCTTGGCATACCAGGGAGTCTGAGGTAGCAAGCTCTACTATATCTATTGGAATGACTGCAGAACAAAGGCGAAGAGATGATGAAAGCGATCAAGATATGGCGCACATAAAAACACAGATGGATCTTCTTACCAAGCACTTATTATCAGGGAAGACCGAAAAAGTCAAAGCTGTTGTGTCACAGGCAAGAGGTGAATCCAATTCTGAAGAAGAAGTTAACTAATTGAATAATCAGGGGGGTTTTCGAGGCAATGCCCAAGGAAACCAAGGTCAGAACTATTATGATAAATCGGGAAACAAGGACCGTGATCAAGGTAGTTGGAAGAACAAGACTGACAGGAGTGGTTTGTATGATCCTCCTGGAAGACGTGACGCCGCTGCATATGGTTCTGGAAATATGTCCATGGAAGATATGATGGCTAAGCTGTTGAAAGGAGTGAATGCAACCAGAACGGGAGTAACTGAGGTAAAAAATGATTTGTCCTCAATGAAGCAATTGGTTGACTCGTATTCTACTGCAATAAAACAGTTGGAGCAACAATTGAGTCAACTATCAGCGATAATCAACCAAAGAAAAGTTGGCACTTTACCTAGTGACACTATGCAAAATCCAAGGAATGATGGATCATGTAGGGCTATTACTACCTGGAGCGGTAAGGTGTTAGACAATCCGTCTAAAGGCAAGCAGGTGGTTGATGATATGGAGGAGATTGTTATTGACGTAGATTGTGATGATTCTGTAGAAGCTGAAAATCAGAAGGAGCGTGTTCATGAGAAAACTATTCCTCTTCCACCCCTATCTTTTCCTCAGAGATTGGAGAAAAAGGCTGATGACACACATGAAAAGTCTGATAATCGGAAGCAAGATAAAAAGGAAGTGGTGGAGAAAACGATTCCCCTTCCACCACCACCTTTTCTGCAGAGACTGAAGAAGAAGGCGAATGATACAAGGTTCAGTAAATTCATGACGATGTTGAAGCAGCTGACTATTAATGTTCCTTTGGTGGAGGCGCTGGAACAGATGCCTGGGTACGCTAAATTCATGAAGGACCTTTTAACAAAGAAGCGGGCAGTAAGCTATGAGCCGCCAGGTAATATTCATCATTGTAGTGCAATTGCCATAAGGTCCTTAGTACAAAAGAAGGCAGACCCTGGTGCTTTCACTATTCCTTGCACGGTTGGATCTATGAATTTTGCTAAGGCATTGTGCGATTTGGGAGCAAGCATTAATTTGATGCCACTATCCGTCTACAGAAAGTTGGGGTTGGGCGACCCTACACCAACCAATATGCGGCTCGTGATGGCAGATAGGTCGGTAAAATGACCTGTTGGTATCTTAAATGATGTGTTGGTGAAGGTTTCTACCATGATCTTTCCTGCAGACTTTGTTATTTTTTATTGCGAGGTGGATTCTGAAGTTCCCATAATCTTGGGACGCCCTTTCCTCGCAACTGGAAGTGTGCTTATTGACATGAGAGCTAATGAGCTTTTATTTCGGTTGAATGACAAAGTGGTCCATTTTGATGTATGCAAAGCAATGAAGCAGCCCGAAGATATGGATGTGTTCTCTGTAGCTGAAGTTAATTATAAGGATGACAAAGAATTATCGGTAGAAAAACAGCTTACTGATGAGTCATTATCTGATGAGCTGCTGAATTTTGAGCGTGAGGAGGCTCAAGAACATGAAGAAACTATGTGTGCTCTAATAGAAATAGGGTCCTATTCTCATATTCCTAAGCAGCCGGACCTTAATCTTAAGAATCAACCGTCACCAACAGCAAAGACTTCCATTGAAGAGCCCCCAGTGCTAGAATCGAAAGAGCTCCCCAATTATCTAAGGTATGCATTCTTGGGAAGTGGAAATACACTTTCTGTGAGTGTGGCGAATGATTTAAGTGAACAGCACGTAGAGGCTCTCATCTCTGCTCTGAAGAGATACAAGAGAGCTATGGGTTGGACTATTGATGATATAATTGGTATCCCTCCTGGGATATGTATGCACAAGGGTCATCTCGAAGAAGATTGCATGCCTACAATTAGGCCTCATTGTCGTCTAAATCCATTCAGAAAACGATCCACCATCTATCTCGATGAAGTCTAAGTAATCGAGATAGCTATGGCGTGCCGCGACAATAAATCAAGCGCTTGATGGGAGGCAACCCATCGTTTTTAATTATTTTTGTTGTTTTTGTTTTCCTAGGATTTTGTTGAGCCACGACCAAAACTAAGGCGCTTGATGGGAGGCAACCCATTGTTCTAATCGTTTTTGTTGTTTTTCAGTAAGTGTAGGTGCAAGACGTATAAAGGAGGAGCTTGGTCTCAAATTTTGATTTGAAAGTGAGCAATGTTAAAGGTGGTAAGTGAGTAATGAAGGAGCAAAAGGCTTTCGGTTAGGCATTTCCTATACAAATCTAGGCAATAGACAAGGCAGGGCCTATGTAAATCTAGGAAATGGACGAGGCAAGGCCTATGCTATGGCCTTTGGTCTCTGAATCTAGAATGCCATAGCATAGGCGCCGCCTATGCCAAAGCCTTTGGTCCAACAATGCCATAGCATAGGAGCCGCCTATGCCAATGCCTTTGGTCCAACAATGCCATAGCATAGGCTCCGCCTATGCCAATGCCTTTGGTCTCTGAATCCTCAATGCCATAGCATAGGCGCTGCCTATGCTCAACTAGGCAAAGCATTAGGCGCCGCCTTTGCCTCCCAAATCTCTCAGAACTTTTATTTTTTCTCATCTAACCTTGCAAGATCATCTTCCGAGTTCAACACCAAGTAGAATGGCCTAAAAAAGGACGACAAGAAAAACAAAAAGTGT
This sequence comes from Capsicum baccatum var. pendulum, assembly GCA_030864225.1. NCBI lineage: Eukaryota > Viridiplantae > Streptophyta > Magnoliopsida > Solanales > Solanaceae > Capsicum > Capsicum baccatum. The sequence goes on from CM061558.1 coordinate 249,716,795, forward strand.
CCACCTCACAAAAAGGTCAGAAAAGATGAAGAAAAGAGCAAGCTGAATCCTCCTCACTACAAATACCTCGACGCACTTTTGGCATCAAGTGGGGTACAATTTGAGGAAACTCTGAGGATGACGACTCTGATGATGATTCGGATGCAGGGGGTATGACCCCAGACATAGAGGATGAGTCCGACAAATCAGGTTCTTCTTATTTATTTTCCACTGAGGGCAGTATGTCCCGTCTAAGTGTGGGGTGCTGGTATTTGTATGATGTATTTCTTTGCCTACCTACATTTATTTATGTTTTCATTAGTCGTAGATTTTTTTTAGATTTTGCATGAAATTGTTCTGATAGGCTGCATGTATTATGACAAGAGTTTGTGTTAAAATCATTACTATTATGACGTTTAGGATCCAAGTATGACTCACTGTGTGATAATTATGTGATTTAATTCATCCATCTATTGGGTCAAGGGTCTATACTGCTCCCAATAAAGTTGACCATGTGCCTTGTGTGTGTGCGATTATACTATATTCTGTGTTTGTGACTGATGCTAGAAGCTGGTATTTGTATGCTGTATTTCTTTGCCTACCTACATTTATTTATGTTTTCTTTGTTTTCATTAGTCGTAGATTTTTTTTAGATTTTGCATGAAATTGTTCTGATAGGCTGCATGGTATTATGACAAGAGTTTGTGTTAAAATCATTACTATTGAGACGCTTAGGCTCCAAGTATGACTCACTGTGTGATAATTATGTGGTTTAATTGATCCATCTATTCGGTCAAGGATCTATACTGCTCCCAATAAAGTTGACCATGTGCCTTGTGTGTGTGAGATTATACTATATTCTGTGTTTGTGACTGATGATAGAACTTGCCCGGTGTGTATGTAAAGCGAAATAAAGAGTGTGAGTTTAGGAGATGATTTAGGCATTTCTTTGGCAGCCTATTATTGTTTACTTTCTTTTTATCTACCCATGGACATTATCCTAGATAACCCCCTTTTGAGCCTTTAAGCCATTTTCTTTGACAACCTCATATGTAAGCCTAATCCATTTTTTTAAGACCATAATTTGATCCAAATTCCTAAGTGCTTTAAATTGTAAAGTAATGTGACAAAATAAGAAGAAATTGGGTGAGAGTGATGCCTTATAAGGTATTGGTACTTGAATTTGTTATGAAAAAAAGAGTGGCTATCATAGAGGTGTGTTTTAAGAAAAAAAAAGAGAAGAAAAGAAAAAGAAATAGAAAAGATAGTTATGTTTGAATGGCAAAATAGGTGAAAAAGGGTGATAGATGAAAGAAAGGTAGCAGGGTTGATTAAAAGAGTGTTAATGGCATAATGTGATGTATTAAAGCGCTTAGGAACATAGTCACTATTTCTGGCCAAAATAGTCCTACCCGTCCCTTTGCCTATATTACAACCTGTAAAAGACCTATTTGATCCTAAGCTTAGCATTCTGATATTAGTAGAGCATTACACTAAGGGAAAGCCTATGGTCAGCAGTTGCAACATATGAATTCTTTGTGAGAGTGAGAGCAAGGAAAATCTTATACCCATGTTTCGAAAAATGGAATACTTGTGAGTAAGTATGGGTGATAGATTGTGAGACACACATGGTTGATGAGTTTTGGGTAGTTCTGTATGATTCTTTGTGCCTTAACTTGTGGATACGAATTAACCATCATCACGAGTCTATGTTAGAGGTTAAATTGTTTCTAGTAGTGATCAGAAAACTACTCTTTGTTAATAATTGTCGTGCTTGTCTTGATGAATATTTTGTGCTGTTACTATGAAACCCTAAGTAGATGTTTATATGGACATGATATTTTGTTCGAGGATGAACAAAGCTTTAAGTGTTGGGTGTTGATGTTAGGCGTATTTACACGCCTAAAGCACCTTAATTCACCCATATTTTAGCTAAGTTTTAAGGACAAAATATGTAATTCCTGCACTTTTAGTCCTTTTTCCTGTAAGTGAGCTAACCAACGTGATTAGCAAGTTTTCAGGTATAAATGATGAAGATTTCAGCATTTCATGGACTGTTTGACGCCAAAGGAAACCTCACGTAAGAAGGAAGGCAGCTTTTGGAAGCCTATGGACTAAAAGTGATGCATGGAGAACTTGTCCCGGGCAAAAACAACATTTCTAAAGAGTTGGGGGATCAGCAGTAACTTAGTAGGATTATGACAAGTATGCAGTAACCCAGTAGGACTAGGACAAAGATAAAAACCCTATTTCAATAGGACTAGGATATGGATGTTATATAAACCCTATTTTGCTGAAACTTTTCAGCATTCTCTTCTTATCCCCCTTCCTATTCCTTCCCATTCTAATTAATTCAATTCATTCATCCTATTTTCTATTCAATTCTATTTTTCTTTTATTCAACATTTAGTTCTTCACGTTACTTTCTGACAGAGAAAGCACGGCTCTTGTGACCAACGTGAGATCATTCTAGTTTTGACATGATGATGATGTTTATGGTGATCTCCATTGCACTCATGAGTAGCTAAACTTCTCTGTTAGGGTTATGGAAGCCTTTTGATAATACTATCAACTTCTATGAGTTTGTGATTTCTTGATACGTATGCTACTTATATCATTACTCTCTTCATCTTAATTGAATTCTTGTGGTTGCAAACATATAGAATACGCCAGTATAGCATTAACTTGTTCGAAAGAAAAGTTACATGTCTGGGAAAGAGAGAGTGACAAGGAAAAGGGCTACCAACCCCTATTTAAAAGTTAGTGCCATAACTAGATTAACCTCTTGGAGAATTCATACCATTAGATACGCTTTAAGCTCGAAAGAGTTAAAGTAAGATAATCTGTGATGGTCGAAAGACGCTAGGATTTACCATAGAATACGAATCTCTATAAGCGCATGCATGTCGAAAGTCCACATAACTCATAGCCAATAGATACGTAAAACTCATAAGGTGGACATAACCCTAACTTACAATTCTCATTGATTTAAATCTTGCTAAACAAAACATAACGTTTTTACTTTGCTATTTTGATACTTCTAGTTCACGCCAAACCCTAAACCCCCCTTTTTGGTAGAATTTTCGATCAACAGTCTACTAATCATTGCTTACCTAGTGACCAAGTATTCCCTGTGGGATTCGACACCCAACCCAGTTGGGTTCTATATTTGACAACAACCGTTTACACTCTTATGAGAGCTGTAGTTTAAGCGTTATCAAATACTAGATCCATCATCACTAAGAATGTCGCAACCTTAAGGGCTAGTTTCCATATTTTAATCAAGTAAAGTCTACCAACTAGTTTATTAGGTTTCTAGGTTCCAAATAATAATCATATATTTTAGAAGTAGCCAATTATCACATAAGACGCATTACGAGGAAAGATTTCTTAATATAACCTCATATTCAAGTCAAGTATATATATTAGGTTAGCCCTTGAGTTTTTATGCAAGTTTACACACAAAGCTAAGCCTCAACTCAATATTAGGCATAAATTTCCTCTAGTAGCTAATTTAGCATCAACAAGGGTCACACCTCTTATATAGTGATTTGGAAAAAATAACAATTTACCAAGAGAGACCTCATAATTCAAGCACAAAGGAAGTTGGCCTCATACGGCCTAACCTTTCAAATATCTATGTATATAAGTAAATTTGCCCCACACGGCATCATAATGTTCTTACCTTTTTTGGGTTCGCCGGGCATCATCACAATATCAACATATTTCTCTGGATTCATTAGGCATCATCATAATATCACATATTTCTCTAGACTTGAACTGAGCATCATCATAATATCACACATTCCTCTGCAGGCGTACCGATTATCTTCATAATATCATATATTCATCTAGACTCGAACCGGGTATAATCATAATATCACATATTCTTCCAAACTCGAACTCGGCATCATCATAATAGCACATATTTCTTCGGATACAAAAACATACATCTAAATGCATAGCCAAACCAATAAGCATACACAAAAGCTCACAGTATATAAAAAAGTAGGGATGTGGGATAATACTTGCCATTTTACCTTACTAATAAGCTTCACTTGTAATATGAGCATCAATAAGAGCATGAGTATTTATCAAACATGCACAGTAAAAATTTAACAAGGGTATTCAAGTCAAGATCACAAGATAATACGATAATTTAGTGCAACCATCACAACTCCTACACATATGTATAGAGCTTGAACAATCAACACATATCTAGGTCGCTAAGCATATACTTAGTTCAAGCTTAAGGTGGGTCAAGTCGCACTTCTAAATCGCGAGATTGCCACGCTTAATAAGACATGTCTAGCTTCTACTCGGAATTTGGCTAAGTCGTCCATACCTCACCATAAGGGATTACCAATCATTTCATGGCCTATATGGTAAGTCTCCATAAGAATCCTTCTTAAGTTAACCCAACACCAAGGTCATTATATTTCTAGGCATTATATAGGTCAATACACTACTAAGGATTGAGAAGTATACCATTCAAATCTACTTAGAACCACTATAGTGTTCTCACAGTAGTCATGAGACCACAATTAATCTAACCACGGTCATAGACTAAGGGTCAAATATCACACCCTAAAAATCCATGGCCTATAGAAATTAATGAATCCCAAGATCACCATTTAATGACTATCGTCTAAATTCCCAGCCCAATCTTGCAAGATATCAATGATTACATAACAAACAAGCTCAATCTATACTATAGGTAAGCCTAACCTACTTTCGAGAACCAATGAGCTTTTCCTTTTATTTTCGAGAAGCTTCCCCTTTCACAAGCAAGGCTATCAACAATACAATCGAAGAATTACAACAAGAATAAAAATACCCATTATAGCACTATTGTGCCATAGGTTTCAATTGGACACCAAAACCCTAATTGTGTTTTACCCTTTGAAAGGACTTTCCCAGACCAAGCCATAGCCTAATTATATTTAGGGAATTAAAACCCTCAAGTAATTTGAGTCAATCACTCAATTTTGGGGATACAATTGACCTACAATGATTTAGGGTTTTTTAGTCCAGAAACCACGAAATCAATATAAAATTAGAGGAATTCTTACCTTAGATTTGTGGCAAAAAGATGGATTACACAAGTTGCTAAGCTTGTAATCAACCCACAAGACTCATTTTTTGTCAACAAATATTTATGGCTGCTTCGGTTTTAAAAATGCTGAAGAATGTCTCAAAAATTGGCGGAAGGGTCTTTTTACATGAGTTTAAATGGGCCCGCAAAGTCAAACTTATTTTTGACCTCTCGTACTCCATTTTTTTAAAACGAACTATGTAACCCTACTAAATTCGACATTCCAGATGCATTGGTGATATTGGATTTTCCATCTAAGGTTATTTAGGCCACTTGTGGGTCCCACACCTATATATTTAAATTTTTTACTTTTCGACTAATAGGTCGAAATGAGCTCGGGTGTTGTAGGATCCGAACCAAGGTTCTATCTACCCTAAAATCAATATTACATCGATGCTGGTGCAGTCTACATTTGTATCCAAAATCATTTTATTGAATTTTTTGTTGGCGGCCATTTGGAATCGATGAAGAGATCAAATTGGAAAATTGATTCTAAAAAGAAAATGAATTGTCAAGTAACCGAAATATTGGTTCCAACAAGTTACTAATGACTTGGGATGAATATGGAGGAGATCTATCGGTGAAAATAAGTAAGAACATGGATAATAACCTGAAGGGTCATTACAACATCGACTACTAAGGAACTTTTGTCCTCGAAAGTTAAAGAAAAGCAAGTACCTGATGTCTCGAACAAGTGAGGATACTAGGCACACATCTCTCTCTAAATCCCCCAAGCAGCTTCCTCTATTGAAATGCCTCCATTTAAACTTGACCACCAAAATCTCCTTAGTATACAGTCGCCTCATATCACTAGCCAAAATAAGCATGGGCTCCTCCATAAAGGTCAACTGATCATCCAACTAGATCGAGTCCCATCTAAGCACATGATAACGATCCAAAATGAACTTTCACAACATAAAGACATAGAAAACACAATGGACAGCGTCAAACTCTTGAGGTAGATCCAACTCATAGGCTACTATGCCAACCACTATAGTGAGGGCTAAGCTTACCCTTCCTTCCAAACCTCATCACACCTCTCATAGGTTAAACTAGAAAGAACACATGATCACTCTCTCTGAATCTCAAGGCACAGATCATACGGTTGGCATAGGCCTTTCCTCTACTCTAGGTTGCTCTCAACCTATCTTGAATCACCCTGACTCTATCTAATGAGCCCTGAAGCAAATTTATCCTATGAGATCTAACCTCGGATGTCTCAAACCATCCTATAGGAGAACAACACCTCCTACCATACAATACCTCATATGGGGCCATCTTAATACTCGAATGATAACTATTGTTTTAAGACCCAGCAAAATCCTAAGCTTAACTCTGTCCTTTAAAGCTTGAAAAATAGTCCCAGACTTAGAAATTCTAGCTATGTATTTATAATTAGAATTTATTTTAGCCTTCATAAGTTGGCGATCCTATTTTACGATCCTTACGACCCTAAAATTTTGATTTTTTGGTTGATTCATGATCAAGAATATCAGTTGGCATTCTCGAAGGAGTTTTGGATTTTTTGAACATCATTTGAGGCATGTTTGGGAGTCCAAAATAGTGAATCTATGCAATCTCGACTTGTCACATTGACCAAAACTTTTCACCAGACTTTAGTGCAAATTCTACTAAGCCAATGCGATATCGACGTGCCGCATTGGATATCGCATCAACCATCAATTTGGTGAGGTGCCTAGTGTGTGACTGTGAACGGTTTTTGCTCATTTAATGCCACGTCTAGAGGTTAAATTAAGTCTTTTTACACTTCTATTCATCCCTAAAAATACAAAATTAATCATTCTAATGAGAAAAATTACTCATTATCTATAAAATTTATCTCAAGAACAAACCTAGGGCATTCAATTTCAAGTCCATGTTTGAAGAACCAACCATCAATCTTCACGAACTGATTTACCAAGTTATTTTAGGTGTTCATTCATGGGTTACCTTCACCCATGAAGTCCAAGAACCCCTTTTAAAACTATAAATTTATGATTTCATGAATTATAAGTTGGAATTTGATTGTGTTCATGTGTGAATTGATATTTGGAGTTTAATTTCATGATTTATTACAAGTTTCATGATAATTAGATGATTGTGGGTTGATTTATGTGATCTTCATGTTGAACTCTTGAACTACAATTTGAATTTAGTACCCATGATATTATTACATGTATATTGCTATATTAAATAACCATGCTCCCCAAGTCTTTGCTAAAATGCTTATGTGAATTGACTAGTTAAAGCATGACATATTATTATGTGATTCCATTCATGCACAAGCTCATGTATAGCAAATGTTTCACAAAATGAATAAATAAATGCATTGTTCGTAATCAATTATTATTATGTTTTTACGGTTATGCTATGCTTTACTTTATATGCTATCCCAAAATCTAGTTTATGACTAGGAGCTATAGTAGTTACAAAATAGTCTCAAACATATCACGATCAGTAATATTCAGTCAGATAACATAACTTAATGAACTCAGTCTCGTTCAATTAGTTAACATGATCAGTAATAGTTTTTTCAAGTCTAGCATAGTTTACAAATCAGTTCAACGTCTATTCAGATTAGAGTAGGATTCAGCACCGAGTAAGCCCAAGAATGGGGGCTCACCTTCTAGTAGAGGGTATGATCCTTCGAAGCAGTCCTTGCATTCTTGAACTACGTAGCCAACATAGGGTGAGACATCAACCTTCCAGTTGAGGGATGATAAGGTGTCTTACCTACCAGTTGAGTGTACCACCATTCACATTCAGAGCACCTGTCTGATGAGGGTGGCTCAACAACTTATCCTTATCCATTGCACGGTACTGACACCCTTCACACTAGGGTTTTAGGTTGGACCCTAATTTTTTATGAAAAGGGAATGTCGGTTATATGATAACCTCCTACAATATTAGTTTCAGTCTTATTGTAGAACTCCATTGAGTTCTACAGAACTAGAACTGTCAGGCATAGTCACCCAGCTAAGTATAGAATATAGTTCAGTTCTACAGAATTAGGACTATCAGAAATAGTCACCCAGCTAATAATAAAATAGTTATCAATGAACTCAAATATCAGTTATTCAGTTATTAGAACTCAGTACCTAGTGTTAATATGATCTCAGTTATAATATATCTAATTATACGCCTACTATTGTAAAATTAGTATTTACAGTAGTTTTACATATAATGTACTCTTGTTCAATTATAATCATGTTATTCAGCCAGTTATTATTCATGCATATGAACCCATGTATTCAGCCTTACCTCACTTACCATACGAGTACTTTCAAAGTACTGACCCATACCTTTCTTTTGCACTATGATGCCTTTTATCATAGGTTCAGACGTACGGGCTACTGATCATACTTAGAATCCCATCTTATCAAGAACAGACTTAGGGGTGAGTCCTCATAGTTTAAGTAACAGAGTTATTGTCCCAGTATTTCAATATATTTTTGGTAGTCGGAGTTAGTTAGTGACTTATCCCAGCAACTCTATCTATAGAAAGTTAGAGGCTTTTGGACTAGACTATTTCATACCAATGTTCAGTTTTTAGTATTTATTTATCAATATATGATTCTAGTTATTAAACTTATGAAATATTCAGCATAATTTGAACTTCATTATAATGTTATTATTCAGTGATTACAACACGTACCAGTGATGGGTTACCTTATGGTCCTTCAAGATTATGAGCACCGTGTGATATTCGAGGTACAGACTTGGGGCATTATAAAGTTTTTATCAGAGGCTAAGGTTCAACAGAGTCCTAGGGAGTCTTAAAGCCACATTTAGTATAGTCTTGTGCATGGGTGTGTAGCACGCCACACTTATGGATAAGAGGCTATGAGGTATATTAGGAAAAAATTCCTTTCTTTCAGTATTGATATCATGTGAGTGAGCATGAGCTCAAGGTAAACTCTCTATCTAATTTAAATTTCCCATCCGTTTATCGATTATGCTTCTAAAAAGGACTAACAGAAGAAGAATAGGAATCCAACCAGCACCTCCGCCCATCTAGCCAAATCCTTTGGGTAAGCATGTTTCCCATGAAAAATTCAGAGTAGTTTTCACCACTCTAGCTCATCCTTTGGTAGCCTAGAATGAATGTCCTGCAGCTGTCCATGCCAACCCAATCGCCAATACTGATGCAGCTAGACTTTGGGACTTCACCTAAATGAATCCTCCATAATTTATTGGGTCTAAGCCTTAGGAAGACCAACAGGAATTCCCTGACATGGTGTAGAAAGTGACAGATATCATGGGGGTGACTTCTAGTGAGAGAATTGAGTTACCTGCACATCAATTGTAGGATACATCTTACTCATGATTCAAGCAGTGGAGGGAAGAGAGGGCCACAAATGCAGGGCCTATAAAATCGGTGGGGTTTGCCACTATTTTTCTGGATAGGATTGTGCCACTTGAGTTGGGGGAAGCAAAGGTTTTAGACTTTTTTAATTTGAAGAAGGGTAAAATACCAGTGAAAGAGTATTCTCTCAAGTTTACTTAATTAGCTAGATATTCTCCTCATATGGTAGTAGATAGCAGACCTAAGATAAGAAAGTTTATGTCGGGTGTGTGAAATAGTAAGGTCAAGGAGTGTAGGACCGTAAAGTTGATTAAGGATATGGACGCATCAAGGATCATGGTCCATGATCAGCAGATAGATGAGTCTAAGAATAAGGAAAAGGGGAAGGAGAATGATAGAGCTAGAACATGTAGCTTCAACCTAAGTCAGAGGGTGGCAACCGTCCTCGGTTCTTCCTAAAACCATCAGCTTTTGCTCTTTCCTTAGTCAGTGCTCCAGTGCCAAAATCAGAGATGGTAATATAGGTAGGGAGCAAAGTCCTAAACCCAGGATAGTGTTTGTAGTGCCTGAACAAATCTTCTTTGCCAAAAATATGGGAGAAAACATGAGGGTGTTTGCACAACTGGCAGTGATGTATGTTTTAGATGTAGAAATCCAATCCATAGGGTTAGAGAGTGTCCTCAGGTGGGTTCACAGTATCATCATAATCATCCCCTAGCTCAGTATAATCTCTCAAATTTGGAAGGTATCTCTTGCAGTGCCACTAGTGGGAAATACCATAATAGACACTATCCACTTCATTCCCGACAGGATCAGGAAAGTTCTCCTGATATGGTCACTGGTATGTTACAAGTTTATCATTTACATATTTATGCTTTGCTAGATCTAGGAGATTCTTTGTCCTTTGTAATTCCTTATATAGCTGTTGACTTTGGAGTCAGTCCCGAAATCCTAGCAGAGCTTTTTTCAGTCTCTACCCCAGTGGGTAAATCTATCATAGCCCAATAGGTACAAAGGAACTGCTCAATTATAGTATCTTAGAAAGTTACATCAGTAGACTTAGTAGAGCTAGAGATGATGGATTTTGATGTCATTCTTGTCATAGATTGTCTTTGTTCATGATATGCTTTAGTAGACTGTAGAAATAAAGTTTTTCATTTTTAGTTTTTAAATGAACCTGTCCTACAATAGAGGGGTAGTACTTCCACACTGGGGGTCATCATGTTTATTACATAAAGGAAAGAAAAATGATATGTAAGGGGTATGTCTACCATTTTGTTTGAGTTAAGGATTCCAGTTCCGAGTCTCCTAGTGTTGATTCTGTTCTAGTAGCATGTGAATTCCTGGATGTGTTTACCGATGATCTTCCTGGAGTCCCTTCCAAGCGGGAAATTAACTTTGGAATAGACCTTCTTATAGATACTCAGCCTATCTTATAATAGTTTTACAGACCCTCTAAACCCATTAGTTGTTCGCCAAATTGAGAATGAACAAATTTTGGCTAAGGTCAGTAGCTTTTCTTGGTTATGTAGATTCTGGTGATTGAATTAGATTTAATCCTCAAAAGACCAAAGCAGTAAGATACTGGACCAGGACCATCACTCCATCAGATAGTAGGGGTTTCATGGGTTTGGCTAGCTATTACCGATGGTTTGTTGAAGCATTTTCATGCATTGCCTCCCCTATGTATAGATTGACTTAGAAGAAAGTCAAATTTTAGTCGTCAGATTCTTGTGAGAAAAGTTTTTTGGAGTTGAAGACTCAACTTACTACAGCCTCAATTTTTACTTTACCTAATAGTTCAGATGGATTTTTTGTGTATTGTGACGCTTTTAGAGTTGGTTTGGGGTATGTTTTGATGTAGAGAGGTAAGGTTATAGCCTACGCCTTTTGATAGCTTAATCCTCATGAAAAGAACTATCCCACTCATGATCTTGAGTTAGCATCTATAGTGTTTGCCTTATAGATTTGGAGGGTCTATTTGTATAGGGTTTATTTTTATATGTTCACAGACCATAAATTCCTTCAATATGTCTTTTCTTTAAAATATTTGAACCTATATCAGAGGAGGTGGTCAGAGTTATTGAAAGACTACGACATAATTATGCTGTATCATTCAGGCAAGGCCAATGTAGCGGCTAATGCTCTCAGTAGGATGTTTATGGGTAGTGTTGCTCACTTGGAGGATGGCAAGAAGAAGTTAGTTCAGGAAGTTCATAAGCTTTCCCGACTAGGTGTCCGCTTAGTTGACTTAGCAGAGGGTAGCTTATATGTGTAGAATAGTTTAGAATCATCTCTAGTTTCTGAATTGAAGGAAATATAGGATAGAGATCCCAGTACAGTTAAGCTAAAAGAGTCAAGGAGATATCAGAAGGTATAGGTTTTCTCCTAGGGAGAGATGGTGTGTTGCGTTATCAGGGTAGACTTTGTACGCCATGTATGGATGGTGTGTGGTGGAGGAGTCTTGAAGAAGTGCATGATGCACGCTAGTCGATTCACCTAGGGACCACTAAGATGTACCACAATTTATGAAAGGTTTATTGGGGGAATGGGATGAGGAGATACATTTTAGAGTTTGTGGCTAAGTGCGCTACTTGTCAGCAGGTCAAGATTTATCATTAAAAGCCTAGTAGACCTATATAGGAGATTAGTATTCAAATTTGGAAGTGGGAGTAGGTGAACATCGATTTTGTGATGGGTTTTCCCCGTACTCGTCGCCAGAATGATTCAATTTGGGTCATTGTGTATAGGATGATCAAAATGAGGATTATTCCAACCTCTATGTTGGATAGTTGATCAGATTGCATAGAGTTTCGTTGTCTATTATTTCATATAGATGTATGTAGTTCACCTTTCACTTTTGGAAATCCTCCGAATATGATCTTTATACCTATGTTTACCTCAGTAAAACCTTTCATCCTCAGATAGATGGTCAAGCAGAAAGGACCATTAAGATTTTAGAAGATATGTTTAGACCGTGTCCCATTGACTTTATGGGTTGTTGGGATGATAACTTTTCCTTGATTGAGTTTTGGTTTATAATAACAGCTTTATGGGTAATTGGGATGATAACTTGCACTTGAGTTTGACTTTAAGGTGCTTTATGGGAGGAGATGTAGATATCCCATTGGTTGGTGTGAAATAGGTGAAGCCACAGTGGTAGGGCGTGACTTGGTATTTGATACCTTAGAAAAAGTTCAGTTGATCAGGGAAAGGCTAAAGATAGCTCAAAGATGACAGAAGTTGTATGTATATGTGTGAAGAAATGATCTCAAGTTTGAGATTAGTGATTATGTGTATTCCAAAAAGAGAGTAGTGACAAGAAAATAGGATTACCAACCCCTATTTAATAAGTTAATGACTTAGCAGGATTAAATACTTGGAGATTTCGTATTTTTTTTGTGAACACTTTTGATTCGAGAGAACTAAAGTTAATTAGTCCTTGATGGTTGAGAAACACTAGGATTATGTTATTAAATACAATACATTTCTCTATAAGCATGATGCATATATGAATTCATAAAGCCCATAGTTAGAAAGTATTGAAAATTACAAGGTGGACATAACCCTAGCTTGCCATTTCTCTGAATTTGAATACTACTACACGTATTTCATCTTGTTAAACTGAAACCATTAATTGGTGAACTGAATCTAATCCCCATTATTTATTTTATGGAAACGAACGATTAAAATTCAAATAATCTGCATACAACTTAATTAGCACCACATTCCCTGTGGGATTCGATCCCAACCTAGTTGGTTTATATATTTGACAATGACCGCTTACTCTCTTGTAAGAGAGGTGTAATTTGAGCGTATCAAATTTTGGCGCCGTTGCCAGGGAATACGGTTGTCGATTGAGTTTCTGTGTGTTAATTGACTATTATTCTCGTTTCCTTATTTTACATTTATTTGTTGTTTTTGTTCATTATAGGATCACTGTTGTTTATGCCATGAACCAAAAGTTTTGGAGAACAGTTATTACCTTTTAATCCGGAACTCATCTCATTGAAAGAATGGCTAACCAACAGGAAGCTGAAAGATTAGGCGCTTTGGATAATGCTCAATTAAACCTCCAAAATGCTGATAACCCAAGTCAGGAACCTAATACAGACGAAGAGGACCTGGGAAATGATGAGTTATTGGGGTCAGTTAATCGATGGCGTGCAGAGGATATAGCTGCACCAGTGAACAGAATGTGAATTGAAATTGTCGTTTCAGAGCAGGACCTGAACGCCAAGCTATATAATTTAATATAGAGGATGATGATGAAGATTTGGATGAGCCTGTGCAATAGGAGCTATTATTCCTCCACCCTTAGCACCTGGATCTAAGTGTAATATTACAAGCACTATGATCCAGCTATTGCAACTCAAAGGGTTATTTTTTAGACTTGCAGGCGACAACCCGAATATGAATTTTATCTCAACATGCAAGTCGTTTGACCACCTAGGGGTTGGATAAAATGTAATTTGACTACGTCTATTTCCATTGTCTCTATCTGGAGAGACAACTCTACGGTTAAATGGGCTAACTCCTGACTCTATTACTAATTGGAGGTAACTGAAAGATACTCTCCTAGAAAGATTCTTTCCTCCATCCAAGAGAGCACAGTTGAGAGGTGAGATAAGCAATTTCAGACAGCTTCCAACTAAAGCTCTCCACGATACTTGGGAGAGGTTCAAGAAGAATCTCATGCGTTGCCCAAATCATCAGATGACCAATGTCCACTTGATGGAGATATTATATCGAGCCTTGAACTCTATGACTAAGCCAGTGGTGGATAATGCTGCAGTTGGGTCATTCATGGACCTTACCTTTCATGAAGCAGCTGACATGCTTGATCGTATGACAAAACAATGTAGATCTTGGCATACTAGTGGTTTTGAGGTAGCAAGCTCTACTATATTTATTGGCATGACTGCAGAACAGAGGCGAAGAGAAGAAGAGCGTAACCAGGACATGGCTCACATGAAGACGCTGATGGATCTTCTCACTAAGTATTTATTATCGAGAAAAATTGAGACGGTTAAAGATGTAGCATCACAGGGAAGGGCTGACTCCAATCCTGAGGAAGAAGACAATTACTTGAACAATCAGATGGGTTTCCGAGGTGGTGGCTATGGAAACCAATGTTGGAACCATCAAGCAGATTGGAAAAATAAAAGTGACAGAAGTGGACTGTATGTACCTCTTGGAAGCCGTGATAATGCTGCCACCAGTTCATGTAAAATGTCCATGGAGGACATGATGGAGAAACTATTAAAGAGAGTTGAGGTGATATATTCTGGGGTGACTACTGTAAAGAGTGAAATATCTTCCATGAGTCAATTAGTTAATTTGCACTCAGTCGCTATTAATCAATTAGAGCATCAGATGATCCAATTATCTGCAGTATTTAACCAAAGACAGAATGGGACCCTACCAAGTAATAAAGTTCAGAATCCAAGGACAGATGGATCGTGTATGGACATTACCACTAGGAGAGGTAAGATGTTACCTAGTCCAGGATTGGGAACATCCTCTCATACTGATGAGGTCAAAATAGATTGGGAGATAGTGAATGAATCTTCAGTGGTTCCTATGGAGTTGGGAAGTTAAAAAAAGGAGAATATGGAAGTGGAACAACAACCTAAGCCGAAGCATGTTAGTGTAGTGGAGCAAGGCATAAGAAAGGAGGTAAAAGTTGCTCCAACTGAAATTCCAAGGCCACCACCCCCATTTCCACAATGATTAAAGAAGAAAGAAGATGATGGAAAGTTTAGAAAATTCATGGCTATGTTAAAGCAGTTGACAGTGAATGTACCCTTAGTTGAAGCACTAGAACAGATGCTCGGATATGCTAAGTTTATGAAAGACCCGTTAACAAAGAAAAGGACTGTGAGCTATTAAACGGTAGATAATCTTCATCATTGTAGTGCTCTTGCTACAAGATCTATTGTCCAGAAAAAGGCTGATCCGGGAGTATTTACTGTTCCATGTACGATTGGATTGCTTAAATTTAAAAAGGCCCTTTGTGATCTTGGGGAAAGTATAAATCTTATGCCATTGATGGTTTTCAAGAAACTGGATTTGGGAGATCCTATTCCCACCAATATGCGGCTTCTAATGGTGGATCGATTGGTTAAAAGGATGATTGGGATTCTACATGATGTACTTGTAAAAGTGGTTGATTTTATATTTCCTGCCGACTTTGTAATTCTTGATTGTGAAGTGGACTTTGATATACCCATAATTTTAGGTAGGTCATTCTTAGAGACTGGGAGAGTATTAGTTGACATGGTGCTGAATGAGCTAAAATTTAGGCTCAATGAGAAAGAAGTTAGTTTTAAAGTATGTCGGTCTATGAAACAACAAAAGGAGATGTGTTTCTTCTCAATTGTTGATGTATTCTACTAAGATGAGCGAGATGTACCAGTTACTGATATGTCTTTTGTGGAGACCATAGCTGGTTTGGTTGAACTTGCAAGCAAAGGATGTAAGTGACTTCAAAATGGTTAGACTAGGAAGAAAGCATTGTCTTGATCTACAAATGAGGTACAAATGGTATCATCGATGTATCTTGATAAAGTCTGAGTAGTCAAGATAATCGAGTCGTACCGCGACGTTAAATCAGGTGTTATATGGGAGACAACTCATGATTTTATTTTCACTTTATCATGTTAAATAAAAATTCAAAAAGAAGAGTCGAGCCACGACCGAAACTACGGCGCTTGATGGGAGGCAACCCATCCTTCTAATCATTTTTGTTGTTTTTGAGTAAGTGTAGGTGTATGAAGTACTAAGGAGCAGATTAGTACCAAATTTGATTTGGAATTGAGCTATGTCAATGGTGGTAAGTTTAGGAGTGATGAGAATATTACAGGTAAGTTGGAGTGGTCAAATGTGTAAGGCTCAAGTATGATTCACATTAGAGTCGTGCCTCGAATTATGTTAATTTGTCCCTAACTTGTCTTTCTTTGTAATCAAATATTGTTACACATATCATCCTACTGTTACACTGATAGTATTACTGTGTACTTAAACCGAAACCCCCCCCCTTTACTTTGGAACCTTCGATCAACAGTCTAATAATAATCGCAATACTTAGTGATCATATTATTCCCTATGGGATTCGACACCCAACCCAAATGGGTTTTATATTTGACAGCGACCGCTTGCACTTTCTAACGAGAGTTGTAATTTGGGCTTATCAAATTTTGTCACCAACCCAAATAATTTCGTGGTGCGACTTTATTTTGTGACTTTTAATGAGGTAGATGAATACATTATGGGACTATGGAATGCGGATGGCATATGAAACAAGAGAGAGTATCAATCTTGACCAAATGTGGCGCTTAGAAACTATGTCCAAGACAAGTTTGTCATTTATAATTAGTTTAGGGACTTAGAAGGAAATTTTGAGAGAAAATATTATTAAAAGGCTTAATGTGAATTTTTATTCAATTATTCATTATTCAGTATTTTTTGGAGAGAGAAGAGAAGGGCGGCTTAGCCAGAGAGTGAGACAAAAATGTTTTTTCTCGTGTTTTCACTATTCGCACACCAAGGTCATGTTGTAGTTTTTGGAAATATATTTATGATGATTTTCATTTTATTCATGAGTAGCTAAGTTTATTAGTTAGGGTTGTGGAAGCCTTGTAGCATACAATCTATTACTTTGGGTTTTGAATTCATTATGCATTGATTTGCTTACATCATACTCTCTTTGTTTATCTTGAATTCTCGTGGTTGAAAACATAAAGGATATGCCTTAAAATGCAACATGTTTGAAGAAAGGTTGAGATTCATAAAAGAGAGTAGTGACAAGAAAATAGGATTACCAACCCCTATTTCATAAGTGAATGCCTTAGCAGGATTAAGTACTTGGAGATTTCGTATTGATTTTTTGGTGACCATTTTTTATTCGAGAGAACTAAAGTGAATTAGTCCTTGATGGTTGAGAAACACTAGGATTATGTTAATAAATACAATACATTTCTCTGTAAGCATGATGCATGTATGAATTCATAAAGCCCATAGTTAGAAATTATTGAAAACTACAAGGTGGACATAACCCTAGCTTGCCATTTCTCTGAATTTGAATACTACTACACATATTTCATCTTGTTAAATTGAAACCATTAATTGGTGAACTGAATCAAATCCACCCTATTTATTTTACGGAAAAAAATGATTAAAAGTCAACTAATCTGCATACAACTTAATTAGCACCATACTCCGTGTGGGATTCGACCCCAACCTAGTTGGGTTATATATTTGACAACGATCGCTTACTCTCTCGTAGGAGAGTCATAATTTGGGCGTATCATTCATGTGATATTCATGTTGAACTCTTGAACTACAAGTTTAATATAGTAGCCATGATATGATTAAATGTTTATTGCTATATGAAATAACCATGCTCCCCAATTATTTGTTAAAATTCTTATTTGAATTGTCTAGTGATAGCAGTACATGTTATTATGTGATTCCATTCATTCACAAGCTCATGTATATCAAGTGTTCGACAAAATGACTAAATAAATGCATTGTTAGTAACCAAGTATTATTATGCTTTTAAGGTTATTCTATGCTTTACTTTCCATGCTATCGAGTCCTGGGGGTATTCAACACCTGCAAATCCAGTTGTCGACCTAGACCTACAGTAGTTACAGAATTGTCTCAAAAATATCACGATCATTAGTATTTAGTCAATTCAGAACTTAGTGTATTCCATCGGATAACAGAACTTGGTGAACTCAGTTCAGTTCAGTTAGTTAACGCGATTAGTAATAGTTCAGTCCAGCCTAGTCTTGTTTAGAAATCAGTTAAGTGTAAATTTAGTTGGTAGTAGGATTCAGTACCAAGTGAACCCAAGGATGGGGGCTCACCTTCCGGTAGAGGGTGTGATCCTTATAATTAGTACTTGCACTCTAGAACTATGCAACCAGCATAGGGTGAGACATCAACCTGCTAGTTGAAGGTTGATGAGGTGTCTTACCATCCAGTTGAGGGTACCACTGTTCTCATTCAGAGCACCTGCCAGATGAGGGTAACTCAGTAACTTGTCTTTATTCGTGGCACTGTACTGACACTATTTCAACCGGGGTTACATATTAGACCCCAATCAATTAAGAGAGGGGCATGTCAGTTATATGATTACCTCATACATTTTCAGTTTCCGTCTCAGTATAGAACTTAGTTTAGTTCTATAGAACCAGGACTTGCAGACAAAGTCACCTACCTCAATATAGAACTCTGTTCAGTTCTATAGAATCAGGACTATCAGAAACAGTCATCCAGCTAACTGTAATACAATTATCAATGAACTCATCTTTCACTCATTTAGTTATCAGAACTCAGTACCCAATGTTAATATGATCTCAGTTATAGTATACGTAGTTATAAGAATTGTATTGCAAAATCAGTATTTACAGTAGTTTTATTTACACATGCACTCCGATTTAGTTATATTCATGTTACTCAGCCAGTTGTGTTCATTCATATGAGCCCATGATTTCAGCCTTACCTCACTTAGCATACTAGTAAATTTAAAGTACTGACGCATACCTTTCTTTTGCGCTATGTTATCTTATATCGTTGGTTCAGATGCACGGGCTCCTGATCGTACTTAGCAGCCAAGCTTATCAGCAATAGACTTAGTGGTGAGTCCTTATAGTTCGATGACAGAGTTATTATTTCAGTATTTTAGTATATTGTCAGTAGTCGGAGTTAGTTGGGGACTTATCCTATCAACTCCACATTCACACAGTTAGAGGCTTTTGGACTAGACTATTTATGTTCAGTTTTCAGTATTTATTTATCAGTATTTGATTCTAGTTATTAAACTTATGGAAGATCAACTTAATTTTCATATTAGTATAGTGTTATTATTCAGTTATTTCAACAGGTACCAGTCATAGGTTAGCTTGTGGTCCTTTGGGATTATGAGCACCGTGTGACTTCGCGGGTGCAGACTTAGGGCATTACAGTTGTTGTAGGCAAACTCTGTCAAAGATAAGTGTTGATCCCACTGACTTCCAAAGTCCCTAACACAAGCTCAAAACATATCCTCAAGCACCTAAATAGTCTGCTCGAACTGACCGTCCATATGAAGATGAAAGGTTGTACTCACTTCCACTCCAGTACCCAAGTCCTCCTGGAATTGTCTCCAAAACATCACATGAAAAACAAAACCACGATTTGATATTATAGACAAAGGAACCCATGCAAACGAACTATCTCCCAAACATAAATTTGGGCTAATCTCTAGACACTGAAAGTCATCTGAATAGGAATGAAATATGCTGACTTAGTCAAACGATCCACAACAACCCAGATGCCATCATGAACACGGAAAGTACGAGGAAAACCACTAATGAAGTCCATGGTGAACCTTTCCCACTTAGGAATGGACAATCTCTAAGTTAATCCACCGGGATGGTGATGCTCGGC
The DNA here is from genome assembly GCA_030864225.1 of Capsicum baccatum var. pendulum. Taxonomy (NCBI): domain Eukaryota; kingdom Viridiplantae; phylum Streptophyta; class Magnoliopsida; order Solanales; family Solanaceae; genus Capsicum; species Capsicum baccatum. The sequence continues at coordinate 249,736,612 of CM061558.1, forward strand.
CTTAACCTACAATCAACACAAGAAATGGGCTATAAAGTCTGCAATAAGTCTCTTCATAGCATCCCACTAATACAACTACCTATAATCTCTATATATCTTAGCGTACCGAGATGAATAAATTATCTTGAACCGTGAGCCTCATGTAGAATAAACTAGATCAGATCATCAAGTCGGGGAATATAAATACAACCCTAAAATATCAAGATACCCTCGGGATCCATGGTGTGACTCCTAGACACACTAGTCACTACCCAATAATGGAGAAGGTACAATTTATCATCCTCAATCTGACAATCACAATTCTGCTCAAACAGGGATGACATCACTCTACACAAGAAAAAACTATCACTGGATCCGAGATGTTGATGCGAACCTTCAAATTTGCTATGGACTGAATGTACCGTGCCAATGACCAATAATAATGGAAATACATGCCAAACTACCTATACTCACCTCCTTGCAACACAAGGCATCTGCCACCACATTGGCCTTACCCGGATGATACAAGATAGATATATCATAATCCTTTAGTAACTCCATCCATCTACGTTGGAGACATCAAGATCTCGTTGGGTCATATGATGCAGAAAACTATGATGATAGGTGAAAATCTCACAACGCACACCATACAAGTGATGCCTCCAAATCCTAAGCACGAAACTACCACCTCCAACTCTAAATCATCAGTAGGTAGTTACGCTCATGCACCTTAAGCTGTGTAGAAGTATAGGCAATGACACTACCTTGCTAAATTAAACCACATCCAAGATCAACACCAAAAGCATCATAAAACACTGTGAATCTCTCCCACTCAACTGAAGGAGATAACATAGGGGCGTAAGTGAGACAATTCTTAATCTTTCTAAAGCTCAACTCACACACCACAGACCATCGGAAAGGGACTTCCTTTCGAGTCAATATAGTCATAGGCACTAATATGGTAGCAAAGCTCTAAAAAATGTGACTATAGTAACCTGCCAAACTAATAAAATTGCAAACCTCGGTCAGAGGTGTAGGCCTAGCCCATCCATGAATCTCTAAAATCTTATCTTGGTCTTCAATAATACCTGCCATGGATAGTATGTATTGGATAAAAGATAATGACTCAAGAAAAAACTCACACTTGGAGAACTTGCCAAAAAACACATGCTCTTGCAAAACTTGAGCACAATCATCAAGTGTTGCACATGCTCCTCACTACTTCTCGAGTACACAAGAATATCATTAATGAACACAATGACAAATGCATCTAGATAGTGTATGGACACATGGTTCATCAAGTACATAAATGCAGAGGGCGCATTAGTCAGCCCAGAAGACATCACCAAGGACTCATAGTGACCATAACGGGTCCTAAAGGCCATTTTCAAGATATCCTCAGCCTGAATCCTCAACTAATGATAACCAGATCTCAAGTCAATCTTAAAAAACACTACGTCACCCTAAAGCTGGTCAAATAAATCATTAATGTAAGGCATAGGATAACGGTTCTTCACCGTCAGTTTATTAAGTTGCTTGTAATCAATACATATATGCATCAAAGCATCTTTCTTTATTACAAAAAAAATAGGATCTCCCCATGGGAATATACTCAGTCTAATAAAACCCATGCCAAAAAGATCATGAAGCTGAGAATTCATCTCCTTAAGCTCGACATGAGCCATTGGGTAGGGTGCCATAGAAATAGGTAAGGTGCCAGGATCAAGGTCAATAGCAATCTCAATCTCATGGTCAGGGAGAATACTAGGAAGCTCATCATGATACCAAGCAGATCATCAGGAAATACATTAGGAAACTCACACACAATAGGAACAGAGTCCAACGTTGGACTCTCTACATGGGTATCACATATATAAGTGATATAAGACTCGCAGCCTCTTGATATAAGTCTCCTAGTAAAAATATAAGAAATATTCCCCATCAGCTCGCGGCTAACCGTTCCGTACAATACGACTGGGGGTATGTCGGGCATGGCTAAGGGAACGGTCTTGGAAAAATAATCCATGACTGTGTGATAGTGAGCTAACCAGTCTATGCCCAGTACCTCATCCAAATCCATCATATCCATAATAATAAGATCAGTACAAGTATCAACATCACTGACTGTCACAACAGATGATCTGAACACTCGATCCACTACTAAAGAATAACCTACGGGAATAGATACGCGCTATGGCACAAATAATAAATCACAAGTCAAATCCAACTGTGTTGCATAATAACAAGATATTTAAGAATAAGTGGATTCGAGATCAAATAAAGAAAAAGTCGACATGCGGCACACCAAAATCGTACCTATCACTACAACATCCAAAGTCTTAGCCTCAGGTCTAGCAGGTACTATGTATAACTGACAACGCTCACCACATGACTGGGCTTTTGACCGACCTCCTATCCTTCCTACCTAAGTACCACCTCGAGCACCCTGGTAACCATCTCTCAGACCTTGCAAACCACCTCTATATAAAGGAGAAACTGCCCAAATAGGAGTATCTCCTTAGGTTGAAGTACCATCGCCCCATGACTAGGGCAATTTCCATAAAAATTACCAGGAAGACCATAAGTAAAACAGGACTCACAAGAAGGGATAGGACTTAAAAATTTGGATGATTTGGTATAACTGCCATACCTAGCATAGCCTATAGATGAACCTCTCAATGAATAATACCGCCCTTACTATGGATACCACTACCAATAGACTGATCCCTATCAGCGGTCTGAAAAGTTGCCAGAACTGGTCGACTAGTTTTACTCTAAGGCTAAAAAGATAGATGTGGAGGATGTCCAATATAAGAAATACCACTCCTAAATATGGAACTACCATGAATCCCACCAAATCTACCTGGGAATCTAGGCCTCTTATCACACCCCTCACGATATTGCCTGTGTATCTCCTCTATCAGTTTACCATTATCAGAAACATCAGCAAAAACCTTACCCACAAAAACTATACTCTGAGTAACTATTCGAATAGGGAGTATCAACACTTTAATAAAGCATCAAACAATTTCATACTCAGTGTCAAAAATAAAAGTCGCATGTCTGTCCAACTCATGAAAATGAGCCTCATACTCGGCGATTGTCAGGAAGACTTGCTCCAATTTGGCGAACTGATCCCTCAGTTGATCTCTAAGGCTATGTGGTATATACTTCTCTAAGAACATATCAGAGAATAAAGTCTATGACAAGAGAGAAGATCCAACTATTCTAGAATCCATAAAACCCTTCCACCAGTGATGAGGAGATAAATCTAAATGAAATATTATGTATGCACACCTCGAGTCACAATAAGTCCTAGAACAAGAAGCCTATCCCAACAAGAAGTAAGAAACTCAAATACATCCTCCCCAGGAACTCAAGAATCCTAGGAAGAGTCAGCCTAAAAAATCTACCAACATCTTCTGCTCATCAGCAGATATAGCAGGATGGGTCACAACTGGTGGCACGGCTACCAGTAGAAAAACTACCAACGTAGAAGAAATCTCAATACTGGGAGCTATAGTTGTTGGTTTTTCCTCGGTCCCAAAAGTCTGTGCACCAGCAGATGGTACACCAATAACCATACTCAGTATCTAAATCAGGGCATCCCTGAGCAATGAAGAAGGAATAAAAACTGGTAGGGCCTGGGCTGGTCCCTGGCCCACCGCTGGCTTTGGAGGAGGAATCTCTATCTCAGGATAGGTCCTAGGGAAGAAAGCCTATCTTGGCCCCTAGCTGGAGACACATCACGATTTCTCAGCCCAATATCAAAACTCGCACCTTGCATAGGGGAAACATATCTCTACAACATCTACGATATAGTAAAGTCAAGAAAATATACTACAAACCAACTCAGACTCTTAGCACGATATGAAAGAAGAAAATGAAGCACTCTTAAGAAGGTCACATAACCTATCGAAGATAGGAAATAGATGTCAACGTTCTGATCTGCAGGATGATATTAAATACTTGCTCTTGTATCAATAATATCAGTGAAACCTAGGCTCAGATACCAATTTTTGATGATCCCATTTGGAGTCATGATGGAATCTACCATATGCCACCGGTAGGTAAGCCGATACCGTAACCCGAAGCTATGGCAATAGGTCACCTTGGTAACAATATCCATCATGGACCCTATATATGAGCACAATATATAACAACAACATTTCACAACTAAGGACAATTCATATTCAAACACAAATCCCATGATCTGATAGTATTCATACAAGAGAATCTAAACTTAACAAGGGGAATTTAAAATCTCATAATCTAAAATGTCTTAAATAACCTCATACATTTGTCTCGATTGCAAAAGACAAATAAGGATAGAAGGAAGAGAGAGCAACTCAATCTCCAAGATAATACCTTGTCTTCGAATAGTCAACTCGCATGAACTAGCTTAACGGCAGCAACTAGAACCTGGGTCTGCACCAAAATGGTACAGAAGTGTAATATGAGTACCAAAACACGTGTATCCAATAGGCATCATCGCCGACTGAGCTCAAATATAATATAAAAAAGATATAAAGTATGACAATGATCATAAAGTCAAGGGGTAGGATTGGACCTGAATCTTCTTTAATACCACAGTAACATCTATACTACTAAAGTAATAACATGACATATTATTTCAATATACTCCATAATCACCAAAACAAAAACTGAGTATCATTTTTAAAGCGTACATCCATATACACAATATCAAAACATCTACTTGCTATAATCATCATCAACCATCTTTAGAACACACACACAATAACTTACCACGACGTCCCATACCACTGGGAAGTACACAAAAGAGAGCACAACAAAAAACTCATCACGGCATCCCATACCATCGGAGAGTACACAAAAGAAGACAGCCAATTATACTATAAATCAGAACTACTCCCTCAATTTACTAAAAACTGCGGGTAGCACTGATAACGCTCAAACTATACCTCTCTTATGAGAATGTAAGTGATCGTTGTGAATATATAAACCAACTTGGTTGGGGTCGAATCCCACATGTAATATGGTGTTAATTTAAGTTGTCTATAGCTTAATCAACCGATAGTTATCAGTTTTCTCTGAATGGGGTTTTTTGGAAAGGTAACAAATAACTACTTCTCAATTCAATATTTGAAATCTATATGATAAGAAAAACCAGAGTAATTTCTCTATGGGTGTTAGCATTTGATAAACGCTAGTAACGGTCAAAGATTCTTGTGGTAGGTAGGAACATCAGACTATTCTTGTAGAAGTTATTTCTAAATGTTTCTCAACCTAGTTAGACATTTAAACACCTAATTCTCTCGAACTTAGGGAATTTATTTTTCATAATAGGATATTATCTCAAGTTATAGAATTAATTATTAAATGAAAGTTTGATGCTTCCAAGTCCTTGTTGATAATTCACTTCTTACCAGGTTTGATTTCTTAACTCAAGCAAATCACCAGTAAGCAAGGCCTATTGTTTGTGACCAATAGTTAGAGTATAAAATAATGGAATTACCAAGAAGTTTCTACCACTGTTAGAATCTTGAACACTTAGTTACGTTACAAAACCAAACCCATAGATCCCACAACTCGGGTTAAGGGAATTTAGCTACTCATAATAAAATAATCAAGACAACAAGTTGAATTCATAGTTTGATATATGAACTTAGAGCAAGATGAATAGCAACAAGGGTTTCTCAGATTTGAATTATAGTAGAAAATCCCAAAACAATTGTAATAATCTCTGCAAAAATAATTGTAAAGTTCAAGTTAGAAAACTAGAGAGAAGAGATTCTAAAAATGTTAGTTCCCCTACTTTTTATTAGAAAACCCGAACATATGCTTCAAATACATCAGCCTAATTATGGAAACAAAATCATAGATCATAGTATTTTCTCGGACAGGCAATGATCTGTATGACGGCTTATCAGGAGTATGACGACTTATCAGGAATGTCGTCAATCCTCTTCACTTTTGACAATCTCTGCCTTAGGTTGACAATGAGATGTAATGGCTTATTAGACATGTGAAAACTTATCAGAATTGTCCTCGCTTCTTCACTTCAAATCCCATTCCCTTCCTAAGCCTAACTACGAGCCTGACGGCTTATCACACTTTTAACGGCCTATCATAGATGTCATCACGAATTCCAGCTGAAGCTTATACTCTCTCTAAGGCTGACAAAAACTCTAATAACTTTCACAAGGTTGACGATTTGTCAGACAGGTCGTCAACTATACTTCCCTCTCTACTTGCTCAGAAATCAACTCTTTTTCTTTCATTATTGTTGGTTCTCTTGAATCTTGAGTTTTTCCACAATATCGAACAGAAAAAAATCAAAAATGACAAAATTTCCTTAAGACATTGCAATTATTCTTAGTTAAAAGCCTCAAATGTGTTAGAATCTGTTCACAAATGAACACCCTCAACTTAAAACAATTGCTTATCCTCAAGAAACTAAAACACAACTAGGAGGATACAGAGTACATTCAGTAGTCAACCATCCATATTATCTCAAAACATTTTCACCTTCTCCAAGGTCAATTAATTTAAAAACTACAATTTTGCATATTATTGAAGAATAACAATGCGACACACAGGAATCAAGATATGGCATCAATTCTGCAACAACAACCATGCATGTTCTAAGATTACACTATCCAAATAAGTTAGCAACTAGCAACGTAACCAGTGTGCCCTCACTACAAAGAAGTCCCTCAGACATCACATATGTAACCATGAGGAAAATGAAAAGACACTCACTCTCAGAATGAAGTTCCAATTAATGTATGCCAAATACCATAGGCTTGCTATTATTTTCATTACCAAGATTTTCAAACAGGTTAGCTTGGATCACTATAGGTCTTCTCTTTGGATTGTAATGTAGGCTAGGGGATGGTACGGTACTCGATGATATTTAAATTGACTAAGCCTCCTTGACACTACACTAGCTTTTGGGGTCTCACTTATTAACCTTTTTCTATTCTTCACTTTTCTTTATCACACATATTCAGGATGGGTGTGGTCTTTTCTACAATCACTTCTTTTTTTCACAACTTTTCTTTTCTTGTTCTTTTCCACCGCATCCAGATTTTTATTCTTTTTATTTATTGTACCTTTATTCATACTCATTTTACATCATGCACCCCTATGATAGCCATCCTTAACTTATGACATTTGCCTAAGTCAAGGTGCACAGTATCCAAGGAGTACCATGGCAAAAAAAGGTTCATTATGATATAAATGAGACGGTGATAGAGATCATAAAAGAAAAACAAACAGGCTATTCAGGCTCAAAATAGGGATCAAGGGATATTATGCGTACATGGAAGGTTATTTAGGATAAAAATGGCTAATATCAAAACAACCTATGATCTTTTCCTAACCCCTATCCTTCAATCTAGGTAAGACTAACCAAGCAGGTTCTGGATTTAACATACAAAGGGAACTAAGTAAGATCTCACGGGCACATGGAACACAAGTATATCATAAGTTACTACTTATCCAGTTCATGCAATTGTTTAGCAATGATTATCAAGTCACTAGAACTAATAACATAACGAGATGCATAGTGGTCACAATTAAATACAAATCACATAGTTAAACAATCAGACCATTTGAGAGGTGTTCACAAAATAACAAAACCATGTTAATTGCCTCAGGTACTTGTATTTCTCCTAGTCAACTACAAATTGTTTCAACAATAACTCACCCTACACCCTCAACTTAAAATCAAAGAAAAGATGAATTAACGATTAGGATATACCTAGAGTAGATCAAGCACAGGAATCATCAGTCCCTAACCCTACTGCTGTATCCTCATCTGCCTTATCTCCATTCGGAGCCTCTTTCCATTCTAACACATCTGGCCTAGCAGTTTTTAGAGGCCTACTAGTTGAGGCACCTACAGATCTCACTCGTAGGGCCTCTTACCATTTCTTATTTTTAGCTAGGGACTTGATTATCACCGTCTTTATCTCTTTTTTAGCCTTCTTTCTCTCCTTCTTCTCTACTTTTCTTTCTTCATTGCTATCAGGCCTTTCTCTCTTACACTTACCTTTTATTTTACCATTCGTCTTCTTTTTATTCACTGGTTCCCCCATGAAATCAAGAAATGGGATTTCACCCTCAAACTCATCAACAGTCGGGTCTGCTGACACCATAAATTGGTTCTACTGTAGTACTATAACATCTGTTTTTACCTTGTCCAGGGATGATCTAAATTGTGCAAGGTTTGAGCCCGAAATTTCTCTTAACAGTGTATGAAAATAGTTTTTTAACTCATCAATCCAATCGGGCAAGGCTCAAAAGAGCTCAAGTGTGACCTTAATCCTCATGTCTACTGCAGAGGCAAATTTCTTGGCAAAAATTTATAGTAGAGCCTCGCACTACTTGGCTTGTTTTGCCACTCTCCTGAAATTCATCAGGATGAAGGCAAATTTTGTGGTAAACACAACTGCTGAAGGATTTTTTTTTATTTCTAGGCACTGAGTCTGCTAGTGATGGGGATGTCGGTGGTGCAGCTTCTGAATCCAGCACCGCTATATTAGGTGCTGAGCTAGTATATGTAAATGGTGGATCTATTACAGCCCCTGCACCTCTATCAAGTGTCATCTTGGCTAATTTTCATAATATCAAATAGGGTTATGTGTCTTCTTAGTAGGCAGTTCATTGTCTATCCCTGCAACCTTAGGTATATTGGCTACCTTACACAACCTTATAATTAGACAACAAAAAGGATATGCCGTGTTGGGCTTTGAGACCCAAATTTTTATCTCCTCAAAAATGATTTTTTTGATGTTCAAGTTGATTTTAGCCACAAGACTTGTGACCAGTATTACTTTATCATCTCAAAGGATGTTATCTTCCTCAGTTGGCATCAAATGGGTGCACACTACACCCCACCAGAACCTTACCTCTTGAGTCAGGGAGGCCTTGAAAATTCTTTCATTTGGATTGGTCATCTATTCAGGTTTTTGTTCAGCTATGAAGGTGGTTAACCAAGACCATTGATTTGCATGATTCTTCAACTGGGCGTAAAATATAGGTGATGTTTCCTGAGGAGTAAATTTGGGGCCATGAAGAAATCTGTTGATTGTTGTTTCTGAGAGACCCACTATCACACCCCGTACTGGAACTTTATCCAAAATGGGTTGATTTGTTGATTTCTCTCCTTTTTTTCACATATTCTCCAATTGAGCCGGATAGCTTTCATAGAACTCCTAAACTAGTGTAGGAAAAATAAGCTTCCTCCTTTTGCGGTCTATCCCAAATCATAGTCTCAGAATTTCTGCTCCACTTTAGGATATCTGCTCAACGCAGTTGTGATGATCTTCTTTTCTTCAAAGATTGTCCTTTTAATGGTCCTTCTTTTCTAAGAAGCCCATCATAGAAGATTTTCTGCGCCTTAGGAATTTACCACCTAGCACTATTTTGGACATCGAGGTTCTTGTATTTAACCAAAGTTCCCTAAATCGGAGATTCTTCATCATCCTATTGCTCAGTAGAAGGGGAGTCAGATGATGGTCCCTCATAGTTAGGTTCCTCATATTCAACATACTCTAACTTAGGCTCCCCATACTCAGAATGCTCAGACTCAGGCTTCTTAGAAGTTGTACTGTCAGGTGGTGGTGTTTCTTTAGTATCACATTTTTCACTCTCCTCCACCTCAACAGGTGGAGGTGACAAAGACTTTTTTGGGCTTTTTGTTTTCCTTTGCTTCCTAAGTAGTGGCTCTTCCTCCTCATGAATAGATCATGTTTCTCATCTCTTCTGCGTTGTTCTACAGTCATACAAATAGAAATAGTGGGGCTTGCTACCACAGAGTCCCTAGTATGCCATGCCTGACTCTGTTTGGTCATTTTCTCAAGTATTTCTGAAGCCTCTAGGAATGTACGATCAAAAAACAAACCACTAGTAGCATTATCTACAATTGGTTTTGTCACAGAGTTAAGAGCCCTGTACAAAGTCTGTGGTTCAGACACTGCATCAGCTTCTTTTTGAATCTCTCCCAAGTTTCATGCATGGCTATAGTTGGGAGATGTCTAAAGTTTCTAATCTTATCCCTCAGTTGTACCCTCCTGGAAGGTGGAAACAACCTTTCTGGGAAAGCTCCTTTCAAATGCCTCTAGTTGGTTATAGAATCGAGTGTCATCTCAATAAACTACAATGTTGCCTCCCCAAACAGAGAAAATGGAAAAAAACTCAAATGGAAAGCATTCTAACCCACTCCTAGGTTATTAAAAGATTTACAAATGGTTACAAAGTTCACCAGATGTAGGTTCGGATCATCCCAGGAAGTCCACCAAACAATTCCTTTAGATTAAGGAGTTGAATCATAGTACTCGTAATGTTGAATTTTTCCCCAGGTTCTAACGGTGGAGGAATAATTTTACCTATTACAGCTACTACATCCATTCTATTATCATAATCATTGAGTTCCTACTGGACTAACTGGCGATCTTGCCTTTCTCAGAACGGACTCTTTCAACCTATCAAAGGTGGGATCTCTATCTTTCTTTGCTTTTACCTCAGAAACTAGAGATAATTCTGAACAACCCTAAACCCATATATCATTTTCTTTTGTATCGACCAAGCGAACGCCTAGTCTGGCAAGCTGATGGACTTCCTGAGCTAGCTTTTTCTTACTGTCCTCAACAAGAGCAACACTTTCTAGAAATAGTCTACTAAGAGGATCAGACACTACATTGGCCTTGCTCGGATGATAAAGGACACTCATGTCATAATATTTTAAGAGTTTTAATCACCTTATCTAATGATGATTTAGATCTTTCTGAGAAAAGACATACTGAAGGATATTATGTTCTGTGAATACATCTACATGAACTCCGTACAGATAATGTCTCCAAATGTTCAAGGCAAATACTACGGCTACTAACTCAACATCATGAGTAGGATAATTCTTCTCATTATATTTAAGTTGTCTAGAGGAGTAGGATATGACCTTACCATGCAACATGAGGACACAACCCAAACCGACTCTAGATGTATCACAATATACTATGAAACCATCTGAACCATCTGGAAGAGCTAGGACTGGAGCTGAGGTGAGTCGAGTCTTCAACTCCTGAAGGATCTGACCACCAAAACTTGACTTTCTTCTGAGTCAATCTGGACATAGGTGATGGAATAAATGAAAATCCTTTAAAAAACTATCTGTAATAGCCATCCAAACCCAAGAAACTCCTAATATCTAATGGAGAGACAGGTCTGGGTCAGTTTCTTACCACTTCAATCTTTTGAGGATCTACTCTAATGCCATCACCGGAAATAATATGACCAAGGAATGCTACTGACCTTAGCCAAAATTAAAAATTACTAAATTTGGTGAACAACTTAGTATTTTTTTAGAGTCTAAAATACAATTCTGAGATGGTCTGCATGATTATGCTCGCTGTGAGAATAGACCAGAATATCATCTATGAAAACTATGATGAACATGCCTAAGTACTGCTTGAACACATGGTTTATCAAGTCTGTGAAACCTGCTGGGTCATTGCTAAGACTACAGGACATGACTAGGAATTCAAAGTGACCATAACGGGTATGAAAGGCTATTTTTGGAATGTCACATTCTCTGACTCTAAGCTGATGATAGCTGGATCTGAGGTCTATCTTGAAAAAATATCTAGCATCCTAAAGTTGGTCAAAAAAGTCATCAATTCTGGGAAGAGGATAGTTGTTCTTGGCCATGACTTTATTGAGTTGACGGTAATCAATACACATCCTGATAGATCTATCTTTCTTGGGCACAAATAAAACTGGTGCACCCCATGGGGACACATTGGGTCTGATGAATCCCTTATCTAAGAGATCCTTCAACTTTTATTTCAATTATTTGAGTTTTGCTAGTACCATTCTGTATAGTGGAATAGATATAGGCTGAGTGTCTAGAAGAAGATCAATGCCGAAGTCTATTTCTCTTTCGGGAGGAATTCCTGGAAGATCTTTGGGAAAAATATCTGAATACACATTCACTACTGGGGCTGATTTAAGAGTGGGAGTTTCAGAACTAGTGTCCTTAACTCGATCAAGATTATAGACACATCCCTTTGATATCATTTTCCTTGCTCGAAGGTAGGAAACAAGTTGACCACTAAACGCTGAAGTACTACCCTTCCACTCAAGGACAGGTTCATTTGATAACTGAAACTAGACTATTCTATTGGTACAATCAACTATGGCATAGCATGAGTGAAGCCAATCCATGCCGAGAATGACATCAAAACCAATCATCTCTAATTTGACTAAGTCGGATGAAGTGACTTTCTGAATTATCAAAATCGGGTAGTCCCTGTATACCCTTCGGGCTATGATGGTTTTACCGACTGGGGTAGAGACTAAAAAAGGCTCTGTTAGAATTTTGGGACTGGTTCCAAAATCTCCTGCTATATAGGGTGTAACAAAATACAAAAAAGCTCCTGGGTCAAGCAAAGCGTAAACATGCACATTAAAGATATGTAACATACCAGTAACCACATTAGGATAATTTTCCTGATCTTGCTAGGCTGATAGAGAGTAGAGTCTATTTGGGCATTGTCCACTAGTAGCACTAGAGGTGGCACTCTGCTGATTTGGGCGACAAGAATGAGCTGCGGAATAGTTTTGTTGACCCTGCGGACCTGACTACGGACAATCTCTAACTTTGTATCCTAGCTTGATACACCTGAAACAAGTATCACTGCTATCCCTGCAAGTACCTTAGTAGTTCTTGTCGCATGTTTGACAAAGCGGATAGGTGCGGGCACTGCTATCACGGCCTAGAGACTTAGAGCCTGGTGCTCTATCTTTGTTACCCTCTCTGAACTTAGGAACTAGAGAACTAGCTAAAGAAGGAGCTAAAATTGATGACTTAGGATGAAACTGAGAACGGTTCTCTTCTTCTGATTTGGGCAGAGCAAAGCTAAAACTACCTATCCTTGGTCTCTTATTCTGCCTCTCCCTCATCTTATTATTTTCCTTTTCTATCTACTGAGCATCAATCATAAGGCATGCTAAAGTCATGTCACTATTCAACATGTCGGATCTGCACTCATTAACAACACTATCATTCTCCTCTGAAACAAACTTTATCATCTTGGCCCTGCTATCTGCAACCATATGAGGGGCATATCCTGCTAATTGAGTAAACTGAAGAGAATAATCTTTCACCGTCTTGTTTTCCTATCTGAGGTTGATGAATTCTAACACATTCGGTTCTCTAAGATCAAGGTGAAAGAATCTATGAAGGAAAGTAGAAGCAAATTCCTCCCACCCAACAGACCCTGCATCATCTGGCCTTTCTGACTTCAAATATTTAAACAAAGTGTTAGCAACATCCTGTATCTGATATACAGCTAGCTCTAAACCTTCAACAGGAGTAACCCCCATAATGTTTGTAACCTTCTGAACGAGACCTAGGAATTCTTGAGGGTCCTCATCTAACTTAGACCCGAGAAAGGATGAACGATTCATTCGGGTAAAGTCTAAAATTTTGGTAGTAGCTGAATTGGCCATTAGTTGGCCTGAATGAAAACTGATCGCTCATTCTGACTAGCAACAAACTTAGCAAAAGTAGTGAATGCAGCTCTAAACTCTTTATGAAAAACATGTTCGCCCAAAGGTTTTTCGGGCTGAGGGGCTGACTGATTCCCATTTCTTCTTCTGGGAGGCATGTTCTATAGAAAAAAAAGGGGAGAAATGGATTAGACTGAGAAATTGACTTGAGATTATGCTCACTAGCATGACATGAATACTAAAAGAAGGGAAATTGTTCCAAAACATCTTACAGAATCCTACACATAAATATGGCGCATAACACATTGATAACGCTCAACTTACACCTCAATTAAGTGCAAGGCGGTCTTTGTCAATATATTTACCCAACTTTGGAGTCGGGGTCGAATCCACAGAGAACAATGTGAGTGGCGATTAAACTAGTTTGAACCTAAAGATACAAGTCAAATACAAACAACTGGCATGAAAAGATAAATGGGGGTTTTGAGTTTAACAAGTAATTATTGGTCACCTTGGTTTCTGTTTGTAATCAATAGTTTATGAAATAACCAGGATTATGTTCACTAGGGATTACGGTACATGACAGACACTAAAATTTACTCAAGGTTCTCACGGTAGTTAGGATGACAAGCTATCTTTATCGATGGCATGCTCAAATGTCTCTCGACCTATTCAAGCTTCTAATTCCCTAATCCTCTCAGACTTAGGGAACCATATATCGCTACACAGATTTTACATCAAGTTAATCAACCTTGTTACAACACTGATTATTAAACAAAGCCTTTTCGAGTCCATATTGATAACTCACTTCCTGTTGTTTCTGATTCCTTTCTCAAGCAAACCAAAGTAGGCACGCCTATTGTTTGCCACCAACAAACATAAACTATAGTCTCAAAATTATCAAGAAATCCTAACACCTATTAAACCTTGAGTATTTAACACCTTATCATGACCTAACCTAGACCCCATAATCCAGTTTAATGGAATTTAGCCACTCATGATGTAATGAACGAAACACATAATTGAATTTGTGATTTGAAAGATAAACTTACAGAGATGAATAATAACTAGTGAATTGCGGATTAGATCACAAAGGAAATTCCAAAGTACTGATATTAATCTATTCAAAGGATTTGCTTCTTCAAGCCAAGAAAATTAGAAAGAGAAAATATCAATGTGTTGTCTCACAAAAAACTCAATTGCGTCTCTCTCCCCTTCTGTGGAATAATAATGTTAGAAAACCATCTTACAGGTCTTTAAATAGTCAACCCTAAATTAAGAAATAAAATTAAAATTTAAGATTTTCTTTGGGATGGGTGACGGCATTCTTGACGGCGCATCATAAGTATGATGGCGTGTGCAGGATGCCGTCAAAGTCTCCAGTGAATTGCGATCTTCTAATTCTTTTGACGGCAAATCTGACGGCGTGTAAAATATGTGATGGCCCGTGAAAAATGTCGTCACATTCTTCATTGTTAATCAACATAATCTGCCAAAGGTTGACGACCACTTCGACAGCTTGTACCATGCTTGACGGTGCTTCCGAAACATCGTCACATTTCATCTCAATTGCTCAGGTTCTGTCTAAGTTTGACAATAACTTTGACAGCCTGTCATATGTCTGACGGCGCTTTAGAAATGGTGTCAACTTGAGTATAGCTTATTAGCACCAGATTTCAGGTGATTTATTCTTATTTTCTTGGGTTTCCTCCCCTATCACTTGTATCTGCATTAAAAAATAAAATAAAAAAAAAAACAAGAAAAGTTGCTTAAGATTTCGCAATTATTTTGAGCTAAAAAGCATTAAATGTGGTAGATTTTGCTCACACATCAACACCCTCAACTTAAAACAATTGCTTTTCCTTAAGCAACAAACTAACTAAGACAATACAAAGAACATTCAGCAGGCAACAACCATTTTAGCTCAAAACTCAGTTACCACCTCCAAGGTCAACCAATTTAAACTACTGTGTATCTTATTGAAAAGCGGCAATGTAACACAATGGATTCCATCCATGGCATCAACTAAGTACCAACAATCATGCTTATATCAATATGACACTACCCAAACAAGTAAGTCACCTAGCAACATACTAGTATGCCCTCACAACAAAGAATTTCCCCTTTTTCTCTTACAATAGAAATCAAAGTATAAACATGGGGATCATCACAAAAACACTCACTCTCAAAATGAAGTTCAAACTAATGTATGCCAAATACCATATGCTTTCCCTTATCTTCATTACCAAAGTGTCTAGACAGATAAGCTATGAACACTATAGGGCTTTCTTAGGCCTGTAACGTAGGCTAAGGGATGGTATGATATTTGATAGCATTTAGAGTGACTAACCTCCTTGGCACTAACTTAACTTTTGGGGTCCACTTATTAACCTCCTTTTCTTTTATTTTTCTTTTTCTCTTTACCACACATTTAGAATGGGTGTAGTTTTTATTTTTATTGAAACAAATTTCTTTTCTTGCTCTTTTTCAGCAACACCCAATTTTCTATTTCTTTTTCACTTATTCTTTTTCTTCTACTCTACCCATCTTCATACTCAATTTTCATTACTCTCCCCTGTAATAGCCACTCTCAACTTAGGCTATTTGTCTAAGTCAAGGTGCACAGTGTCCAAGGAGGACCAGGGCCAAAACAGGTTCATTATGATAAAAAAAAAAAGGAAAGGTCATAGGTACCATAGAAAGAAACTGGTCAATTCAAGCTCAAACAAGGATCAAGGGATATCATGCATTACATGAATGTCTTTTAGGCTAATAGTGACTTAAATTCAAAAACGTCCTATGATCCTTTCCTAACCCCTACCTTTCAACTAAGGTAAGACAAACCGGGCAAGTTCTGGATCCGGTAGAACAAAGGGAACTCTGTAAAATCTCACACACACATGGCACACCGGTACATCACAAGACATTACCTATTCACTTCATGTAATTGTTAGCAATGATTATCATGTCACTAGTACAAATGCCACAATAAAATGCACAGTGGCCACACATGAATGCATGTCACACAGTTATAAAATAGGTCATCGGAGAGGTGTTCAAAAAATCAACAAAAATATTTCAACTGTCCCATATACTTATTTTCTCTTTGTTAAACAAAACATATCAAAAAACAAAATACGATACGCCTAAACATACTGGCTCTACTAGGAACACGACTCTGGGGAAAAGAGGCACGACAACAAAAACCCTAGGAGGACATCAACACCCACAAGTAGCCCCACCCTCAACTTAAAATTATGAAAAGCCCCCAATGCATCAAACCAAAAAAAGAGAGCTAGAAATATACCTGTGGCACCATGGGTGCAAAGATCTGTTGTCAATCGTATAATACGAATACAATCAACAAAATACCTTAGGTTGACTCCCAAGAAATGTCTGGTTTAACATCACGGCGCGACTCAGATATCTTGACTACTCAAACATCATCAAGATACCTTGTTGATAATTATTAATGTCTCCACTTGGAGGATTTGAAATGCCAGCCCAACTTTTGATCAATACATCTTCGAGGCACATTCGGCAAATGTGAGGGCATAATGAGGAATGTTATATCACGCCACTTCGAAAACTTGAAATGCTTGCCCAATTTTGCATCAAACTTTCGTATGGGCTCATTTGGAAATAGTGAGAATCTTAAACAACCACTAAATGGGCATCGATCTTTAAGATCCTCGCCCTTCAATATTGGGGTTGTATTATGCCCTTTTGGAAGGATAAACTCCAAAATGTAAGAATCTTCCTCCTCATTTTCTAAATTCATCATTTACTTGGGTGATTTGACTTTCATCACATCCCCTAAGAATAATATTGAAAAGTGATTCGAATGAAGACTAACCCTCAATTTCAGAATAACTTCCCTATTAGTATTTTTACCCCAAAATGGACTAGAGTCTTCATGTCGATTGTGCTTGATTTCTCCTTTTGACTTTAATGCCATTTCCTCATCCTTGGCATCTTCATTTAAGAATGGTTTGGTTGGCTGGGAAATCACCGAGGGTTGCTCAACATCAAGATCATTATCAACATCAGATTTTTCTGCTTTATCCTCACCCTCTTCCATTATTATAAATAATTCCACAGACAAGATATCATCTAAACATAATGTAGAAAAGTATTTTGGATGATTGACCTTGATATCCATCTCTTCTATGCTTTCTCTTCCCTCGTTAAATGCCCCAATGTCTTGACGTATGTCATGTATGGTATCATTCATTATGTCTATATCATCCAACATTAGTTGAAGCATAGCTTCAATGTCACTCTTTCCAGTTCTTCGTTCTTCTTTTTTTTTACCATAAGACCTGTCATACTCACAAGAAGAACTAAAACTTAGGTTAGCATAATAGGGGGAGGGGCATTTGGGCAATCACTCCAATGTCCATCTTGACTACCATATAAAGAACAATTATACTCCCGGTAGGATGGAGATGGTGCACAAATCTCTCTCCGGGGAGAATATCTACAATCTTTACAAAAGTGGGGTCTATCATAATATGGACATGGATCATCCAGATAAGATTTCCCACCATCAAACTCACATTCTTTCCATGATGCCATAGTAAGAAATAAATAAAAATAAAGAAAATCTACCTAACACAAAAAACAAAAGAAATCACAAACAAATATTTACAAGTTTGAATTCAACCAAGTAAGCTCAAATTCCAAACCAACTCAATACGCCAATTTGTTCTCCGGAAACAGCACCAATTTTTTGATAACGCTCAATTTACACCTCAATTTAGTGCAAGGCGATCATCGTCAATATATTTACCCAACTTTAGAGTCGGGGTCGATTCCACAGGGAACAATGTAAGTGGCGATTAAACTAGTTTGAACCTAAAGCTACAAGTCAAATTCAAACAACTGGCACAAAAAGATAAATGGGGGTTGTAATCAAGAGTTTATGAAATAACTAGGATTATGTTCAATAGGTCATATGATACATGATAGATACTAAAATTTACTCAAGGTTCTCATGGTAGTTAGGATGACAAGCTATCTTTATTGATGGTATGCTCAAATGTCTATCGACCTATTCAAGTGTCTGATTCCCTAATCCTCTCGGACTTAGGGAATCGCTTCTCGCTACATAAATTTGACATCAAGTTAATCAACCTTGGTACAAAACTAATTATTAAACGAAGCCTTTTCGAGTACCTATTGATAAGTCACTTCCTACTGTTTATGATTTCTTTCTCAAGCAAACCAAAGTAGGCACGCCTATTGTTTGCAACCAACAGACATAAATTATAGTCTCAAAATTATCAAAAAATTCTAAAACCTATTAAACCTTGAGTATTTAACACCTTATCATGACCTAAACCTACATCCCATAATCCACGTTAATGAAATTTAGCCACTCATGATGTAACGAATGAAACACTTAATTGAATTCATGATTTAAAAGATAAACTTACAGAGATGAATAATAACTAGTGAATCGCATATTAGATCATAAAGGAAATTCCAAAGTACTGATATTAATATCTTTAAAGGATTTTCTTCTTCAATCCAAGAAAATTAGAGAGATAAAATATCAATTTGTTGTCTCACAAAAAACTCAAGTGCGGATCTCTCCCCTTTTATGGAATAATAATATTAGAAAACCCTCCTACAGGTTTTTAAATATTCAACCGTAAATAAGAAAATAAAATTAAAATTTAAGATTTTCTTTGGGATGGGTGACGACATTCTTGACAGCATATGCAGGATGCCGTCAAAGTCTTCAGTGAATTACTATCTTCTAATTTTTCTGATGAAAAATATGATGATATATCAAATATATGAAGGCCCGTGAATAATGTCATCACATTCTTCATTGGAAATCAGCATAATCTGCCTCAGGTTGACGGCCATTTTGATAGCCCATCCCATGCATGACGGTGCTTCCAAAACATCGTCATATTTCATCTCAATTCCTCAGGTTCGGTCTAATTTTGAGAGCAACTTTGACAGCCTATCATATGTCTAACGGCGCTTTAGAAATGGTGACAACTTCAGTATAGCTCATTTGCACCAGATTTCTGCTGATTTGTTCTTATTTTCTTTAGTTTCCTCCCCGATCACTTGTGTCTGCATTAAAAAAACAAAACAATCAAAAAAAACAAAAAAGTTTTCCTACGACTTCACAATTATTTTGAGCTAAAAGCATTAAATATGTTAGCTTTTGTTCACACATCACACACCCATGTACAAGACTCTACTTGATGCAGATTTAAGACTTCCTAGGACTCTACTGAACATTAGGCTGTGATACCAAGTTTGTAACGCTCCGAATCTGGTACTCGAAATGCTACATGGTGCTCATGACCCCGAAGGACCATAAGCTAACCCATGACTAATATTTGTATAATATAGAAATATGAACTGAAAGGCCATAAGGTTCAAAACTGAGACATATTATCTGATAAAATAAAATATCTAGGTGGGGTATGGAATACCAAAAACAAAACTTAAATAGATTATCTCAACATACTATAATCTGAAAAGCCTCTAAAATTTGACTATCTGCATAAGGAGTTGATGGGACATGTCCCCAAATAACTCCAACTATTAAATAAATTAATGACATAAATAAATAATGATGATGTCCTCTAAAGATGAGGACTCACTTCTAACTCTAACTATTGACACTGGAATGCTACTGGTTCTCTGGAGCTTGTGTCTTTAAACATATGGTATAAAAGACCATAGCGCGAATATGTCAGTACTTTGAATGTACTGGTATGCATGTGAGGTAGGCTAAATGCATGGATTTCATATGCATGAACAATACTGACTAACTAGCTAATATGAGAGTGAGAATACATGCATACATACATAGTAACTAAAATAAAAATCGTGATAACGTTAGTTTACTGATAACTAACATGACTAATGAATGAGTTCTGATAACTAATATAACTGATAACATGAGTGACTATATCTTAAAATCCTTAATCTAATGGAACAAGTTCAGTTCCCTACTATATCTAAGTTGACTGTATCTAATAGTCCTAAATTCTGCAGAACTATCTGAGTTCGATTACTGAGACTGATTGGCTATATTTGACAACCCTAGTTCTTTAACATGAAACTGTTGGAAGTAGTTATCTAACCGGCATTCCCCAAATGATGCATTATAGCTAAATTGAAGTGCAATTTGTTCCCTGATTAGAAGGTTGTCAATACCGCCCCACTGGTAATGACAACATGTGAGTGACCCTTAACTAGCAGGTTAGTCTAATGAGAATGGTGGGAACCCTTAACTAGCAGGTTCAGCCACCTCATCTTCCCTCAACTAGCAGGTATGATGTTTCAACCTACGCTAGCTATGTAGTTCTGGAATACAAGGATTGCTTCTATGAATCACACCTTCTAATGGCAGGTGAGTTCCCATCCTTGTGTTCACTTAGCGCTAATTTCAACTCCCATCTGAATAGACACTGAACATGGGTTACTGAGCTGAACTAAATTGAGTTAACTGAGTTCTGTTGACTGACAGAATATTACTGATATTACTAAGTTTTCCTGAGTCATGAGACTAACTGAATCCTACTGAACATGGCTTGACTGAGAGTATCTTGAACAAATATCATTGGGTCTAGGCATACAACCAAATTGTTGGGTATAAGTACCCCTAGGACTGAACAGAAGAAAACTGACAAAGCCTTACTTTCTTGAATACATGACCAACATCAAAAATCCATAATATAATAAATTGGGGATTTAACGAAGTACATGCTTATCATACTATCTAACAAGGACGGGAATACAATCATATCATAACCTCATGTTCTAATATTATGGACATTCCAACAACATACATATTTCACAATTATAGCATGGAAACCGTATAAACATAAGAGGATGACAAACATATCACATTTAGTTTATGTTTTGGGTTATAAGGCATGATTTTTATTCTTCCAAACATTTTTTCAAACACCTTGCATGCACAATATAGGGAATAGGTGAAATTATCAAATTACACATCATAAGAAACTAAATTTATGGATTATATCTTGCATGTTAACATAATATAATGAAAAGCACACAAAGATTCAAACTTTAAAATCAATCAATGTCAACAAGATGATTACAAATAACCCACAACATAAATACCAGGATTTACAGATAAAACAAGGTTCTTGAGCTTTATGGATGAAAGGGATGCATGAATGAACACTGTGCATACCTTGGCTCGTAAATACATGAAGATTGACAAAGGAAATTATTGACTTTGAATCTTCTATAAAAAGCCCTAGGTTGTTTTTTAAGAGGTTTTTTAAGAGAAGAGAGTATATTTTGGGTTCCCAATAGCTTAATCTCATGTCAAAGGGATTAAATAGGGGTGGGAAATTGACCCTTTTAACCCTGGATGCGTCTTGTAATTTTAGTACAATTTTCTCGAACTGAACCCCTGGCGCGATGCAACGCTATCGCGCCGGGTCACTGGAGTTTGACAATTAGGAAATCGAGGGATGGCGCAATGTGGAGCCATCGTGTTGCCACTTCCTTTGCGACCTGGAATTTTGGTACGACGCGGGGGAAATCTCGCTGAGATACTGGAAAAGGACAATTTCCATTTTAGCTCGTGGCGCGGTTCATCACTGAACAATATGGCGCTGTTTTACGATGGGAACTTTAAATAGTCATAACTTCTTACCCAGTCATCGAATTTAAATTAATTTTATATCGATGGAAATCTTATTGAATTTCCGACATGAGAAATAGTGAAAATTTTAAAAATACCACTTGTACAAAAGTGGATTCATCTTTAAAAAAAAAGATTCTAACTTTTTTGGGACAATTTCAAGCTAGGAAAAAGTACGGGGTATTACAATATCTCCCCCTTGAGAAAATTCATCCTCGAATGAGACTGAGAGTGAGGGGAGAAGATGACTGACTTTCATACTAAACATGAATACTGAAACATGATCTCATGACTGACATGACTGATAACTGAATATATCAAACAGAATATGCATATCTGATGCATGTGTAACTGATTCATGAATGCATGACTGAGTGTTCTGAGGAACTAAGTTTCTCACAATGAGAATGCATGTCTGATGCATAAATATATAACTAAACTGATACATGAATTCATGACTGAATATGCAATGGTAGTTGATACCATGTGTATGATAAACACTGAACATGAAATGGAGTAAGCTTAAGGAGAACTGTTACCTTAAGCTTGATCTGAGTTGGGGGAAAAGAGGTGAGGATACTTGGTATGAATGTCTACTTATTTTTCCTAAGTAGCTCCCACGATAGACTGATTTCACCAAAGAACTATAACTAGAGGGACTTCTTTGTTCCTCGGTCTATGAGTTTGATAGTCTAGGATTTCGGCTGTAATCTCCTCATAAGAGAGACTATTCTGAACATCAATTCTCTGAATAGGGACTACAACTGCTGGGCCACCTATGTACTTCTTTAGCACAGATACATGGAAGACTGGATAAAATGAAGCTAAATCTTAAGGCAACTTGATCTCATAAGCTACTTTGCCAAAGCGACTGAGAATTTTGAAGGGACCGACACATCGAGGACTAAGGTTGCCTTTCTTTCCCAACCTCTTCACTCCCTTCATGGGAGAGATATTGAGGTATACATAGTCACCAATCTCGAAATCAAGATCCTTTCTATGCATGTCTTCATAAGACTTCTACCGGCTCTGAACAGCCCGGAGTCTTTCTCTAATCAACTAGACTTTTTCTAAGGCATCGAATACTAAGTTAGGCCCTATAACTGAGGCCTCAATAACTTTGAACCAACCAACTGGAGATCTACACCTCCTACCATTGAATGCTTAGAATGGAGAGATCCGAATACTGGAATAATAGTTATTGTTGTATCCAAACTCAATCAAAGGCAAGTGGTCATCCCAACTTCCCTTGAAATTAGTTACACACGCCCTTAGCATATCTTCTAGGGCTTTAATGGTCTTTCCTTCTTGACCATCTCTCTAAGGAGGGAAGGTTGTACTGAGATGAACTTGGGTACCAAGAACCTTTTGGAATGCTTTCCAAAAGTGGGAGGTGAACTGCGTACCTCTATCTAAGATAATGGATAATGAAACATCATGTAATCTGACCAACACTCTAATAAAATCTCTACTTTCTGATCCTTGAATAACTCTTTCAACATAACAAAGCTGGGATCTCTATCTTGCTTTTATTTCACCACATACAATAGAGATGATTCTGAACTTCCCTAAACCCATATATCATCTTCTTCTGTATTGACCAAGCGAACGCTTAGTTTGGCAAGATTATGGACTTCCTGGGATAGCTTTTTCTTACTTTCCTACACATAAGCAACACTTTCCATAGATAGTCTACTAAGAGCATCGGCCACTACATTGGCCTTGCCCGTATGATAAAGGACACTCATGTCATAATCTTTCAAGAGTTCTAACCATTTTCTTTGATGAAGATTTAGATATTTTTAATAAAAGACATACTGAAGGCTCTTATGATCTGTGAACAAATCTACATGAACACCGTATAGATAATGCCTCCAAATCTTTAAGGCAAATCCTATGGATGCTAACTCCAGATCATGAGTAGGATAATTCTTCTCATTAGGTTTAAGTTGTCTGGAGGTGTAGGCTATGATCTTACCATGCTGCATAAGGACACAACCCAAACCTACTTTGGATACATCACAATACACTACAAAACCATCTGAATTATCTTAAAGAGTTAGGATATGAGATGAGGTAAGTCGAATCATCATCTCTTGAAAACTCTTCTTGCAAGGATCTGACCACCAAAACTTGACTTTATTCTAAGTCAACCTGGACATAGGTAATACAATAGAAGAAAATCTTTCAACAAACTATCTGTAATAGCTAGGAAAACCCAAGAAACTCCTGATGTTTGATGGAGAGACAGGTCTGGGCCAATTTTTTACCATTTTGGTCTTTTGAGAAACCACTCTAATGCCATCACTGGAAATGATATGACCAAGGAATACTACTAACCTTAGCCAAAATTCATACTTACTAAATTTGGTAAACAACTGATGGTATGGACAGAAAGAAAATGAGTTGATTTGGTCATCCTATCTATAATGACCCAAAATTAATCATGCTGATGCCGAGTTCGAAGAAAACCCATCACAAAGTCCACGTTCACGTCTTCCCACTTCCAAGTAGGAATACTAAAATCCTACTTAGGTCCACTAGGCTTCAGATGCTCTATCTTAACCCGCTGATATGTAAAACACTTAGCCACAAACTCTGCAACATATCTCTTCATCCCACTTCACCAATAGATCTCCCGCTAGTTGTGGTACAATTTTTCTCCTATAGATGAATAGAGTAGCGCACACCATATGCTTCTACAAGAATTAGATGCCTCAAGTAATCTACAGCTGGAACACACAGACACAACCCTGACAACGAAAGATAGCATCTCCCCCTTGGGAGGAAACCTCTACTTTCAAAACCTTGAATAACTCTTTAAACATAACAAAGTTGGGATCTCAATCTTTCTTTTCTTCACCTCAAAAACTAGAGATGATTCTGAACTACCCTAAACCCATATGTCACTTTTTTCTGTATCGACCAAGCGAACAGCTAGTGTGGAATGCTGATGGACTTCCTGGGCTAGCTTTTTCTTACAGTCCTCAACATGACAAAAAATTCCCATAGACAGTCTACCAGGAGCGTCGTCCATTATATTGGCCTAGGCCAGATGATAAAGGACACTCATGTCATAATCTTTCAAGAGTTCTAACCACCTTCTTTGATGAAGATTTAGATTTTTTTGAGAAAAGACATTTTGACGGCTCTTATGATCTGTGAACACATCTACCTGAACACCGTATAGATAATGCCTCAAAATCTTCAAGCTAAATACTATGGCTACTAACTCAACATCATGAGTAGGATAATTCTTCTAATGAGGTTTAAGTCATCTGGAGGCATAGGATATGACCTTACCATACAACATGAGGACACAACCCAGACCTACTCTTGATGTATCACAATACACAACGAAACCATCTAAACCATCTGGAAGAGCTAGGACTGGAGATGAGGTGAGTCAAGTCTTCAATTCCTGAAAACTCTTCTCGCAAGGATCTGATCGCCAAAACTTGACTTTCTTCTGAGTCAATCTGGACATAGGTGATGCAATAGAAGAAAGTCCTTCAACAAACCGTCTGTAAAAAATAGCGAAACCTAAGAAACTCCTAATGCCTGATGGAGAGATAGGTCTCAGCCAGTTTCTCACCATTTTAGTCTTTTAAGGATCTACTCTAATGCCATTACCATAAATGATATGACCAAGGAATGATACTGACCTTAGCCAAAATTCCTACTTATTGAATTTGGTGAACAATTGATGATTGCTGAGTATCTGAAGTATAATTCTGAGATGTTTTGCATGATCATACTCACTGCAGGAATAGACCAGAATATCATCTATGAAGACTATAAATAACATGTCCAAGTACTGCTTGAACACACGGTTTATCAAGTCTATGAAAGTTGCTGGGGCATTGTTGAGACCAAAGGATGACTAGGAATTCGATGTGACCATACTGGGTATGAAAGGCTGTTTTCAGAATGTCACATTCTCTGACTCTGAGCTAATGATAGCCAGATCTGAAGTCTATCTTGGATAAATAGCTAGTGCCCTGATGTTGGCCAAATAAGTCATCAATTCTTGGAAGAGAATACTTGTTCTTGACCGTGACTTTATTGATTTGATGGTAATCAATACACATCCTGAGATATCCATCTTTCTTGCACACGAATAAGACTGGTGTGCCCCACGAGGATGAATTGGGTCTGATAAATCCCTTGTCTAACAGATCCTTCAACTGTTCTTTCAATTTTTTAAGTTCTACTGGTGCCATTATGTATGGCCAAATAAATATAGGCTTAGCGTCTAGAAGAAGATCAATGTTGAAGTCTATTTCCCTATCTGGAGGAATTCCTAGAAGATCTTTGGGAAAGATATTTGAATACTCATTCACTACTGGGACTGATTTAAGATTGGGAGTTTCAAAACTTGTGTCCTTAACTAGAACAATATGATAGACACATCTCTTTGATATCATTTTTCTTTCCTGAATGTCAGAAATAACCTGACCTCTAAACACTAAAGTACTACCCTTCTACTAAAGGATGGGTTCATTTAGGAACTAAAACATGACTATTCTATTTTTGCAGTCGGCTGAGGCATAGAAGGAGTGAATCCAATCAATGTAGAGAATGAAATCAAAATTAGTCATATCTAATTTGACTAAGTTTACCGAAGTGACTTTCTGAAATTTCATAATCGGGTAGTTCCTGTATACCCACCAGGCTATGATGGTTTTACCTACTAGGGTAGAGACTGAAAAGGGCTCTGCTAGAATTTGGGGACTGGTTCTGAAATCACCTGCTATATAGGGAGTAACAAAAGACAAAGACTCCTGGGTCTAGCAAAGTGTAAACATGCACATGAAAGATCTGTAATATACCAGTAAGAACATTAGGAGAATTTTCTTGATTTTTCCAATATTGGAAAGCATACAGACTATTTAGGTGTTGCCCACTAGTAGCACTGGAGGTTGCACCCTACTGATTCGGGTGACCGAACTTAACTGAGGAATAGTTCTATTGACCCTGTAGACCTGACTCTGTGGCCTGGCTTGCCACACTCAAAACAAGTATCACTGCCATCCCTACAAGTACCCTAGTGGTTCTTGCCATAGCTCTAACAAAGAAGTAGGTACAGGAACTGCTAACAAGGCCCTAAGACTTAGAGCCTAGAACTCTATCTTTGTTACCATCTCTAAACTTAGGAACTGGAGCACTTGCTAAAGAAAGAGCTGGAACTGATGACTTAGGATGAAACTAAGAATGGTTTTCTCATTCTGATTCGGGCTGAGCAAAGTAAAACCTACCTGTCCTTGCTCTCTTATTTTGCCTCTCCCTCATCTTAATCTTTTGCTTCTCTATCTGCTAAGCATGATCCATGAGCATGGCCAAAGTTATGTCACTATTTTGCATAGCGGATCTGCACTCATAAACCATGCTATCATTCAAATCTGAAATAAACTTACTCATCTTGGCCCTACTATCTGCAACCACATAAGGGGCATATCATGATAACTAAGTAAACTTAATAGAATACTCTTTCACCGTAATGTTACCCTACCTGAGGTTGATGAATTCTAACACCTTAGTTTCTCTAAGATCTTGGAGAAAGAATCTATCAAGGAAAGAAGAAGGAAACTCCTCCTACTCAACAAACCCGACATCATCTGGCCTTTCTGACTTCCATTGTTTAAACCAAGTGTGAGAAATATTCTATAACTAATATGCAGCTAGATCAGCACTCTCAACATGAGTAACCCCATGATGTCTATAACCTTCTGAACTTGATCTAGGAATTCCTGAGAGTCCTCATCTGACTTAGACCCAAGAAAGAATAGAGTATTCAATCGAGTGAAGTCCCAAATTTTGGATGCAGCTGAATTGGACACTAGGTTGTCCTATGAGACAATAGGTCTTTCATTCTGAGCAGCAACTAAATTAGCATGATTAGCAAATGTAGCTCTGAACTCTGCATGAGAAACATGTTTTCCCAATAGTTCTTTGGGCTGAGGTCCTGACTGATTCCCATTTTTTTTGGGAGGCATGTTCTTTAGAAGAAAGGGAGAAATGGATTAGACTAAGAAATTGACTTAAGATTGTGCTCACTGGCATGACATGAATACTGAAAGAAGGGAAACTGTTTCTAAACATCTTATAGACTCCTGCACATAAATGTGGCGAGAAACACACCCATGTACAAACTCTACTACATGCGGATTTAAGACATCCTAGGACTCTAATGAACCTTAGGCCCTGATACCAAGTTCATAATGCTCCGAATCTGGTACCCAGAATGCTACACGATGCTCTTGACCCCGAAGGACCACAAGCTAACCCATGACTGATATATGTACCTATATACTGCATAATGTGAAAATATGAACTGAAAGGCCATAAGGTTCAAAACCTAGAAATAGTATCAGATAAAACAAAAATCTATTTGGGGTCTAAAATACCTAAAAGAAAACTGAAATAGCTTATCTGAACATATTGTAGTCTGAAAAGCCTCTAAAACTTGACTGTCTGCATAAGGAGTTGATAGGACATGTCCCCAAATAATTCCAACTAATAAATTAATTAATGACATAAATAAGTATTGATCACGTCCTCGAAAGATGAGGACTCACTTCTAACTCTGACTACGAAAAGTGGAATGCTACTGGTGCTCTGGAGCTCGTGTCTCTGAACCTATGGTATAAAACACCATAGCACTAATGTGTCAGTACTTTGAATATACTGGTATGCATGTGAGGTAGGCTAAATGCGTGGGGTTCATATGTATAAACAATACTTACTAACTGACTAATCTGAGTGTGAGAATACATGCACACATATATAGTAACTAAAATTAAAATCGTGATAACATGAGTTTACTTATAACTAACATGACTAATGAACAAGTTATGATAGCTGATATACTAATAACATGAGTGACTGTATCTGACAGTCCTGAATTTGATGGAACAAGAGCATTTCCATACTGTATCTAAGTTGATTGTATCTGACAAACCTGAATTCTGTAGAACTATTTGATTTCTATTAATGAGATTGATTGGTTGTATTTGACAGTCTTGGTTCTGTAATATGAAACTGTGGGAAGTAGTTATCTAACCAACATCCCCTAAATGATGCATTATAGCTGAATTGGGGTCCAATTTGTGCCCTGATTAGAGGGGTGTCAATACCGCAACACTTGTAAGGATAACATGTGAGTGACCCTCAACTAGCAGGTTACTCTAATGAGAATGATGGGAGCACTGAACTAGAAGGTTAATCCACCTCATCTACCCTCAACAAGTAGGTATGATGTCTCATCCTACGCGGGCTACGTAGTTCTGGAATGCAAGGATTACTCCTAAGAATCACAACATCTACTAGTAGGCGAGTTCCCATGCTTGGGTTCACTCGATGCTAATTTCTACTCCCATCTGAATAGACACTGAACATGGGTTACTGAACTGAACTGGACTGATTTAACTGAGTTTCATTGACTGATAGAATATTACTGAGATTACTGAGTTTTTGTGAGTCATGAGACTAACTGAATTCTACCAAATATGGCTTGACTGTGAGTATCTTAGAAATATGACATTGGCTCTAGGCATACGGCTAAATTGTCAGGTACAAGTACCCAAAGGACTCGATGGAAGGAAACTGACAAAGCCTGACTTTCTTGAATACATGACCAATATCAATAATCCATAATATAATAAGTTTGGGATTTCATGAAGTACATGGTTATCATACTATCTAACATGGATGGGAATGCTTATAATCATATCATAATCGCATGTTCTAATATCATGGGCATTCCAACAATATACACATTTCACAATGATAGCATGAAAACCATATAAACATAAGAGGATTACAAAGATGTCACATTTAGTTTATATTTTGGTCTATAAGGCATGATTTCTACTCTTCCAAGCATTTTATCACACACCTTGAATGCACAATTTAGGGCATTGGTGAAATCATCAAATTACACATCATAAGCAACTAAATTCATGGATTCTATCTTGGATGTTAACATAATATCATGAAAACACACACAAAGATTCCAACTTTGAAATCAATAAACCTCAATAACATGATTACAAATAACCCACAACATAAATACAATGATTTATAGATAAAACAAGGTTCTTGAGATTCATAGATTGAAGGAATTCATGAATTAACACTTTGCCCACCTTAGTTCCTAAATACATAAAGATTGACGGAGGAAATTCTTGATTTTGAATCTTGTATGAAAAGCCTAAGGTTGTTTCTTGAGAGGTTTTTTGATTGAAGAGAATATATTTTGGGTTCACAATAGCTGAATATCGTGTTAAAGGGCTTAAATAGGGGTGGGAAATTGACCCTTTTAACCCTGGATACGTCTTGTAATTTCAGTAAAATTTTCCCAAACTGGACCCCTGGCGCGACGCGGCACTATCGCGCCATCTCATTGGAATTTGACAATTGGTATAATGAGGGATGGTGCTATGCGGAGCCATCGCGTTACCACTTCCTTTGTTTCCTAGAAATTTGGCGTGATACAGGAGAAATAAATGCTAAGACACTGGATAAGGATGATTTCCATTTTTTCTTGTGGTGTGGTGCGTCACGGACCAATATGGCACTATTTTACGATGGGAACTTGAAAATGTCATAAATTCTTAACCGGTTATCAGATTTATTTAAATTTTTTATCGATGAAAAGCTTATTAAATTTCCCATGTCAAAAAAAAAACAAAAATCTTAACTTCTTAGGACAACTTAAGCTACGAAAAAGTATGGGGTATTACAATATCTCCCCCTTGAGAACATTCATCCTCAAATAAGACTGAGAGTGAGGGGAGAAGATAACCAATATACTTACTGAACATGAATATTGAAACATGATCTCATGACTGATAACTAAATATATCATACTAAATATGAATATCTAATGCATGTGTAACTGATTCATGAATGCATGACTGAGTGTTCTGAGGAACTAAGTTTCTCAAAATGAGAATGCATGTATGATGCATAATTATATAATTGAACCGATACATGAATGCATCACTGAATATGAAATGGTAGTTGATACCAAGTTTTTGATAAACACTGAACATGAAACGTGGTAAGCTTAAGGAGAACTGTTACCTTGATCTTGATCTGAGTTGACGGAAGAGGTGAGGATACTTGGTACACATGTCTGCTTCTGCTTCCCAAGTTTCTCCATCGACGGACTAATATCTCCAAAGAACTTTAACTAGAGGGACTTCTTTGTTCCTCAGTCTACTAGTCTGATAGTCTAGGATTTTGACTGGAATTTTCTCATAAGAGAGATTGTTATGAACATCAATACTTTGAGTAGGGACTATAGCTGTTGGGTCACCTATGCATTTCTTTAGCAAAGAGACATGGAAGACTGGATGAACTGAAGCTAGATCTAAAGGAAACTTGAGATCATAAGCTACTTTACTAGAACGACTGAGAATTTTGAAGGGATAGATATATTGCAGATTAAGATTTCCCTTCTTGCCAAACCTCTTCACTAACTTCATGGGATAGATCTTGAGGTAGATATAGTCACCAATCTCGAACTCAAGATCCTTTCTACGCACGTCAGAATAAAAATTTTCTAGCTCTGAGCATCCCGGAGTATTTATATAATCTACTGGACTTTGTCTAAGGCATCGAATACTAAGTCAGGCCCTATACCTAAGGCTTCACTAACTTAAAACCAATCAACTGGATATCTACACCTCCTACCATAGAGCGTATCTAGTGGAGCCATCCAAATACTTAAATGATAGTTATTGATATATGAAAACTCAATCAAAGGTAGGTCGTCATCCCAGCTACCTTTGAAATCAATTGCACACACCTTTAGCATATCTTATGGGGTCTAAATGGTCCTTTCTTCTAAACTATCTGTCTGAGGATGAAAGGTTTTACTGAGATAAACTTGGGTACCAAAACCCTTATAGAATGATTTCCAGAAATGAGTGTTGAACTGGGCACCTCTATCTTAGATAATAGATAATGGAACACCGTGAAATATGACCAACTCTCTAATATAGAGTTTGGCATATTCCTTGGCTGAATAAGAGGTATGGACTGGAAGGTAATAAGCTAATTTGGTCATTCTATCTACACTGACCCAAACTAAATCATGTTGATGATGAGTTTGAGGCAAACCCATCACAATGTCTATGTTCACTTCTTCCCACTTCCCTGTAGGAATACTAAACTCCTACATAAGACCACTAGTCTTCTGATGCTCTATCTTAACCTGTTCATATGTAGAAAATTTAGCCACAAACTCTATAATATATATCTACATCCCTCTCCACCTATAGATCTCCCGTAAGTTGCAGTACATAGTTGTGGTTGCTAGATGAATAGAGTAGCGCTCATCATGCGCTTCTGCAAGAACTTGCATCCTCAAATCATCTACAGTTGGAACACACAGACAACCCTGACAATAAAGGACAGCCTCTCCCCCTTAGGAGAAAGCCTCTACTTTCTGATCTTTGACTGACTTTTTCAACTAAACAAAGCAGGGATCTCTATTTTGCTTTTCTTTTACATTGGAAACAAGAGATGATTTTGAACTACCCTGAACCCATATATCACCTTCTTATGTATCTACCAAATGAACACCTAGCCTGTCAAGCTGATGGACTTCCTGGATAAGCTTTTTCTTACTGTCCTCAACATGAGAAATACTTCCCATATGTAGTCTACTAAGAGCGTCGGCCACTACATTGGCCTTGCCCGAATGATAAGGGACACTCATGTAAAAATCTTTCAAGAGTTTGAACCACATTCTCTGATGAAGATATAGATATTTCTAAGAAAAGACATACTGAAGGATCTTATGATCTGTGAACACATAAATATGAACACCGTATAGATAATGCCTCTAAATTTTCAAGGCAAATAGTATGGCTGCTAACTCAAGATCATGAGTAGGATAATTATTCTCATGAAGTTTAAGTTTTCTGGAGGAGCAGGCTATGACCTTACCATGCGGCATGATAACACAACCCAAAACTACTCTGTATACATCACAATACACTATTAAACCATCTGAACTATCTGTAAGAGCTAGGACTAGAGCTGGGGTGAGTCAAGGCTTCAACTCCTAAAATCTCTTCTCGCAAGTATCTAACCATCAAAATTTGCCTTTCATCTAAGTCAATCTGGATATAGGTGATGCAATAAAATAAAATCCTTCAACAAACCATCTATAATAGACAGCCAAATCGAAAAAACTCCTGATGTCTGATGGAGAGACAGGTCAGGTCCCATTTCTTACTGCTTCAGTATTTTGAAGATCTACTCTAATGCCATCACCGAAAATAATATGACTAAGGAATTCTACTAACCTTAGCCAAAATTTTTACTTACTGAATTTGGCAAAAAACTAATGAGTTTTGAGAGTCTGAAGTACAATTCTGAGATGGTCTACATGATCATGCTCACTGTGGGAATAGACCAGAATATCATCTATAAAGACTATGATGAACGTGTCTAAGTTCAGCTTGAACACACGGTTCATCATGTCCATGAAAGTTGTTGGGGGATTGGTGAGACCAAAGGACATGACTAGGAATTCGAAGTAACCATACAGGGTATGAAATGCTACTTTTGAAATATCACATTCTTTGACTTTATGATGATGATAGCTGGATCTAAGGTGTATCTTGGAGAAATAGCTACCACCCTAAAGTTGGTCAAAAAGTCATCAATTCTGGGAAGAGGATACTTTTTCTTGAATGTGACTTTATTGAGTTGACGGAAATCAATACACATCCTGAGAAATCTGTCTTTCTTATGCACAAATAAGACTACTGCGCACTACGGGGACACACTGGGTCTAATGAATCCCTTATCTAAGATATCCTTTAACTATTATTTCAATTCTTTGAGTTCTACTATTTCCATTCCGTATAGAAGAATAGATATAGGATGATTGTCTAGAAAAAGATTAATGCCGAAGTCTATTTCCCTTTTGGGAGGATTTCCTGGAAGATATTCTGGAAGGACATCTGAATACTCATTCACTACTGGGATTGATTCAAGATTGGGAGTTTCAGAACTAGTATCCCTAACTCAAACAAAATGCTAGACACATCCCTTTGATATTATTTTCCTTGCCCGAAGGTGAGAAACAAGCTGACCTCTAAATATTGAAGTACTACCCTTACACTCAAAGACGGGTTCATTTGGGAAGTAAAAATAGACTATTTTATTTATTCAGTCGATTGTGGCATAGTAGGAGTGAAGCCAATCCATGCCGAGAATGACATCAAAATCAATCATCTCTAATTTGACTAAGGTTGCTGAAGTGACTTTCTGAAATATACTAATCGAGCAGTTCCTGTATACCTGACGGGCTATGATGGTTTTACCCACTTGGGTAGAGACTGAAAAGGGCTATGCTAGAATTTTGGGACTGGTTTTGAAATCTCTTACCATATAAGGAGTAATAAAAAACAAAGAAGAACCTGGGTCTTGCAAAGAGTAAACATGCACATAAAAGAACTATAACGTACCAGTAATCACATCAGGAGAATTTTCTTGATCTTACTAGGATTGGAGAGCGTAGAGTATGTTTGGGCATTTCCCACTAGTAAAACTAGAGGTGGCACCCTACAGATTTGGGCGACAGAACTGAACTGAGAAACGGTTCTACTGACCCTGCAGACCTGAATATGGACAGTATCTAACTCAATGGCCTGGCTTGTCACACTCTTAAAAATTATTACTACCATCCCTGCAAGTACCCTGGTTGTTCTTGCTACAAGTCTGACGAAAAGGATAAGTGCGGGCACTGCTAACACGGACCTGATATTTAGGGCATGGTGCTCTATCTTTCTTACCCTCTGTGAACTTAGGAACTGCAACACAAGTTGAATAAGGAGCTGGAGCTGATGACTTAGGAAAAAAATGAGAATGGTTTCCTCCTTCTAATTATTGTTAAGCAAAGTTAAAATTACTTATCCTTGCTCCTTTATTCGGCCTCTCCCTCATCTTAATCTGTTGCTCCTCTATCTGCTGAGCATGAGTCATAAGCCTAGCTAAAGTTATGTCACTATTCATCATGGAGGATCTTCACTTATTAACCACACTATCATTTACCACTGAAAGAAACTTACTCATCTTGGCCCATCTATCTGCAACAATATTTGGGGAAAATTTGGCTAATTGAGTAAAGTTAAGAGAATACTCTTTCACTGTCATGTTTCCCTACCTGAGGCTGATAAATTCTAACCCCTAAGTTTCTCTAAGCTCTAGGGGAAAGAATCTATCAAGGAAAGCAGAAGCAAACTCCTCCCACTCAACCGACCCTGCATCATCTGGCCTTTCTGACTTCCACTATTTAAACCAAGTGTGAGCAATATCCTGCAACTGATATGAAGCTAGCTTACCACTCTCAACAGGAGTAACCCCCATGATGTCTGTAACTTTCTAAAATTGATCTAGGAATTCCTGAGGGTCCTCATCTGACTTAGGCCCAAGAAAGGATGGAGAATTCATTCGAGTGAAGTCTCGAATTTTGGCTGAAGCTACATTGGCCACTGGGTTTTCCTAGGCAACAATTAGTCATTCATTCTGAGTAGCAACTGACAGAGCAAGAGTAGTGAATACAGCTTTGAACTCTGCATTAAAAACATGTTCTCCCAAAGGTTCTTCGGGCTGAGAGGCTGACTGATTCCCATTTTTTCTTTTAGGAGGCATGTTTTGTAGAAGAAAGGGAGAAACAGATAAGAATGAGAAGTTGAATTAAGATTATACTCACTGGCACGACATGAATACTGAAAGAAGGAAAACTGTTCCTAAAAATTTTATAGCCTCCTATAAATATATATGGCACACAATACACCCATGTACAATACTCTACTAGATGCGTCTTTTAGATTTTCTAGGACTCTATTGAACCTTAGGTTCTGATACCAAGATTGTAATGCTCTGAATCTGGTACCCGAAATACTACATGGTTCTCATGAACCTGGAGGACCACAAGCTAACCCATGACTGATATTTCTACCTGCATATTGCCTAATGTGCTGAATAATGTAAAAATATGAACTGAAAGGCCACAAGGTTCAAAACTGAAACATAGTATCTAATAAAATAGAACATCTGGGTGGGATATGAAATTCCGAAAATAAAATTGAAATAGATTATCTGAACATATTGTTGTCTAAAAAGCCTCTAAAACATAACTTTCTTTATAAGGAGTTAATGGGACATGTCCCCAACTAACTTTAACTAATAAATTAATTAATGACACAAATAACTAATGATCATTTCCTCAAAAGATAAGGACTCACTTCTAACTCTGACTATTGAGACTGGAATTCTACTGGTGCTCTAGAGCTCGTGTCTCTTAACCTATGGTATAAAATACCATAGCGCGAATACATCAATACTTTGAATGTATTATATGCATATGAGGTAGACGAAATGCATGGTGATTATATGCAAGAACAATACTGATTAACTAACTAATATGAGTGTGATAAAACATACATACATACCTAGTAACTAAAACTAAAATCGTGATAACGTGAGTTTACGGATAACTAACATGACTGATAACTTGAGTGACTGTATCTGATAGTCTTGAAAATGATGGAACTAGCTGAGTTTCGTACAGTATCTAAGTTGACTATATCTGACAGTCTTGAATTCTGTAGAACTATTTGAGTTCTATTATTGATATTGATTGGTTATATCTGACAGTCCTGGTTCAGTAACATGAAACTGTGGAAAGTATTTATCTAATCGACATGCTCCAAATGACGTATTATAGCTGAATTAGGGTCCAATATATGCCCTAATTAGAAAAGTGTCAATACTGCACCACTGATAAGGACAACATGTCAGTGACCCTCAACTAGCAGGTTACTCTAATGAGAATGGTGGTAACCCTCAACTAGCAGGTTAAGCCACCTCATCTACCCTCAACTAGTAGGTATGATATCTCAACCTACGCTGGCTACGTAGTTCTGGAATGAAAGGATTGCTCCTAATAATCACACCCTCTACTGGCAGGTGAGTTCCCATCCTTGGGTTCACTCGTTGCTAATTTTTACTCCCATCTGAATAGACATTGAATATGGATTACTGAAGTAAACTGGACTAAAACATGTGTAAGATTCTTGCTGAAATGAGATAGGCTCACCAACTATGAACTATTGGAAAAATCTATTGGTTTACATGACCATGGGACTGGACCTCAGCACCTGAAATATAATGTGTCAATACCCAAAAACTCTGGTAAGTAGATCAATCCAAAAATAACATATATTTTATACAACATAAGTGAGAGAGTTTCATAAATCAATTTAGCCTAAGGTAATTGAAAACACATGGGCATAATTTTATGAGTTTTAAAACATTTCCTTGTAATCATGACTCAGTTCTTTATTTTACTTCTGATCTAGATGGTAGACCCTGTATTTCTACGATCCCACAAGCTATATGGAATATGCCCTTAGCTTAGTGGCCAAGCCCCCAATCCAAGTTTGTTCCAATGATTGGAGTATAAGTAAGGGGGACACACAAGATCACAAAGCAGGGTGTCATAATCCCTAAGAAAATTAACATGTCATGGTAGTGCACAAGATTAAAAAGCAGGGCTCCTAACTATAGTCCCCAAATTAGGACGATATGAATCAAGGTACACAAGATCACAAAACTAGGTACGATATCCCTGGTCGGCAAATCATGGTTTCCACCGATGAGTTTTCCAATTCGTGCTTTCTTCGGATAACCTTCTAACTATCTTTAATCCCATTTTTATTTATTTAAAATCATGTTTCATGCCTATAAACCATTCAATGCTTATTCTGTTAAGGGCATATAATCACCGAGTATCGTCATACCAAAAAATGCAAGTCATTCATATCATACCACATCGTATCTGCCCCTCACATTCAAAAACATACATATGACCAACAAAAGATTTTATCAAATCACATGAGAGTTATTATTTTCAAAAGAAGATGTAAGATCATGCACATACTCTCTTTACAAATCTTTAACACATGTTGTCCAATTTATTTATTCAACGCAAGCATTTCTTTCAGTTTAGCACTTGAACTTGTTAATATATTATTGTTCAAATGTTTAATTTTATATTATATATTTATGTATACATATATTTTTTGTATTAAACATATGTTTGAATATGTAATAGGAGCCATACTTATTTTAAAAAAAAATTATGTTTGCATTAGACGTAAATAAAAATGCAAACTAAAATGAACGTTAGTATTAACCATAATGTGTATCTTTCATAATTACAAATGAAAATCTGAAACATACATATGTTTGTATGTGTATTAAATAGACACGTATATATGGAAATCTAAGAAAAATACATATGTATTATATGTGATAATGTGCAATTGAACGACATATATATTTTAAAAATACATTTGCTCACTGTAATGATCATACTTATGGAAAAAAATACATTTGTTTACTGGAATAACATATTTATGTTAAGACTATATTTTTCCACTGTAATGATAATATGTATTTTAAAATACATATCTTCACTGAAATGTTCATGTGTTAAAAATTGTTTTGTTCAATGAAAGTGCATATGAATGTTAAAAGTACAAATGTTCACTGGAATAAGCATATGTATGTTAAAAATATAAAAATACATATGTTCACTGGAATAAGCATATGTATTATTACAAATATACACATACATTATAAAAAAATACCTATGAAAAACTGCATAGAACAGTTTATAAAGACATATACTAACCGTGAAAAATTGGAGATTAAACGATTAAATATCAAAAACTTAACATAACAATAAAGAAACATTAAAATACCATCTTTGACCATTAAAGTGACATATGAATCCCACGAAATATTCAAAAAAAAATATTTATTCACCTAATCTTAAATGTTGTTAACTTTAACAAAATAAAGTACAAATCAAATATCATGCACTTCAGTGCCTTTTGTTAACTCAATTTCCTGAAATGGCCTCATTGGTCCTTCATCATCACTTTGTACCTTCGCTTCTGCTTTGCTAGTAACCTAATCCCACAACAGTAAAGCATATATTATGCGAATAAGATCTAGCTCAAAATCAACAGATGGAACACCTTCACCAAAAGTAAGGCACTCGATATACGTAACCATATTAAGCCACAGTCCCTGTAAATACATACATTAATAAGTAAGAAGTTGTTACAAGTTTAATGCATATGTATATATACAAGTAATAGGTATACTCATTACTTAAAAGCTGCCACTTAGTTGTTGAGGCACCTTCTCCACAACTAAAACACCAAACGGATCCATCTAATCATTCAATTTGTAATTAGGATGATTGTTGATGTCAATATCCTTATTCTCATAGAATTTACACGCAATGAGACATATAGGTATAGCTCTACTAACTTTTCAATTTCAGTAAGCACCACAGCATCATGACCAGCAGCTGATAAAGAATTATATATATATACGCACCTATGATTGAAAGATATAACCGCAAGAACCCAATGATGTTTGGCCTTTACGTTAACAGGAATGAACATATAATCAACCGTATGACATGGCATTGTAGCATGCATGCGGAATTCCCTTATGTACTCATTCATATGGTATTACTTTCCACCAGCATTAAGAGATACATCATCCACTTTATACTTAAACACCCTTCTAACAATGTTCATGAAATTGCAGTCTATAGTGCTGAACTTAAATGAGCTATTGGGACCATACTTGGACTTTTTTTGCAGATAGTATAAGCATACATCAATTTACTGCATTATAAATAAATTTCATAATTAATAGTAGATAAACAAATTAAGACACAAAGAATCCAACACTACATATGCAATTATGATGTACATATCAATGAACATATAACATACTTCATGTGTATATACAAATATACATTTTCAACTATACCAATATAAGCAGTTACAAATATTCATATGCAACACAAAATTAATATTTATTCCAGTATACAACTCATCAATATAATAATACATCACTTACCTCATTTGATCATGTCTGGCTAGGAGTACCCATAATGTAGAACCAATTCTTGTCTTCAACAGATTAAAATTTCAAAATTGATAACTGATATTTTTTCCATGCCCTTCAAATAATGATCTTCTTTGCTATTTTTGTTTATTCATTATACATATTAGTAGATCATTTACATAACCTTAAATTACAAAAGTTAGTACAATTAAGTTGTAACCTATATACCTATTCGAATGATATTTAAGAAGATCCAATGAAAGTCATATCATGAACTTGTTGGTGACCTTAGTCTCTTTTATATCATTAACTGGAAGATATGAAGGGATGCTTCTAATTGAATGTTCTTCGTTGCGCTTTTATGCTTCCGTTATTATTTAGACATACGAATTATGTAAATATAATTAATTACATAAGATGATGTAGTATTATTATAAATAAGTATA
Organism: Capsicum baccatum var. pendulum; assembly: GCA_030864225.1. NCBI lineage: Eukaryota > Viridiplantae > Streptophyta > Magnoliopsida > Solanales > Solanaceae > Capsicum > Capsicum baccatum. Next base: position 249,777,154 of record CM061558.1, read on the forward strand.
CTGCTGAAAAAAAGTATAGTTATACGTCATAAAACTGCCACATATGTATTTCATGAAATACATATTAACAAATGTATTTTTTACTACTTCAGTGTTACATATCTAAGCTATAAAACTTCAAAATAAAAAATTATCCTCAAAATATAACCATATCTCATTAAAAACAAATACAGTTGATCCAAAAATACAATTGAAGATCAAAATACAAATTCATACTTCATTATCTATTACCAAAAAAAATAATTTTAATATATTAATTAATAAATTTATTAACTAAAAAAATTATGTTAAGAGTACTAACCATCTGCAGAACCAAAGTTCAATGTCAATGGTGATTCCTTGTATTTAGATGGTCGCATAATCCTTGAAACACGCATTGGTGTTTGTTGTGCTTTATTTGCCAATGGATGTACAATTATACTTCATTCAAGATTGATATACGCATTAAGACTGGGAAGAAGCTCACCAGGAAAAGTGTCCTGAGAGCCAGGCAAATCTTGATCAGCATTGGTTTCATTATTTACTCTCTCAGGAATGTGGACTGGAGTCTTATGTTGTTGATCTAACTATGATTTATCTACATCATTAACCTCTGACTCATCTTCTACTGGTTTATTTACATTCATCTCGACAACACATTCTTTGTTCTGTATAAATTGTATAAAGATCTAGTAAGGTTGCATTTTCAAACAAATAAATAAAAGCAAATAATGCTCGTATTCAAGATACCTTGAACTAATCTTCAACTTCAACATTGATATTTTTTATAAAGTCAAGATCAATGCTTCTAAGGACCTCATCTGAAAATGTGAATTGAGATTCTGATATTTGTGCTTCACTAATACTTTCATCAATCGATTTTGTGTTCTACACAATATGTTCATACAAATTAAATAAAATCATATCTTTCAATAACTAAAAAACTAATCTAGATATATTCAGCATATCAGAGAGACGCATATATCTCTTGCTTCATGCACATCGATATCAGTTTTTTCTTTCAAAAAATAATAAAAAATTAAAATAATTAATATTCATAAATATAAGTATACCTAACAAAAAAAATTCTCTACCATAACATCGTTATTATCCTTATCAAACCCATCAATCTCATTATACACATCATTTATACTGTTGCTTTGATAACCTCCCATCTCTTCGGTAATCTATTTTAATATTGTTTCTTGTAATAATAAATTCGAATTGTATATAGAAAATAAGTTGCATACAAATGTACGCAATTTACCTATCAATGTGCCTTCAGGATTCTTATTAAACTCATGAACAAATTTTGGAGATGCTTGATGGGGTGATGTATTCTTAACATTTTCATCCGTTGGTGGCTGATCAGATTCTCTTCCTTTTGCTTCTTTCTTTGCATTTAAAACATGAAAATACAAATTAAAAACAAATAGTAAACTAACTATATAGTTTAGCTCTGCATATCAATATATGATTGTAACACTTCATACTTTCAAACTTGAACGTAAATTATCATTTCTACTTGTACACATTCCAAAAACCATAAATCTATTATGAAGATAGTGTTTTGATCAACTATTTGGTGTATAACTATAGTTGAGCATTAATTTAAATCATAGAGGTCCCCTAAATCAAGGACGAGTTGAAAGCTTTTCCATCGATTGAGTTTTAGTAAGCGTCAAAATATGGGTCAACTTCAATTGGTCATTACTCTTTGTATATATTGAATTAGAGTGCCTACTATATAGAAATTGAAAAACCTTCGAATTATCTTTCCAACGATACAAATTTTGTAAAAATCCGACACCCGAGGAAGACGTTATGGCTTTGCAAAGTGAAGTGTGTCATGCAGCATAAGGTGTGTGACGCACACCCTAACTTATGCCATAAGGTGTGCGACGCACAACCTAATGTGTGTGATAAATTGTGCACCACACAACCTATATTATGCGATAAGGTGTGCGCCACATACATTACTACTCAAGTGACATAAACACTCCGTTTTAGGGCAAAATGGTCCTTTTATCAAACTTATTTAGCAATAAACACGAAATTTAGTCCCCAAATACCCCAAAATACACCTTCATTCATCAAAATTGCTCTAGAACTCTCCATATAGTTTCAAAATAAAAACTCAAGCAACTCAAGATTCAACCAGAAGTTTTTGAAACTAATTGCATATTTGGAATCCCCAGAACGTAGGCTTCAAGAAAAACCTATCATCTTCGCATATAGAGGTACGTGGGGTTATCCTAAAATCTTCTGGGCCTTTAAATTCATGTTTTACAATGGGAGTTTTGAAACTACGAATATAATCATGTTTTGAATGTTTCTATAATATTAATTTGGTCTTTAGGCCTATTTCCGAAGTGATTTGACAAATTATATATGTATATGCATGTGTTTTGAAAAGGTGTTAATTTGAGAGCATGAATTATATGGAATCCCTCTCTTGATGTGAATTTGTTTTAAATGTTCATATGATGTAAATTGTTTGAAAATATCTTGAAAATCATGACATGAAATGTTTGGAGAATTGATATGATTTTGACTTGAAAATGAGAGGTCTATTTGTGTTGAAAAATGTTGAATACAATGGTTGAATGAGAAGAATGATGTGATATTGATAGCTTGAAAGTCGGATATGACGATACCCTATAGAATATGATATGTGATTAAATCAGATGAAATTTGAATGTATTGATTTTACATGAGATAGGTGGATGGCCAAAGTAGGCATTTGAGTGTAAGGGCTCATCGCTGGCAATTGTGTTTGCCAACATGGGAATTTGGTACCCTACTTTATGATCTTGCATACCTGACTTTATGTCATTCCCAGGTTAGGACTGTGGTTAGGAGCCCTGCTTTGGGATTTTGTACACTACCATTGGGTCGAGACACTCTGCTGTGTAATCTTGTATGTCTTCCCCTCACTTATACTCTAATCTCGGTGGAAACCGATATGTAGGGTATTCCACCTAGCTCAGCTGCATTACATTATTGTTGAAAACAATTACATTATGCCCATGTGTTTTAAAATAATTTGATATGAAACTACTTTATCATGGCTCTCAACTATATTTTGTAAAAATATTATTTTTGTTTTTGATATCTCTGCATACCAGTACTTTTTTATTGACCCCCTTCCCTCCCAGGTTAGGAGGCACAGTCTAGGGGTCCGAAAAATTAGTAGATTCCTCAGACAGATTTGCAGTCACTTGGTGACCCTTCTATATTTTTGAAGTCCTGATATTTAGTAGTTTCACTTATAATTTATTAGTTTTGGATCTACTGGGGGCTTTGTCCCAGTTTTCAGATAGATATTTATTTCAGTCATGTAGTAAAGATTTAGTAGATGTTATAGAGATGTTGTGTTGACATTGTGGGACATTATTCTCCGTTATTGATTTCATATGATTCTTGACCATGCTTCCTTAATATTGTTTATCTTCTACATTTCTTTTATCATATGAGTTATGTGCATGATTATCAAACAAATAGGGGTGTTTCGTGCCTTCATGGTTCAAAATGCTTATCATGGCTAGGGCCCCGGTTTGGGTCATGACAAACTTGATAGCAAAGCACAATTCATGGTCCCAGCGTGTCTGGTAAATCGCGTCGGGTAGAGTCTTGTTTATATGTATTTAATGTGCCACACTTATAAGCAGGAGGCTACTAGGATTTTAGGAATGTATCTCTTTCTTCGTGTTCTAGTTCGTGCAATACAGACAGAATGTTCCTCTTTAATTCTCTAATTCGTGCTATTGTGTCGCCATACAAAAGAAAAAAAGTCATCCCAAATTTATTCCTTACTCTAATATCCTCAGATATGTCTCATTATTGAGGTGATTCAAGTGCAGAAGTTTAGAATCTAAATGGTATGGTCCTTTCTGATTGAACCATCTAAGAGTTAAAATTTGTACAAGGACTTGAGGGGAGTCCATTAGTGTTTCAATGTGTATTGATTATGATGTAAACATTGATCCTGATGGAATCGTGCTTTTCATCTTGAGTATTAATTGCATTTAGTCCCCTTCAAATTTATATTACAAATGTCTTGCTTAAGGGGGGATGATGTGTAGTAGAAAGTCGGAACTGTATTTCTACCCGAATAGTAATATGCATTAAAGTGTTGTTGTCATGACCTATTGGTAGTGAAATTAGACCAAAAAGTTGGTGATGTGAGTCACAAAATTAGAAGTCAGTGTGAGGGTGATTTTTATGTAAATGAATATCTTAGTTGAATAACCGATGTTTGAGGATGATTTACCCCTTTGTAATGATAAGCAAATGTGGTATCTAGTAGCACGTGTGGATGGTATGGTAGTCCAGGGGGAAGTGTCTTACTCAGATTTTTATTTATACAGAGTAAGATGTGTATTCTTATACCATTAAATATTATGTGTCAATTTTCTATATCTTTTGAAAAAAAAATATAAAAAAAAAATTTAAAGTCTAGTGAAGCCTTGTGGGGCTCTTTTGATTCACTAGCATAGTTGCCTTGTTAATCATCTCAATTTTTGGTTCAAAAATACAAAATCAGAGTCTAGTGAAGCCATGTGAGGCCTATTTCGACTCACTAGTAACTTGTTGTCCAACTTGTTATTCTTGTGTTGGTTTAACATATGTGTAGCTAAATCTGTTTTCATGGGATGGAGTTGGTAATGAGGTGATTCGTCCGTGTGTGTTAGTTAGTAGAAAGTAGAGAAAGAGTTGTTAGTCAGGGTGATTTGTCGGTTGCTTGAAGGGTGAAAAAAGGCTATACTAGCCAGTAAGTTATAATTATAAACTCATGGTTGTTTGAAGACTTTGAAGGAAGTCAAAATGTATGTTTGAGTAAGTAAGTATGTGGTGAGAAATCCGCATAAGTAGGTAAGATCGTAAGGGGTTATAATATCAGATTAAGGTTGATCATGTATATTATGTGATCTTACCCCTTGACTTTTTTTGTGGTAGTTGTAAACTAGTACTAGTTATGAGAAGGTATGTAGCGAATTTTGAGGTATTTGGATAGAATGTTCCAATTTGATGGATTAGTATATTATGTTGCACTCGTTATTCGTGGTAGACGATTGACGCTAAACTATAGGCTTGAATTCAAGAGTAGAATATGGTTGTAAAAATAATGGCAAGAGATTAATGATGTATGTTTTGAATTTAGTAGGCTTGATGTGTTGTAATAGTGCGTGCTAATGAGTTATTATAAGGAAGACCGTAAGGTCAAGATTGATTATTGTGGTTATAAAGTTCTAGTGTACTAGTATTACTTGATGTCTATTTCATGGTTTTCAAGTGAGAATCACGCGTAAGGTTGGGTTGAGAAATCATGTTTAGCACTAAACATTAAGTTTTGAACAGTTGAAGTCCATGAAGGTGGATGTGATGATTTCTTTATTAATGAAGCTAGTTATATGAAAGTGATCTAATAGGCTTGAACGGTGTATGAAATGGCTTAATTGTTTATTCGTACTGAAGTATAATGTTGTGGTGATGGTGTGTAAGTATGCCCAAGGCGATATGGAGTTGTGGCATTTCTCTAAGACAATTACATGTTGCATATGACTAGTGGTACCATTGAGTTGCTAGTTGTAAAAAGACTAGTTAGATGGTATATGGTGTTCTAGATAGCCAAGTTAAGGAGCCTTGATTGAAATTGTTGAGCCTTTTGATGTGATCTCGATTCTACTGAAAAAAATGTAAGTTTGGAGTAGCAATATTGGTATGCTAGGACGGAAGTAGTATGGTTCAACAAAGGCTTGGTGATATCCATGTTAAGTGTTAGAATCTAGGTTTGAGTTTTGAAGGTTGAACCGATAGAAATAAGTGTGCAAGCATTATACTATGACTATTGGGGCTATCAAAATATAGAGTGTATCTCAGAAGGTAGTATTAGCAGTGGGCTTTCGACTTTCATGTGTGGGCTTTCGAGTTAAGTTCTATTAATTTTGTGTATTATCATATTTCAGACCCCAGAGTGCAATGAGTGCGGTTAAGTTTAAATTCTAGTAAGGGATCTCCCAAACTTAAGATGATGGCTTAAAGCCAAGGGGGAGATGATAGAATGAATAACCAAGTCAAAATCTCTGATTCTAGTAGTGATGTCATGATGACATAGAACGTCAAAAAGTGAGAGTGAGACTCAACCCATTCCTATCTCAGTATTTTTCAGTGATCCCAATACATACTCAAGCCTTACATGTCAGTTCGATAATCGTAGTTCATAATCATGCTTGTGATAGCAAATCATGTACTCTTCCAGTTCTAAAATGAAGAGTTCCAGTTCATTCAGTAGTTTGAATTACATTCCATATGTTATAAGCTCCAAATTGAGGTCATGCATCTCATGGAATATATGTGTGCACCCTATAGTATGCTCAGTCTCCATAACTCATATTTTACACCAAATGACTGGCGAGATTCAGCTTATAGCCATGAGTACCCTAAATTCAGAGTGCTTTCATAAATCCCAAATGTTGATTTGCTATTCCTCATGCCTCAGTTAAGTGTTAAGTTTCATATAATACCCTTTTATGTTTTAAAATCTTATGTCTTAGCCTTTTTTTGACTCCTTCTTATGTGAGGATGGTTGTGAGGAGTAAATGTTTTCCTATTGAAAAAAATCATAGTATGCTTTTTGTAGATAAGGCCTTGATTGTTAAGTAAGTCTGGGGCCAAATTTTTGATATATGTGATGGTTAGTGAGAATTTGTGTGTGTATGTTCTTCGGGTAGCGCGTGGGAGTTATATTGATAGTGGTTTAGAGAATATGTGAAGTATGTCCTTATGGGTGTTTGCCTTAGAGGTTATATGTGGTTATAAAGATAGGCTTGAATGACATGTTGGGATTTAAGTGGAGGGACACAATATGCTCTAGTAAATCCATAGTAAGAGTTCAAAGCTGGTCATTGAAGTGGTAAGGCACGTTATGCTTAGGGTGTGATCTCTAAAGAGGATACAGAAGACTGAATCATATGGTTTAGACTAGTATCGTGGTGTAGCATGTTGTATTTTGTTATTTAAAATTTGGCTTGATCACCGTGAAAGGATTTAAGCTACTTTCGACAATAGTAGAAATATTTATAAGGATTATAACTTGAATCAATGAATATGGTAATTAAGGAGAATAGTAAGTTAAGGGGTACTCGAGAAGTGTGCTAAGCTTAAAAGTAAGACGTCGTATTGACTAAGGCCTGGGAATTCTATCCTGATTTATGAGTTATATGTCTATATTCCAAACTGCAGAGTAGTGTAAATGTTGTGATTTCCTCAGTTGGATGTCTCGTGTAATCCATACCTAATATTCGTTGCTCCCTATTACTACTAGAACTTCTTTAGAGAGAGTATTGAAGAGATACTCCAGATTGAGTATAAGTTTCCAGTATAGTTCAGTCTATGTGGCCAAAAAATTAGTTTAGCAGTGAAATTCGCATGACTTGTTTTGTCGTCTCTTTATTGAATCATGCTACCCAAAATCTCAGATATGTTACTATTCCAGGATAGAGTATACTAGTATTTGCGAGTATAGCTCAATTCATGCGTCATGTACTAGATTCAGATTCCAGATGTTTAGATATGATTAAATTTGTAGGTGACTAGTGCATCACCTCAGTTTTCTGAGCATCTTAGTGAATTGAGCATTCATAGAGAGACATAGGGTCCCAAGGGGGAGATACCCTATTGAGTTGAATGCATAGATTCTAATTACAAGATTCACACTAGTTATCATTGCATATTCAGTCATACGTCCATACGTCAGTTCAGTCAGATATACATGTATTAAAAATGCATATCCAGTAGAAAAAGTTCATCTTATCAGTGTATTCACTTCTGTGTTCATGAGAAAAACTCAGTAACAAATCCATGCATTAGGTATGTATGTTCATTATCAGAACTCAGCTTATGAGTTGCTTCAGTCGTGTATTCCATGCATCAGATATGCATGTCCGATATAAGAATACAGAATATCAGTAGTTCCATCCATATGGTCATGTTTCATATCAGTGTATTCTTTATTAGAAGACATGTCATATCTGAGTTATTCCATACCTTTAAGGCTTCAACAATTTGCTACCCATCATTCGAGGACGAATGATCCCAAAGGAGAGATAATGTAACACCCCATACTTTCAAACATGAATGTAAATTGTCATTTCTACTTGTACCCATTCCAAAAACCATAAATCTACTGTGAATATAGTTTTTTAATCAACTATGTGGTGTATAAATCTAGTTTAGCATGAATTGAGATCATAGAGGTCCCCTAACTCAAGGACGAGTTGAAAGCTTTTCCATAGACTAAGATTTAGTAAGCGTCAAAACTTGGGTCAAATTCAATCGCTCATTACTCTTTCTATATATTGAAATAGATTACCTACAATATATCAAAGGAAATGCCTTCAAATTATCTTTCCAACGATACCAATTTCGCAAAAATTCGACACCCGAGGAAGAAGTTATGGCTTTGTAAACTAGAGTCTGTCGTGCTGCATAAAGTGTACGACGCACACACTAACTTATGCCATAAGGTGCGCAACGCACAACCTAATGTGTGCGATACAGAGTGTGCCACACAACCTATATTATCTGATAAGGTGTGCGCCGCATACATTACTACTCAAGTGACTTAAACACTCCATTTTTGGGGGCAAAATGGCCCTTTTTCCACCCTTATTTAGCCATAAACATGAAATTCAGTCCCCAAATACCCAAAATACACCTTCATTAATCAAAATTGCTCAAGAAATCGCCTTAGGGTTTCAAAATAAAAACTCAAGCAACTCAAGATTCAACCGTCGGTTTTTGAAACTAATGGTATATTTTGGAATCCCCAGAACGTAGGCTTCAAGAAATACCTACCATCTTGTCATATAGAGGTACGTGGGGTTATCCTAAAATCTCATGGGCCTTTAAATTCATGTTTTACAATGGGGGTTTTGAAATTACGAATATAATTATGTTTTGAATGTTTCTATAATATTGATTTGGTCTTTAGGCCTATTTTCGAAGTGATTTGACATATTATATATGTATATGCATGTGTTTCAAAAAGGTGTTAATTTGAGAGCATGAATTATATGTAATCCTCTCTTAATGTGAATTTGTTTTAAATGTTCATATGATGTAAATTGTTTGAAAACATCTTGAAAATCATGACATGAAATGTTTTGAGAATTGATATGATTTTGACTTGAAAACGAGAGGGCCATTTGTGTTGAAACATGTTGAATACAATGGTTGAATGAGAAGAATGATGTGATATTGATGTCTTGCAAGTCGGGTATGACGATACCCTACAGAATATGATATGTGATTGAGTCAGATGAAATTTGAATGCGTTGATTTTACATGAGATAGGTCGATGCCCAAAGAAGGCGTTTGAGTGTAAGGCTCATCTCTAGAAACCATGCTTGCTAACGTGGAAATTTGGTAACCCTCTTTGTGATCTTGCGTACCTGACTTTATGTCATTCCTAAGTTGGGACTATGGTTAGGAGCCCTGCTTTGTGAACTTGTGCACTACCATTGGGTCGAGATACCCTGCTATGTGATCTTGTTTGTCTTCCCCTCACTTATACTCTAATCTCGATGGCAACCGAGGTTTTACAGTTGGTGTAAATATGATATGTAGGGTATTCCACCTAGCTCAACTACATTACATTGTTGTTGAAAACAATTACATTATGCCCATGTGTTTTTAAATGATTTGATATGAAACTTCTTTATAATGGCTCTCAACTATATTATGTTTTATTTTGATATCTCTGCATACCAGTACTTCTGTATTGACCCCCTTCCCTCCTAGGTTTGGAGGCACAGTCTAGGTGTCCAATAAATTAGTATATTCCTCAGACAGATTTGCAGAATCACTTGGTGAGCCTTCTATATTTCAGAAGGCCTGATATATGGTAGTTTCACTTATCATTTATTAGTTTTGGGTCTACTTGGTCCTTGTCCCAGTTTTCAGATAGATATTTATTTCAATCATGTAGTAGAGATTTCACAGACGTTATAGGGATGTTGTGTTGAGATTGTGGGACATTATTCCTCGTTATTGATTTCATATGATTCTTGACCATGTTTTCTTAATATTGTTTATCTTCCACATTTCTTTTATTATATGAGTTATGTGCATGATTATTAAACAAATAGGGGTGTTTCAAGCCTTCATGGTTTGAAATTCTTGTCACGGCCAGGGCCCTGATTCGGGTTGTGACAAACTTGGTATCAAAGCATGGCTCATGGTCCCAGGGTTTCTGCAAAATCGCATTGGGTAGTCTTATTTATATGTGTTTAGCGCGCCACACTTATAAGTAGGAGGCTACTAGGCACTTAGGAATGTCTCTCTTTCTTCATGTTCTAGTTTGTGCAATAGAGTAAGAATATTCCTCTTTCATACTCTAATTTGTGCTATTGTGTCGCCCATATGAGAGAAAAAACTCATCCCAAATTCTTTCCTTACTCTAATGTCCTCAGATATATCTCATTACTGAGGTGATTCAAGGGCAGAAATTTAGAATCTAAATTTATGTTACAAATGTCTTGCTTAAGGGGGGATGATGTGTAGTAAAATGTTGGAACTGTATTTCCACCCAAATAGTAGTATGCGTTAAAGTGTTGTTGTCATGACCTAGTGGTAGTGAAATTTGACCAAGAAGTTGGTGATGTGAAGTCACAAAGTTAGAAGTCAGAGTGAGGGTGATTTTTATGTAAATGAATATTTCAGTTGAATAGCCGATGTATGAGGATGATTTACCCCTTTATAGTGATAAACTAATGTGGTAACTAGTAGCACGTGTGGATGGTATGGTAATCCATGGAGGAGGTGTCTCACTTAGATATTATTTATACAGAGTAAGATGTGTATTCTTAGACCATTAAATATTATGTGTCTATTTTCTATATCTTGTAATATGTAATCTTGTTATCGTGGTGTTTTTTTAAAAAATATATATAAAAAAATTTTAAAGTCTAGTGAAGCCTTGTGGGGCTATTTTGATTCACTAGCATAGGTTCCTTGTTATTCATCTCATTTTTTGGTTCAAAAATACAAAATCAGAGTCTAGTGAAGATGTGTGAGGCCTATTTCGATTCACTAGCAACTTGTTGTTCTTGTGTTGGTTTAACATATGTGTAGCTAAATCTATTTCCATGGGATGGAGTTGGTAATAAGGTGATTCGTCCTTGTGTGTTACTTAGTAGAAGTTAGAGAAAGAGCTGTTAGTCAGGGTAATTTGTCAGTTTCTTGAAGTTTGAAAAATGGCTATACTAGCCAGTAAGTTAAAATTATAGACTCATGGGTGTTTGGGGAATTTGAAGGCAGTCAAAATGTATGTTTGAGTAAGTAAGTATGTGGTGAGAAATCCGCAAAAGTAGGTAAGATCGTAAGGGGTTATAATATCAGATTAAGGTTGATCATATATATTATGTGATCTTACCCCTTGACTTTTTTTGTGGTAGTTGTAAACTAGTACTACTTATGAGAAGGTATGTAGCCAATTTTGAGGTATTTGGATAGAATGTTCCAATTTGATGGATTAGTATATTATGTTGCACTCGTTATTCGTGGTAGACGATTGACGCTAAACTATAGGCTTGAATTCAAGAGTAGAATATGGTGGTAAAAATAATGGCAGGAGATTAATGATGTATGTTTTGAATTTAGTAGGCTTGGTGTGTTGTAATAGTGCGTGCTAATGAGTTATTATAAGGAAGACCGTAAGGTCAAGATTGATTATTGTGGTTATAAAGTTCTAGTGTACTAGTATTACTTGATGTTTATTTCATGGTTTTCAAGTGAGAATCACGCATAAGGTTGGGTTGAAAAATCATGTTTAGCACTAGACATTAAGTTTTGAACAGTTGAAGTCCATGAAGGTGGATGTGATGATTTCTTAATTAATGATGCTAGTTATATGAAAGTGATCTAATAGACTTGAACAATGTATGAAATGGCTTAAGTTTTGATTTGGAATGAAGTATAATGTAGTGGGTATGGTGTGTAAGTATTCCCAAGGCTATATGGAGTTATGGCATTTCTCTAAGACTATTACATGTTGCGTGTGACTAGTGGTACTGTTGAGTTGCTAGTTGTAAAAAGACTAGTCAGATGGTATATGGTGTTCTAGATAGCCAAGTTAAGGAGACTTGATTGATAGTGTTAAGCCTTTTGACATGATCTCGATTCTTATGATAGAGAGATATAAGTTTGGAGTAGCAATATTGTTATGCTAGGACGGAAGTGGTATGGTTCATCAAAGGCTTGGTGATATCTATGTTAAGTGTTATAATCTAAGTATGAGATTTGAAGGTTAAAAAGATAGAAATAAGTGTGAAAGCATTATACTATGACTATTGGGGCTATCAACATATAGAGTGTAGCTCAGAAGGTAGTATTAGCAGTGGGCTTTTCACTTTCATGTGTGGACTTTCGGGTTAAGTTCTATTAATTTTGTGTATTGTCATATTTGAGACCCCAGAGTGCAGTGAGTGCGGTTAAGTTTAAACTCTAGTAAGGGATCTGCCAAACTTAAGATGATGGCTTAAAGCCAAGGGGGAGATGATAGAACGAATAACCAAGTCAGGCTCTCAGATTCTAGTAGTGATGTCATGATGACATAGAACATCAGAAAGTGAGAGTGAGTCTCAAACCATTCCTATCTCAGTATTTTTCAGTGATCCCAATACATACTCATGCCTTTCATGTCAGTTCGATAATCGTTGTTCATAATCATACTTGTGATAGCAAATCATGTACTCTTCCAGTTCTAAAATGAAGAGTTCCAGTTCATTCAGTAGTTGGAATTACATTCCATATGTTACAAACTCCAAATTGAGGTCATGCAGCTCATGAAATATATGTTTGTGCCTTATAGTATGCTCAGTCTCCAAAACTCATGTTTTACGCCAAATGATTGGAGAGATTCAGCTTATAGCCATAAATACCCTAAATTCAGAGTGCTTTTATAAATCCCAATTGTTGATTTGCTATTCATCATGCCTCAGTTAAGTGTTAAGTTTCATATAATACCCTTCTATGTTTAAAAATCTTATGTTTTTGCCTTTTGTGACTCCTTCTTATGTGAGGATGGTTGTCAGGAGTAAATGTTTTTCTGTTGAGAAAAAAGCATAGTATGCTTGTTTTAGATAAGGCCTTAAGTGATAAGTAAGTTTGGAGCAAAATTTTTTATATATGTGATGGTTAGTGAGAATTTGTGTGTGTATGTTCTTCGGGTAGCGCGTGGGAGTTATATTGATAGTGGTTTAGAGAATATGTGAAGTATGTCCTTATGGGTGTTTGCCTTAGAGGTCATATGTGGTTATAAAGATAGGCTTGAATGACATGTTGTGATTTAAGTGGAGGGACACAATATGCTCTAGTAAATCCATAGTAAGAGTTCAAAGCTGGTCATTGAAGTGGTAAGGCACGTTATGCTTAGGGTGTGATCTCTAAAGAGGATACAGAAGACTGAATCATATGGTTTAGACTAGTATCGTGGTGTAGCATGTTGTATTTTGTTATTTAAAATTTGGCTTGATCACCGTGAAAGGATTTAAGCTACTTTCGACAATAGTAGAAAGATTTATAAGGATTATAACTTGAATCAATGAATATGGTAATTAAGGAGAATAGTAAGTTAAGGGGTACTCGAGAAGTGTAATAAGCTTAAAACTAAGACGTCGTATTGACTAAGGCCTGGGAATTCTATCCTGATTTATGAGTTATATGTCTATATTCTAGACTGCAGAGTAGTGTAAATGTTGTGATTTCCTCAGTTGGATGTCTCGTGTAATCCATACCTAATATTCGTTGCTCCCTATTACTACTAGAACTTCTTTAGAGAGAGTATTGAAGAGATACTCCAGATTGAGTATAAGTTTCCAGTATAGTTCAGTCTATGTGGCCAAAAAATTAGTTTAGCAGTGAAATTCTCATGACTTGTTTTGTCGTCTCTTTATTGAATCATGCTACCCAAAATCTCAGATATGTTACTATTCCAGGATAGAGTATACTAGTATTTGCGATTATAGCTCAATTCATGCGTCATGTACTAGATTCAGATTCCAGATGTTCAGAGATGATTAAATTTGTAGGTGCCTAGTGCATCGCCTTAGTTTTCTGAACATCATAGTGAATTGATCATTCATAGAGGGACATAGGGTCCCAAGGGGGAGATACCCCATTCAGTTTCATGCATAGGTTCTTAATACAAACTTCGCACCAGTTATCATTGCATATTCAGTCATATGTTCATACGTCAGTTCATTCAGCTATACATACATTAGAAATGCATGTCTAATAGAAAAAGTTCATCTTATCAGTGTATTTAGTTCTGCGTTCATGAGAAAAACACAGTAACAAATCCATGCATCAGGTATTCATGTTCATTATCAGAACTCAGCTTATGAGTTGCTTCAGTCTTGTATTCCATTCATCAGATATGCATGTCCGATATAAGAATTCAGAATATCAGTAGTTCCATCCATAAGGTCATGTTTTAGATCAGTGAATTCTTTATTAGAGGACATGTCGTGTCTGCATTATTCCATACCTTTAAAGCTTCAACAAGTTCCTACCCATTATTCGAGGATGAATGATCCCAAGGGGGATATAATGTAACACCCCATACTTTTAGACTTGAACGTAAATTGTCATTTCTACTTGTACACATTCCAAAAACCATAAATCTATTTTGAATATAGTTTGTTAATCAACTATGTGGTGTATAAATCTAGTTTAGCATGAATTGAGATCATAGAGGTCCCCTAACTCTAGGATGAGTTGAAAGCTTTTACATCGATTGAGTTTTAGTAAGCGTCAAAACTTGGGTCAAATTCAATCGCTCATTACTCTTTGTATATATTGAATTAGAGTGACTACTATATATCAAATGAAAGGCCTTCGAATTATCTTTACCGATTTCGCAAATTTCCGACACTCAAGGAAGAAGTTATGGCTTTGCAAAGTGGAGTATGTTGTGCAGCATAAGGTATGCGATGCACACCCTAACTTATGCACTAAGGTATGCGACGCACAACCTAATGTGTGCGATAAAGAGTGCTCCGCACAACCTATAT
The DNA here is from genome assembly GCA_030864225.1 of Capsicum baccatum var. pendulum. NCBI lineage: Eukaryota > Viridiplantae > Streptophyta > Magnoliopsida > Solanales > Solanaceae > Capsicum > Capsicum baccatum. The sequence goes on from CM061558.1 coordinate 249,792,210, forward strand.
TATGCGATAAGGTGTACGTCGCATACATTACTACTCAAGTGACTTAAACACTTTATTTTTGGGGCAAAATGGTCCTTTTCCCACCCTTATTTAGCCATAAACACGAAATTCAGTCCCCAAATACCCCAAAGTACACCTTCATTCATAAAAATTGCTCAAGAACTCTCCTTAGGGTTTCAAAATAAAAACCTAATCAACTCAAGATTCAACCGTTGGTTTTTAAAACTAATTGCATAATTGGAAACCCCAGAACGTAGGCTTCAAGAAACACCGATCATCTTCGCTTATAGAGGTACGTGTGGTTATCCTAAAATCTCATGTGCCTTTAAATTCATGTTTTACAATGGGGGTTTTGAAATTACAAATATAATCATGTTTTGAACATTTCTATAATATTGATTTGGTCTTTAGACCTATTTCCGAAGTGATTTGACATATTATATATGTATATGCATGTGTTTCGTAAAGATGTTAATTTGAGAGCATGAATTATATGGAATCCCTCTCTTGATGTGAATTTGTTTTAAATGTTCATATGATGTAAATTGTTTGAAAACATCTTGAAAATCATGACATGAAATGTTTTGAAAATTGATATGATTTTGACTTGAAAGCAAGAGGGCTATTTGTGTTGAAACATGTTGAATACAATGGTTGAATGAGAAGAATGATGTGATATTGATGGCTTGCAAGTCGGGTATGATGATACCCTACAGAATATGATATGTGATTGAGTCAGATGAAATTTGAATGCATTGATTTTACATGATATAGGTGGATGCCCGAAGAAGGTATTTGAGTGTAAGGCTCATCGCTGGAAACCATGTTTGCCAACATGGGAATTTGGTACCCTGCTTTGTGATCTTGCATACCTGGCTTTATGTCATTCCCAAGTTGGGACTATGGTTAGGAGCCCTGCTTTGTGATCTTGTGCACTATCATTAGGTCGAGATACCCTGCTGTGTGATCTTGTTTGTCTTACCCTTACTTATACTCTAATCTCGGCGGCAACCGAGGTTGGACAGTTGGTGTAAATGTGATATGTAGGGTATTCCACCTAGCTCAACTACATTACATTGTTGTTGAAAATAATTACATTACGCCCATGTGTTTTCAAATGATTTGATATGAAACTTCTTTATAATGGCTCTCAACTATATTTTGTAAAAACATTATTTTTGTTTTGATATCTCTGCGTACCAGTACTTTTGTATTGACCCCCTTCCCTCCCAGGTTCGGCGGCACAGTCTAGGTGTCCAGAAAATCAGTAGATTCCTCAGACATATTTGCAGAGTCACTTAGTGAATCTTTTATATTTCGGAAGGCCTGATACCTGGCAGTTTCACTTATCATTTATTAGTTTTGGGTCTACTGGGGGCTTTGTCCCAGTTTTCAGATAGATATTTATTTCAGTCATGTAGTAGAGATTTCGCAGACGTTATAGAGATGTTGTGTTGAGATTGTGGGACATTATTCCCCGTTATTGATTTCATATGATTGTCGACCATGTTTCCTTAATATTGTTTATCTTCTGCATTTCTTTTATCATATTAGTTATGTCCATAATTATCAAACAAATAGGGGTGTTTCGGGCCTTCATGGTTCGGAATGCTCGTCACAGCCAAGGCCCCGGTTCGGGGCGTGACAAAAATTATACATATCACAAACTTAAAAATACATATTAAATATATGACAAAGACAATGAATCCTACAAAATGAATTTATTCAAAATACATAATATGCATGTTGTATTTGTATTTAACATAGCTAATGTAACATATGACTATGTATTTATTATTATAGATATTGTCATTTAGAAAAATATATTTTATCAAATCAAACAGACTCAGCAAACTGTATATGTATTTTCAGACATAAAAAATACATATGTAATATATGTATATATGCTATATTTGTATTCAACTACAATATAAATATATATGTTGAATATGTACTTAACATAGCAAGTGTATATTTCATAAAAATCGTGTACATCACAATTGTTGTACCTTATTTTCATTAATTGCATTCATCATCTAATCAAACCTGGACGATAGTAGGCCACAAATATCATTAAACTCTTGACATACCTGAATTCAAAGAAAATAATTAGAAATGCAAAAATAAATTAATCTAAAACTTAAACAGAAATTACCTATTCACAAAATTTATCAAAGACTTTCTTAGAGACAACGACGCCTTCATCTTTGGAACTGAACAAAGACGGAGCAGGCGACTGAACCAGAATAGTTTTTTTACTATCAGGACGATTTATGTCTTTCCTATTTCCACATAGCATAGCTTTTATTTGAATTGGCTTGTGAGTTGGAGTCCTAACAAAAGGCATCTTTGCAGCACGGGGTGGAGGGATCCTTTTTGGTGTCTGCTCATCTACTCCTTTAGGATGTGGCTTCAATTTTTTCTTTGTAGGTGAACCTGATGAATTGACATGATATTTTTTTTGTGGATAATTGTTTTTGTCTTTGTGGAAGATCCTGAAAATCATCATCCGAATCAATTTCATCTTCATTATGAACATCTGAAATATTCATTTACATAAAAATCACCCTCACTCTGACTTCTAACTTTGTGACTTCACATCACCAACTTCTTGGTCAAATTTCACTACCACTAGGTCATGACAACAACACTTTAACGCATACTACTATTTGGGTGGAAATACAGTTCCAACATTTTACTACACATCATCCCCCCTTAAGCAAGACATTTGTAATATGAACATCAAAGAATTGCCCATGTGTTTTAAACAATGTCATGCATAATGTTTTCATGACTTGCGCTCATCTATTTTATATATAAATGCAATATTTTGGATTTCTCTGCGTACCAGGACAATTGTATTGACCCCCTATCTTTCAGGGTCTGAGGCTCAGTCTAGAGGTCCTGCTAAACCATAGAGTTGACAGTCAGAAATGTGCAGTTAGTGAGCCTCCCTTACTTCGGAAGGCCATTCTTAGAGTATTGTTATTTCATTATGATATTGGTCCACTGAGGGCTTTCTCCCAGATTTCAGACAGTTTTATTGATTTTCGTATGTACTAGAGATTTCGCAGACTGAAATAGACGTTGTTTTGATGTTGATGGATTTCTTTCAAGTATTGTTAAATTGAATTCAGAGTATGACCATGATTACGTTTATTTCATTTCCATATTCTTTTCTTTATTATTGAGTATTGTGCATGATTACCAGAAATAGAAGGATGCCTCGGCCTCCATGGTTCGGGATGCTTGACACGGCTAAGGACCCGGCTTGAGTTGTGACATAAAGTAGAGTAAAAATAGGGATCTGAAAAATATGAGTAGATTTCACGCGCTTCTCAAAAAATCGATAAAATATTGCTAGTTTTGTTATTAGTTGTAATTTTGTCAAACTATTGTTATTTCTTATAATTAATGTCTTAAGGTTGCTAGTTTATGTAATTTTTTCTATACTATATATAATGAAATATTATATTTTCATGTTACCTCACTAAATCAGTTATAATATCTTTTTTTTTTCCTCACAATCTTCATTTAAAATTTCCTGGGACATTGTAATGTTTGGACTTAAAGATAAGAAATGTCATTTTATATCAATTTTTAAATAAAAGTTTGATTAAAATAAACATAAAATGTTGAAAATTTGTTACAACCACTATTTTTTACATGAAAAAATAATAAGCTAAATAATAAATTTAATACAACCACTATCTTTCGTATATAAGATGTTGGCCAAAGGGATCAAATTTTCTTTTTTAAAAGAAACAATATCAAACAACTGATATAAAAATTATCCATCGCCCATGTACTTAAACTAAACAATATATATTTTATCAATGAATTAGTTTTCAAAATATCATCTATTAAATTATTATGAATCTATTAAAGCATGAGACACAGAACACTTAATAAACTTAATTAGTATACTCCTTTTTCAACATACAAAGCTTTGGTGTCTTAGTTAATTTGGAGAGAACATTAATTGATTCACATTTTGTATATCAACATATAAACTTCAACATATGTTTATTATATGCATAAAGTAGAGCATGAATACACAATTCCATATTATGTATATCCACAAGCTAAAGTGGTATGTATATTGGATAGTTATAATGGTATTAGTATTATTCCCTATCTCCCGAGCTTCAATTGCAGACAAGTTACCTCTGTCATTAAATGTAGTGATGTAATGATGCATATAAGTTTTAACATATTATTTTTATTTACCCACACCCCCCACACAAAAAAGAGAGATCATCAAAGATGGGATATTTGCCATAATTCAATAGATATCAGTGTCAAAATCCAACTACACAAACTTATGCATTATTTTTCTCGTCATGAGAAGTATCAAATTTGTATCTTCTATATGTAAAATCTATGTATGCCAACTGATTCGCCATAGTAATAACAACTATATATAACTTTCGAATGCATGTTATTTGTAATTATAAGATGTAAAAAAACACAATATATATTATGAGGTCATCAAAAAATAAAACAATCTTCAGAAATCAAATACACTAAAATCACAATAAAGGAAATATTAACAAATAAAAAAGAAGGATTAAGAATGACGAACTTGTCTTTCTTGTTGTTTTCTTCTTAATTCATTATTTTGACACCGTATTTTTCCATTTAAGAAAAACGTTGCCGCTTCATGTAAAGCAATTTTGTATGGTTAGTTAGCTAATATACAAAATGCATTTACGTAATTATTTTTCACTTAAAATTTATGATTTATGCTTATAAGTCATAAGTCCATTCAAATAGGCTTCGAAAGTAACTCCCACAATGGTATTCACAAGAAAAATATTGGCCATAACTTCTTTAGACATTGCTACATTAAAATTCATGTTTTTTATCATCATCATCTTAACCTTTGTTGTTGATATAATAAACACCACACATTAACTTTTTATTTAAATCTCATATAAACTCAGGTCGTGCAAAAAGCTAAATGGTTGTAGTTATATTGATCAAATTTTAGAAATTTGGTTTCTATGGTGAAATTGACACAGAAATAATTTGTTAAGCCATCTCTTTTAGAATGTTTTAAGAGTATAAATTTTGTAAGAAAAAAAATCTCTCAAGATTAAAGATCTCCAAGATGAAACTCAAATTAGTACTATGTTTCTTTCTTAATTTTCTATTTTTTTTTCTATGTTTTGTTCCAGATTAGTGCACCAATCAATCCTGCAAGAAATGAGTCCCAAACAAATTAAAACAAAATGAGCATTTTAAAATGTCGGTCTAAATTTACATAGTTTGAATCTCATAAAACGAAAAGCTGACACATACACAGATGAAGTGATTAAATGAAAGAGAATACAACATATACAATCAATGAACTAAACTTCAAGCAACGTATCCGAGCCAGAATCAACCGTGTTTAAGGGTGTACAGAAAGCAAGAAATTTGAATTAATTGGTAAGAATGCAAAACAATAACAAAAGAAGGTTAGTGGTAATGCGGCTAAGAGTGGAAGAATACGAAAGTTGAAGAAATCCAAATCCATTCATAATAATAATAATAATAATAATAATAATAATAATAATAATAATAATAATAATAATCAAATCATCAATATCATGGATAATTTAAAAGATGGCCAAAAGGAGTTAAAACTCCAAGCGGCATCTTGGATGTGTATTTTTTTTCTGTGAACACATCGCTTCGTAGTCAAGCGTGGGGTTTGGTATACGTTCTAGATGCGCAGATTTTGTGTTGTTCCTAATTAGGATATTAGGTTTTATTTTTTCTAAAAAAAATTAATTTTAATTTTTAAGTTGGAGGTATTTTAGTAATTTAACTTTATATTTTTTGAGTTGGAGCGTTTAAGGTAGTATAGAAGATATAGATATAGATATAGATGTGTGTATTAGTCATTTTCATTCTCAGTTAAATGTTTTCTTTTCATAATGATGCTTTAGCTCAATACTGACTCATTTTTGAATAAATATTCTCTGGCACATTTATAATCTCCTCTAGAGTTTATATTAAATCTACATATGTAGGTGGCGGGGACATCAGACGTTCAATTTTTAGAAATAACAAATTACTCTGATGAATCATCAATATGATGATACGATACAATCAAAATTATTAGTGACAACTCTCCTAAGGGCTCTTTTTGAGTGTTAAAGTTGTTTTCTCAAGTGAGAATTGCATCTTAATTTTATTTTTTGGAAACTATTTTTGGTCGATATGGCTTGGATTGTTGATTTTTTTTTGTTTTCTCATTTGGAACTAATGGCCGATGTTAGATTACACCTATCATTAATTTCATGATTTGCAATTGTTGTTTTGCTTAGTATCATCCATGTAATCCTCCATTATATAACCTTTTGCTTGACTGATGATGTATTATATATGGAACTAATTATTTGTGGCACTAATTTTATTACATCTTAATTTTAGGATAATATTTTGTGTATTCTTAATATTTGTTGGATAAACTTTTTATTATTACACTCATGTTGGCTTTCAAGTAAGCTCTGTCTAGCTTTTCTTCATATTTTTTCTGTTCAATTTTTTTAAAAAAAAAAAATTAGTAGTGTGTTGGTGAAGTACATTTTGATGATCCAGTTAATGTTTCCATCTAACTTTGCAATATCGCAACGCTAGCTATAGTGTTTGATATGGTGGAAGTTGTTCTTAAAAAAGATTTTCTGAAAAATGACACACTCGCACACACACATCATACTTATTCTAAATGGGAAGACCCTAATATAAAGTTGAATTACCAAAATGTCCTTAAATTTATTGAACGACTTTTCACCCTATAAAAAATGGATAAATTACACAAATCTCCAAACATTAGGGTTATTAATACATAAAATCCCATATCATTTAAAAAATTATGTAAAAATCACAGAAATTAAAAATCGCTATTGATACCTATCTAATGTAGGCAATTCCACTATTATAGCCCAGAATTACGAAATTTCATCTTTCAAAATCTCATTCCTAAAAAATTCGATAATCTCTCTCACACAACCGTGATTTTTTTTCCCAATACCATAACTCTTTCTCAACACCATTAATAAAAACCCAATTACACTGAACCTCACTTCACCGTTATACTCGGACTAACCTTGAATTTTCAGGAGAATTGAATTCCACCTCCCTCCCATTTAACATATGAGCACAAGTAGTACCAAACTTATAATCCACAGCAATCCACAGTGTACTCAGAAAATGCCGAAGTAAGAAGCATAATTCGAATTTTATTTCAGAAGTTTCCAATTTAGTCAAAAGGATAATTGGTAAGGTAATAAACGAATAGAGATAGCAGAGAGAATTACAAGTGTAGTTTTATGAATCAAGGTAGCCTTACATAGCTCCAAACGTTGAGAAACTAGTGACCGAAAGGGAGGAAATTAAACTTGATTCTTGAGCCATTCACTTGAAATTTTTTTAAGCTCGAGTTCAAGGGGAGAATTTGGGATTGCTGGATTATGAAATAGTGTGTGAAACTAATGGGGAAAAATGTCTGAATCTAATGGTAAGAGGGTTTTAAAACGTGTGAAGCTTAGGGAAAAATGAAGGACTTTTAACTTGTAAAACTAGTGGGAAATAGGACCTTTAATGTAATAAATTGATGGGAAAAAAAGGTTTTAATTATTTAGGGTAAAATAAAAATGTCACGACCCAAACCTAGTCCTGGCCATGACGGGTGTCTCATGCCCACCCTGGGTCGGAGATAATCCCCTTAGACTTACCTCATGAGCACCATAAAAGTAAACAATGGAAGTCAACCAAGACAGTAAAAGATATATATATATATATATACACATATATATAATTCCAAAGAAAGATAAAGAGTCAAAACCAGACATCAAGGACATCACAACACGTCCACAAAACCTCTAATTCAAGAATACCAACTAAGTCGGGACATGTCCCCGACTATAACTAATGAAAACCAAAAGTACTAAAATAATAACTGAAACCACGAAAGGGACCAGGCTTCCTGAAGGATGGAGGCTCACAACTTCAAAGCTGACCAATAAGAGTGTCGAACCACCTAACCTTGCACAGGGTCATAAGAAAAGCCCTCGAAAACTACATTATGATACGATGTAGTGTCCGGAGACGATCAGTACGACGAGTGCTAGCATGCCACCCAAGAAAAGGGATAAAATATATGCATTTACCAAAACTAGTCCAAAATTCTAAGCACAACAATTATACATACATATAGTATACCGGAGTAGGGGAAAGGGACATGAACATGATCGATTAAAGATTTAAGCTTGAACTGTGTAGTTCATATCGACCTTAAGGCACCCACAGGCTAAATAGGTTCGACTCTCCCTGCTAGAAGGCCCCGTCCATGTTAGCCGTATATACCAGAGAAATAGGCTAAAGCCACCAATAGTCAATTAGCCTTTTAAAGATATATTGTGCAAATCCGTCACAGTGCCCATAGACCCCAATGTTGGCAAACGTGATATCCAGTGTTGGTCCTCCTGTGACTACACTTTCTCAGTGAACTACACAATACCCTTTAAGCCAATTTAAAATAATTTGCACATAAATCAACCATTAACCATGAAGTCTTTTATTAAGGTAAGTTCCAACTTGGTATCGTCAAACCAATAGGCTTGCAAGATATTTCTTTTATGCCAAATAATAACCATAATCCATTTAACCATTTAGACTCCAATTTCCATTTAAAAACCCAAAACCAAAGCCACCAAAGGCATTTTGAAACCTCTTCTTATCCTTTTTCCTTTTAATGCAATGCAACATTTTCAAAAGATAAGCAAATCATGTTTAATTCATGTTAGAAACCACATTGCCAATGTTGGTTGATGCTAATGTCATTACTACGCTAAAAATTTATCAACTTTGTGAAGCCCAAGTCACCAATTTCAACCACTATAAAAATGCACTAGGTCAGTTCAAATTCATCATTTGAAACATAACTAAACCATTTGAAACAAGATATTATAATGCAAGATTATCACAATCTAACGATTCTCAACCTTTGTTCCAAAAAGTCATTAAAAACACATAAATATTGGATAAATTGATATAATAATATGAAACTCAAGTTATAGAGTGTACAACATGCCTGGAATATTGAAGAATTAGAATAGAAATTGATGATTAGAGCCCAGAGTAATGAATTCTTGTAAAACCCTTATATTTTCTTGGTTTGGGAGTTAAAGAGGGGAAGAACAATGTATGATCTTAAGAATTGAAGGATAAGGGGTCAATTGGGTGTTTTTAAGTGGTTAAAAGGGGTAAAGGACCAAAAAGCCCCACCCCAAACTAAGAAAAGAAAGCTGAGCAAAATTTTTCAGGCAGAGTGCCACGCCGCTATCGCAGTAACTAGCCAGCGTGCCACGCTCCTATCGCAGAGCTTAGATGGCATGGCATGCTACTAACATTGACCTTCACTACCTCGGGGTTCCGAAATGACCCCGAACCCTTTTAAAAAATTCTTAAACTTACCCAAGTCACTCCTTTAACACCCCTTATCATGATTCAAGTAAAAATTTATTATTACACCCATGGTCGGATTCTAAATAAATTAGTTGAAACTTTTTGGGGTCTTCCATTATCCCCACTTTTGATCATTCGTCCACGAATAAGAAGTTAGATAGCTTTAGCACAATAATAGAAAGAACACATCATAATTCAAGGACAAATTCAAAATATGATAAAAGGGAAATAAAACTCACACCTTAAGGACTTTCGTCCAACATAGGGAACAAGAATGGGTACTTGGATTTCATATCCTCTTCCGACTACTATGTAGCCTCTTCTACCTTTTGATTTCTCCAAAGAATCTTTACCGATGCTATATCCTTAGTTCTCAATTTTCAGACTTGCCTATCCAATATCTCAATCGGGGCTTCCTCATAGGATAATGAATCTTTAACACGGATATCTTTGACAAGCACTTCCAAGGAAGAGTCACCCATACACTTTTTTAGTGTAGACACATGAAATACGAGATAAACCACAGCTAAACTCAATGATAAGTCTACTATATCAGTAACCTTCCCAATTCTCCTTAAATATTATACGAGCTAATGTAACGAGCAGTGAGCTTCCCTATCCTCCCCAATATCATGGATCCTTTGATATGAGAAACCTTTAAGAATAATCAATCATCGACTTCAAATTCTAGCTCCATCCGCCTCACAACTGCATAAGACTTTTGGCGACTTTGGGTAGTTTTATGTCTTTCTCGAATTACCTTGACCTTCTCCATCATTTGGTAAACCAATTCAGGACCAAAAAAACTAATTTCACCCACATTAAACCATCCAAAAGAAGACCTGCACCTTCTACCATAAAGGGCCTCAAAAGGGACCATTTAGATGCTTGAAAGATAACTGTTGTAGTACGCAAATTCAATAAGAGGTAAATGGTCAACCCAACTACTTTTAAAATCAATCACCCAAGCCCTTAACATATCTTCCAAGGTCTGAATCGTACGCTCCACGTGGACATCCTTTAGAGGGTGGAATGCAGTGCTAAGGTTCACTTGAGTACCCAAACCTTTCTAAAATGAATGCCAGAATTGTGAATAGAATTGCGGACCTCGGGTATAAATAATAAACACTAGGACCCATGCAACTTAACTATCTCCTGAATGAACAACTTTGCATAATCCTCTCCTGAGTAGTTAGTTCTCACATGTAAAACATGAGAAGACTTGTTCATTTTTTCCACAATGACCCAAACAGAATCATACTGATTCTGAGATCGTGGAAGACCCATAACAAAGTCCTTATAAATCATCTCCCCATTCCCAATGGGAAATTCTTTCTCTTGTGAAGTACCACCTAGCCTTAAATACTCAACCTTGACTTGCTAACAAACCATACACTTGACAACAAAATTCTCCACGTCCCTTTTTATATTATTCTACCTATAGATTTCCTTCAAGTCATGATTGATTTTGGTCGAACCTGAATGAACTATATACCTGGACTCATGAGCTTCTGTCAAAATCCTTTCCCGCAACCCATATACATCAGGAACACACAACCTTTCTTAATATCTCAAGATGCCATCTCCCCCAATCTCGAAAGCCATAACCTTTTGTTGACCTATAAAATCTTTGATTTGCATGAGTATGAGGTCCTGAATGTACTTCTTCTTGACCTCAAATCCAAGAGATGATTTAACCACTTACTGAACAATCACTCCTCCATCCTCGAAGTCCAAGAGGCAAACACCCAAATTAGCCACTAGTGAATATCCTTACCAATACTCATTTCTTTTCGTCAATATGTGACAGACTCACCATGGATAACTTGATAAGGGCATCAACACAAAATTTTACTTTACCTAGGTGGTATTGAAGTATAATGTTGTAATCCTTAAGTAGTTCATGTCACTGCCTCTAATGAGATATTATTCTGTTTGTGTAAACATATACTGCAAGCTCTTATGATCTGAATAAATATTTATTTTCACCCCTTACACATAGTGATGCCAAATATTCAAAGAAAAGACCGCAACCGCCAACTCTAAGTCGCGAGTCGAGTAATTCCTCTCATAAACCATAAGTTCTCACGGGATGCATAACAGTACACAACAAACCCTTCAGTACAATCGGGTGGGTTAAAATAGGAGCATAAGTCAACTCGTCCTTCAATTTCTCAAAACTTCCTTCACAAGCATCAGACCATAAAAACTTTACCTTTTTCTTAGTTAACTTCGTCAGCGAAGCAACAATAAATGAGAAATTCTCTACAAACTTCCTATATTGCATGACCAAGCCCAAGAAGTTCCTAATATTGGTTGGATTCATGGCTCTAGGGTACGTCTTAACCATCTCATTATTTTGTGTATCCTCCTTGATCCCTTTACTAGAAATAACATGTACAAGAAAAGTCACAATACTTAGCCAAAACTCACACTTAGAAAATTTTGCATACAAATTCTGGATCTGCAACACAATTTGAATGTTATTTGCATAATCTTTCTCACTTTTGGAGTACACCAAAAAGTCATCAATTAAGACTATAACAAACAAATCCAAAACCTACACGAATACCAAATTCATAAGATCCATGAAAGCATCTGAATCATTAGTCAAGCCAAATAATATAACAAAAAACTCATAATGTCCATACTAGGTCTGCATAGTAGTCTTGGAAATATCAACCTACCTTTAAGCCCATTTTTGACCTCTTAAAACCATTGTTCATACTTATAAAAGTCCATATCTTATTCTATTAAGGGAATTTCATAACAAGGTATCGTGACTTGCAAATTATATCATATCATATCATATCATATCGTATCATATACTTTTTTATTCAATATCATATTATTGACCACTAAGATGATTCAAATATCATAAAAATGTTCTCTTTCAAAAAGGACATACAAGTTTAGGCAAAACACTTTCATTTCAAGAAATGAATCTTATGTGTTCATCTCTTTCATAAATCATAGAAGTTTCCTGAGAAACAAAAATATTTTGATGTACATAAGATGCTCTCTGAATAATCATATAAGTAAACAATCCAAAATTCGATAAAAGAGCATTAGAAACATCAATCTTTTCATATTCATTAGAGAACCCACAACTAATGTAACACATATAGTTCTTGTCATAAAATTGTTGTTCATAATTCAAGTATTTCAAAACCTATAACATATACACATGATCAAAATTCTAAACTTATAGAAAGCCCCATAGTAAATACATAATTTCATCATAAGAACGAGTTTCATAATTCAAACACTTCAATTACTTCAAAACCCATAACATAAGCACCATGAATAGAATCTCAATTTTATAGAAAACACATAGTAAATAAATAATTTCATTATAAAAGGGTTCATAATTTATTCTCTTAAATAAATTCAAAAATCCCATATTACAAATATACATGTTCAATATAGAGTATTGAAAAATGAAATTTTGTTAAGCCTACGAATGCTAGGATAGTTTTATATACCTTTTTTGATGAAAAAGAATTTGAACCAACTTGAATCTATTCTTGAAACTATGAGTTTTCGAAGAAACTCTAACTTCTTTCTTTTGAGAGTCGAGAGAAGAATGAGCATTTAAAACATATTAGTAATGGGTAATAATTCTTATTGGATGATTTAGGTCGTGGGGAGGAGTTTAAGGTGAGAAAAATACAAAAATATCCCCTTTGAAAATGTTAAAATAGTGCAGAACTATCCTAGCAGACGGTTTGGGCAATGGACCGTCACTCCTATGACCAACCGTCACTCTAATAATCTAAAATGACAAAATTTCAGTCTTTCCACTTAAGGGCAATGGTTTGGCATGATAGGTAATTGCTGATGCGATGGTCTGTCACCCTAGTGGTCGCACCCTGACAGACACCTTTTTTGTAAAACGATCATAACATTTTACTCTGATATCAAATTAAGGTGAAATTGAATGTGTTGTAAAGAAGACTTGGATACCTTTTATTTACTTTTATAAATTTAGCTATCTAAATCATTATATCATAGTATTAATGGTTATTGGAAGTTGACCCAAGTAGGAGTGTTCGCCAAAACTCTATCGGTAAAAAAGTTCTCAACTCTAGTTTTAATAAAGAGATTTTTATGATCCCAATTCATCTCGAAAGATGTTACCATACTATAAAATTGATCATCACACTTATATTAACACAAAATGATTAGGTTCGGTTCTATATACATAGGAACGATGGTTTGAATTCTAACCCAAAATTATGGGGTGTTATATTTTCACCGTAACCTTATTCAACTGACAATAGTCTATATACATTCGAAGAAATCCATCATTTTTCGCTCGAAAAACATAGGAAAACCCCAAGGAGAGACACTGAGGTGAATGAAACCCTTATCAAGAAGGTCCTTTAAATTCTCCTTTAGATCTTTAAGTCTTATCGGTGCCATCCTATAAAGAGGAATGAAAATGTGAAGGGCATCCGGTCGGAGATCAATCCCAAAGTTTATTTCCCTAGCCAAAGGAACCCTAAGAAGGTCATGAAGAAAAACTTTTGGAAATTTATAAACCCCAGGGACAGACTACAAGAAGGGACTTTCAGAGTTGGAATCCTTGACAAGAACTAGGTGATACAAACACCCTTTAGAAATTAATTTTTGAGCCTTAAGATATGAGATGAATTTTCCTTTAGGAACTAAGGAACTACCCTTCCACTCAATCACCGATTTATTAGGAAAATGAAAAGTGACCCTTCGGGTCTTACAATCGAGAGAAGCATAGCATGCTATGCCAATTCATCGCTAAAATTACATTAAAATCTACCAGATCAAGTTCTATCAAATCTACAAAGTTCTCCCACGAAGAATGGTCACTACACAACCCGTATAGATTTCTTTAGCAACAACAGACTCACACATCAGGGTAGAAATAGAAAAAGGGTCGGAGATACATTTAGGACCAAAACAAAAGTATACTACAACACAAGGAGTCACATAAGATTGGGTAGAACTCGGATCAACCATACAATAAATATCACGGGAGAAGAGTTGTAACATAACAGTGATAACATTCGGGGATGCCTTGGATTCCTGGAAAGTAGTAAGTGAATAAAGATGATTTCGGCTATTATCGGTCCATAACGCGGTGCCCTTAGGTGCAAGAGCCAAAGAAGTGGCGACTGGGACCTTATTAGCCCCTGTGGTAACCCTTCTTTAAGGATAATTTCATAGCATATGACCTGGCTAACCACAATTAAAGCACTAATATATCCCCTCCCCCCTCACAATACCCATGGTAAAGCTTCTCACAACCACAGTAAGGTGGATACGGTAGGGCGGACTGAGCTCTACTAGCCTGAGATTGAGAACCCTGTGCCCAAGGACCATTGTTGGACTAAAAAGGTCAATTACCTAAAGGCTTGGGATAAGGAGCACTAGCCGATAAATAAGAATTTCCCCAATTATTCTTTTTAGTCCACTGCTTACTATCGCTCTCACTATTCTGATGATTTGCCTATGCTCTGCATACATAAACTTCATGTTGTACCTTTTCCCCATTTCTACCTGCTTTTTTTTCTCATTTTTCACCTAATGAATATAGACCACAAACCTCGATATATCCATGTCATTATTTAGCATAGTGGCCTTAATTGTAACATCAAATCATAGGACTGACCTAAAGCAAACTTCCTCATCCTGGACCTCATATTAGACACCACTTTTGGAGCATAACAGGACAATTGGGTGTACTTCAACGCATACTCCTTAATACTTATCTTACCCTTCTTTGGATTAACAAACTCTTCTGTCTTAGCTTCCCTCAACTCTTGAGAAAAGAAGTGATAAAAAAAAGTACCCAAGAACACTTCCCATACAGCCAGCTCAATATTATAACTCCTTAAGTACTCTCACTCTTCATACCACTGGTAAGATACTTCTTTCAACTGGTAAGCTGCAAACTCCACATCTTCTAGATTAGTAGCATGCATAACGCTAAAGATCTTCTCTATCTCATTAATAAACCCACGAGAATCCTCCTCAACCTCAGAGCCCATAAAGTTTGGGGGATTCATCCTCTTAAACTAGATAACCCAGGTGACCTCCAATGAATTGGCAACAAAACCAATATGATCAGACCGGTAAGACTAGGAGGCTACAATTTAAGATACCATATGGATAGTCTAGCAGAACTCTGAACTTGAAATATCTCACTAAGGAAACTAAGTATAAGAATTACCACCTAGAGAAGCCCAAGGATGACTAGTAGTGATTGGTGGAACCCAAGGTGAAGCAGTGCAATCAGGAGTAAGGACCCCAGACCGAGTCTGCATTCCATGAGTACGGTGAATTTCCTCTGTAATTTCCACAGGTGGGACAAAGGCTCTACCTGAGTTTCTGCGACTATTTGATATTCGGGGAGGCATAATCTTAAATGTGAGTAAGCCTAGAGTTAGACAATTTAAGTTAGAGAAGGTTTATGTAACTAGACTCTATAACCTAAAATAAAATACAAAGAGGGGATACATTCTTAAATGCCTCGTAGCCTCCACCTTATAAGTGTAATGTGCTATAGTACATAAAAGAGACTCAAGTCAACACGACTCTGTAGACACCCAGTGACCTTGAACTGTGCTCTAATACTAAGCTTGTCACAATCCAAACTCGGGCCTGGAATGGGTGGGCATCTCAAGCCCACCTGGGCCGGAGATAACCCTCTTAGCCTTATTCTAAGAGCACCATATAAGTAAGCAACAAAAACTAACAATGATAATAAAAGATGTATATAATTCGATGTTATCCTAACGCGTCCATAAAGACTCTAATCCAAGATTACTAACTAAGTCTGAACAAGCCCTCTACTAATACCAAAGAAAACCAAAAGTACTAAAATAATAACTGAAACCAAGAGAGGGACCAGGCCTTTTGAAAGATAGAGGCTCACCACTCTCAAACTAACCAATAGGAGTACCAAACCACCTAATGCTGCACAGGGTTACAAGAAAAGCCCTAGGAACCTACATCATGATATGATGTAACATCCGAGGATAGTGAGTACGGCAAGTACTTGCATGGAACCCAAGAAAAGGGATAAAATATATGTATTTACCAAAACCAGTCCAAATTCCCATGCACAATAATTATACAAATATATAGGATATCAAGATAAGGGCAAGAGACATGAACATGATCGATTAAAGATTTAGTCTCAAGCTGTGTAGTTCATATTGATCTAAAGGCACAGGGTATATGGGTTCGGCTCCTTCTATCGAAAGGGCCTCAATCTATGTTAGCCTTATCTACCAGAGAAATAGGCTAAACCCACTAATAGTAAATTAGCCTTGCTAAAATATACTATGCAAATTTGTCACAGTGGTCATAGACACCCAACATCAGCAAATATGGTTTCCAATGTTGGTCCCTTTGGGACTATACTTTCTCGGTGCACTACATAATTACCTTTAATCCCAATTATAATAGTTAGCATATATACCAATCATTAACCATGGAGTTTTTTATTAAGGCATATTCTAACTTGGTATCGTCAAACCAATAGGCTTGCAAGCTATTCCTTTTATGCCAAACCATAACAATAATCTATTTAACCATTTAAGACTCCAATTGCCATTCAAAAATCTAAAATCAAAGCCCCAAGGGCATTCCGAAACCTTTTCTTATCCTTTATCCCTTTAATACAATGTAACATTTTCAAAAAATAAGAAAATCATGTTTAATCCATGTTCAAAACCAAATTGCCAATGGTTTGCGCTACTACCATGCTAAGAATTTATCAACTTTGAAAAATCCAAGTCACCAATTTCAACCATTATAACAATGCACCTATTCCATTCAAATTCATCATTCAATACATAAGTAAACTATTTAAAACAAGATATAAAAATGCAATATTATGACAATCTAATGACCCTCAACCCTAGTTCAAATCTATCATTCAAAACACATAAATATTTGATAAATTAATGCAATAATATAAAATTCAAGTAAGGGACAGTGCAACATCCTAGGAATATAGAAGAATTTAAAGAGGAATTGATGTTTTGACCCTGAAGTAATGAATTCCTATAAAACCCTTGTGTTTTATTGGTTTGGCGGTTAAATAGGAGAATAGCAATGTATGATCTTGATAATTGAAGGCTAACGGTTCAATTGGGTGTTTTGAAGTTGTTTAAGGGGGAAAAAACCAAAAATCCCCCACCCCAAACTAAAAAAATAAACATATACAAAAAATTTCTAACAGCGTGGCACACTACTATCGCAGTGACTAGCCGGCGTTCTACACTCTTATAGCGGAGCTTAAGCAGTGTGGCACACCGCTATTGTAGACTCTCACTTACTCGGGGTCCCAAAATAACCCCTAACCCTATTCAAAAATTTCAAAAATTATCAAAGTCACTCTTGTGGAACCCGGAAGGGTCGTGACCACAACCAGGTGAGGTGCATTAATGGGGAGGACGGAAGAGTGTTGGTGGAGGACGGCCACATTAAGAATAGATGGCAGTCGTACTTTAATAGGCTCTTGAATGACGAAGGGGATAGAGCTATTGTGTTAGGGGAACTGGAGCACTCAGAGGAGTGTCAGGATTTTAGTTATTGTAGACGTTTTAAGGTAGAAGAGGTTAGAGAGGCTGTTCGCAGGATGCGAAGAGGTAGGGCGACGGGGCCGGATGAGATACCGGTGGAGTTTTGGAAGTTCATTGGAGAGGCTGGTGTAAGGTGGTTGACTGGATTGTTTAATGAAATCTTCAAGATGACAAAGATGCCCGAGGCTTGGAGGTGGAGTACCATGATCTCTCTCAATAAGAATAAGGGTGACATCCAGAGTTGCAATAACTATAGGGGGATTAAGTTATTGAGTCACTCTATGAAGATTTGGGAGAGAGTGGTCGAGGTGAGGCTGAGACGGATAGTGTCTATTTTAGAAAACCAGTTTGGATTTATACCTGGCCGCTCGACGACGGAGGTAATTCACCTGGTACGGAGGCTGGTGGAACAGTATAGGGAAAGGAAGAAGGACCTGCACATGGTGTTTATCGACCTAGAGAAGGCATACGACAAAGTCCCCAGGGAGGTGCTATGGAGATGCTTGGAAGTAAGTGGAGTCCCGCTGGCATATATCAGAGCAATTAAGGACATGTATGATGGAGCAAAAACTCAGGTGAGGACGGCGGGAGGAGACTCAGAGCATTTCACTGTCTTGACAGGATTGCATCAAGGATTTACTCTTAGTCCTTTTTTGTTTGCTTTGGTGATGGATGTGTTGACGCGGCATATTGGGAGGTGCCTTGGTGTATGCTTTTTGCAGACGATGTAGTTCTGATTGATGAGACTCGAGGGGTGTGAATGACAAATTAGAGGTGTGGAGACAAACTCTTGAGTCTAAAGTGTTCAGGTTGAGCAGAAGCAAGACAGAGTATTTGGAATGCAAGTTTAATGACGTGAGGCTGGAGAATGAGGTGGTAGTAAAGATGGAATCACAGGAGGTATGTATGAGGGATAGTTTCAAGTATCTCGGGTCCGTGATCCAGGGTAACGGTGAGATTGACGAGGATGTCTCACACCGTATTGGGGCGGGATGGATGAAGTGGAAGCTCGCGTCGGGGGTGTTATGTGATAACAAGGTACCACCCAAGCTTAAAGGCAAATTCTACAGGGTGGTAGTCCATCCGGCCATGTTGTATGGAGCGGAGTGTTAGCCAGTTAAGAACTCCCACATCCAAAAAATGAAGGTGGTAGAAATGCGGATGTTGCGCTAGATGTGTGGGCTGACTAGAGGGGATAGAGTTCGGAATGAGACTATCAGGGAGAAGGTTGGTGTGACTCCAGTGGAGTGCAAGATGCGGGAAGTCCGATTGAGATGGTTCGGACACGTGAAGAGGAGGGGTATGGATGCCCCGGTTCGTAGGTGTGAGAGGATAGCGTTGGATTGTTTTAGGCGGGGTAGGGGTAGGCCAAAGAAGTACTGGGGCGAGGTGATTAAGCGGGACATGGAGCAGTTACAGCTCACCGAGGACATGACCCTAGATAGGAAGGTCTGGAGGACGCGAATTAGGGCAGAAGACTAGGGCCAGTTTGGGTTGCTAGTGTAGGGAATTACTTGGTGGGGGTATTATTCTTGTTATGATTCCGTGTTCCATGTTTTATTACGAATCTGGGTGCTTTCCTCTGTTTTCTATTACTTATGTGTGCCGTATTTATGTTATGAAATCTTGTTCTATGCTTTACTATGTATTTGTGTGGTATCTCGTGTCTTGAGCCGGGGGTCTATCGGAAACAACATTTCTACTTCTTTAGAGGTGAGGTATGGACTGCGTACATCTTACCCCCCCCAGACCCCACTAGGTGGGAATACACTGGGTTTGTTGTTGTTGTTGTTGTACTCTTCTGGCACCCCTTATCACAATTCAAGTCAAAAATTATCTTTACACACGGGGGAGGGTCCAAACTAAATTAGTTTCAAATTTATGGGGTCTTAATAGAAATGAATAGACAGACTGCCCTGAGGGGCTTCTCGATAGTAGCTCGGTTCTTTTTGCCTTTCTTTATTCCCTTACACTTCTGTGGTGATGCAACAATAAAATCTTGGCTCCCCAATCCCACCCCCACCTCGGGTATATTTACACCCCTATAACCTCTTAAACATCTACGAATCATTCCAAATTGGTTTCCAACTAAATTTGAGGCACAAAAAGATCAATTATTAACCTATAACACCTCAACTTTTACCTAGTGTAACATGATATTTCCTTTTCGGAAATTTAATATCAAGTCCTTTCTTGAGTGAAGTTATCACAACAAAAGACAATAAAATTTAAACTAAAATCACCAGAGGAAGCTAGGAATCAATCTTAAGTAGAAAGTTTACCATAAAAAGATACCCTAAGGAGATTTACAAATTCAAAGGATGTCGAAAGCAAACCTGCTTCTCTTCCAAGTTGTACTTCTTCAACAGTTTCTCTTTCTGTGCATTAATA
Source organism: Capsicum baccatum var. pendulum (assembly GCA_030864225.1). NCBI lineage: Eukaryota > Viridiplantae > Streptophyta > Magnoliopsida > Solanales > Solanaceae > Capsicum > Capsicum baccatum. The sequence continues at coordinate 249,812,633 of CM061558.1, forward strand.
AACAACTCATGTGTTGGCTTTAAAATATGTTTAGTGATGTTGACGAGCAAGTCCATGATATAGAAGAGTTTGTAAATAGGAGACTTTAGCATATTTAGACATAACTTTTATTGTTTGCATAAAATTTACTTCTATTCCTAAATTAAAGCATTTTGGTCATTTCCCCAGATTATAAGAGAAGGAAAATAAACTTCAAAGAGGCTGCGTGAAATTAGTAGCTAGGATTTTCAGAATAGGAATGCCCGATGTTCTTGCTCTCTTCCGTCTTGACCAAATACAATGGAACCTTAACCAGATGGAAAAATGGAGCATAGGACTTGTGTAGGAAAAAATAATTTATGGGAGCAAATAACAACGTAAATGCAGTTCCTTCAAAGCCATGGCCAGGAAGAAATTTTCAATTTTTTCCTTATTTCACGGGTTACTGTAGATTTATCGAAAATGCTTAACAACCTTTCCTTCATTATGGAGAATGCCATTTTAAACATACACCTATCAAGATTTTCATTGTACATTCTTAGGTAAATGCTAATGATACCAAATCTTTATACACTCTGTGATCTAACCTCACTTGTTGTGTTATGATTCAGACAAAATAATAAAACCCATGTAAGAGAAAATAAGAACAACACACAGATTTATATGGAACTCCTTGCGGGAAAAACCACAGGCATAGGCAGAGGAGATTTCACTATAATGGAAAGAGAGTACAATGTGGAGAAGGCTCAATTTTCTGAATACCCAAAACAACCCACTAAATGCACTTATATAATATGTGCATACAAATAAGTCCTAGGCCCAAAAACATCAAGGTCCATATTAGGCCTGTCGACCTGATCCCTACACAACCACCACACACCCTATTGAAAATCACCAACAGGAATTGTACCACAAAAATTTTTGAGACAGATCAACAAAATTCGGGTCACAACTCTAACAATCTCCACCTTAACACGAATTCTAATACAGAACTCAAATCCATTTTAAGATGAACTCTCCACCTTTTCTACAAAGCCCCTAAAGGCACATCATAACAGCTAATACTAACCAAGTTCAAGAAATGCTTAAACTTGGCACTTAGTAGTGTCTTGGTCATCATATCAGCTAGATTATCATGAGTATTAATTTTTCTCACCACAATATCACCATGAGCAATAATTTCACGCATAAAATGATACAGAACATCGATGTGCTTTGTCCTCTAGTGAAACATCTAATCTTTTGTAAGGAAGATAGCACTATGACTATCACAAAAAATCGTAGCAATCTATAAGTCTTTTGTAAGTTTACCAAACAGACCCCTCAACCAAGTAGCTTCTTTGAAAGCCTCTGTAATAGCCATTTACTCTGCCTCAGTAGTTGACAAAGCAACCGTAATCTGTAAGGTAGCTTTCCAACTAATAGCACAACCACCAATGGTGAAAACATAGCCTATAAGGGATATCCTTTTATCATGATCTCCTACAAAATTAGAATCGACATACCCAATTACTCCATCTCTGTTTTGCCCAAACTGCAAACAAACATCAGCAGATCCATGCAACTATTTGAAAATCCACTAAACTGTTTTCCAATGTTCTTTACCAGGATTTTCCATGTTTCTACTAACTGTACTGACAACATAAGATAAATCTGATTGAGAACACACCATCGCTTACATAAGAGACATGACGACACTAGAGCATGAAACTCAAGACATATAGTCACGCTCATCATCTGTCTTTGGAGATAACATGGCTGAGAGTTTGAAGTGAGCTGCCAATAGAGTACTAACAGTCTTAGCATTTTGCATATTGAACCTGTGAAGCACTTTTTCAATATATCTTTTCTGACTCAAGTATAACTTATAATTTTTTCTATCCCTCAGAATCTTCTTTGCTGCTCCTAGATTCTTCATATCAAACTCCTTACTGAGTTGGGCTTTGACTTTTATTATCTCTCTTATATCCTTTATTGCAATTAACATATCATCAACATATGATATAGGTATCACGGGCTCTAGACCATTTTCTAGAAGTCAAGCCCGGGAAATACAAAGGCTTTAAGGCATGTTTATGAAAATGGATGCGGTTGAGCGTATTGCAAACTCGCCCAAGGGAGTGTATGTATTGTCATGTAAGGGATGAAATTAGGGGACCAAAATACACCCCCAAGGCTGCCCCAAACACTCCACACCCTCCTCTTTCATTAAGGGAAAAGGGGTCATTTTTCCATTCTTTTTGTAAAGACTATTTAAGGTATTTCTTTAGTCTTATTCTCTTAGTTAGCTTATTCTTAAAAATCACTTGTAATATTGAACATAGTATTCCTCTCAAGAAGAGAGTAGACCACCATTTGACCCCAAAAGAAATGGTTTCTTCTTGTGTTGTGTGAATCGGCTAGAAACGAGAGTGCTTGAGGGAAATGAGCTCATCTTGTGTTCCATAAGAATGTGGTGCTTGTTAAATTTTTTTGTAGAGGTTTTAGAGTATTAATACACTCTTTAGCTATTAAATTATGAGTTCTCCTTGCGTCAAGTTACATATATTCTCTATCGTTTAAGTTGGTGTTTGTTGTTTCCGTTAAGTGTCTTGTGAGTGTGGACTATTTGTGCGATTACGGACTGTTTCGTGCTCTTTTAGATGTCGTTTGGTATCATTTGGTATCATATCTAAGGCTGGTTGTGTTTCCTCACTACCAATCTTGGGCTCTCTAAGTCAAAAAAAAAATAAGTGTTGAAAATCTAAAAATTCCAAAAAGAAGCAAATCTGTCCATTCTTGTTGTTTGGCCGAATTTGTGTCTAGTTATAAGTGTTATTTTGCTTGTCTTAGTAGTTTCGTGTGTTAGCTTGTTGTTTCTCTAGCACTATTGAGTCTAAGGTCCAAGATTTGAGCTTTTTCTTAGTGTTGTTGAAGGGTTGGATGACTTGAATATTGTTGTTGTTCATAAGTCTTCTTATTTGTTGTTGTTAATGCTCTTGAGGTGAATGTTCAACAAATGGTGTGTTTGATTTGAAAAAAAGGAAGAGAGAGGCAAGGTCTTGTTTTTGTCTTGGAATTAGTTTCAAGACAACACCAAAGAGGCAAATAAACAAAGGGCCTCCCAAAAATCTTACTTACCAAAAGGGTGTCAAACCTTTTTAAAAAAGATCCAAAAGGGGGAAGGGACAAACCAAAGCCAAAAAGGTGTTTTACCATTTTGGTGCAAGTTAGTGAAAAGCTTATTGACACCTTGACCATTGGAAAAAGCGTTACAAGTCTTGCTTTTTTCAGTCCAAAAACCAAAAAAGCCTCATCAAACAATCAAGATTGAGTCATTCAAGTAGGACAACATCAAACTTAAACAAAAACAACAATACCAAACAGCAAAAATAAAAATTGTGGGCCACATCAACAACAAACTCAAGTCATAGTACCTTCCAAGTTACTTTCCTTGTCTCTATTAGTTTTCTTTGTATTGACTTATATACTAGTTGGCAACTAAGTAACAACCTACCAAGTTGTGAACTAGTTTTCGAGTACATCTTCATGTCAACATTCTTTGTGGTGCTTTGCTCATTTACCATTTTTAGTTGCTCTTGGTTCAAGTGCGTATGAAACTTCCTTGAGTCTTTGAAACCAAAATCCATTCTTACTCAAGAGTAGACTCATTCCTAAGCAATCAAAGATTGATAGCTGACTTACAACACTTGAAGGGCCAAGTGAGGAAGCCAAGTGTGAAAAGTATGTGAAGATATTTTAAAATAACGTTTGTTTGTTTTGTAGGTACATTGGATAATGGAATCATTACACATGGAACTCGAAACTTCCAATTCACAAACCGTGGACGAAAATGTTTTGAATTCTCTTATGGCTAATCTTGAATCCTTGTCTTGGGACATGGCTAGAGTGAATGCAGGTCTTGATAAGATGGGAGTGGAGGTGGCCTCTATTAGTGACCGGATGGAAAAGTTAGAAATCCAATGTAGCTCTCGACCCTCAACTCCTTAAAACACATCCCCAACCATTACCCTCGAAGCCACTCACCAAAGAATGTATCCACCAAATGCCATACCTCAAGCCAACTATTACTCACAAGGCCGAGGCCTTGATGGACCAAGCCATTCCCCATATCACTAAGTCCCACATGATGGACTTAGAATCCAAATGCCACCCATAAATCCGACTCCTCCAAACCAAAATCAGCCAATACAAAGAACTCCACCACTAAATGCCAATCCACTATACCAAATTCCAAAAGTCCAAAACCCGCCAATACAAGAAGAGGGATTTGTGAGAGAGAACCAAAGGGGAGGATATAGAAGGTATGATAATCCTTATTTGATGGAAGAGGGGATAAGATTTACGAGGATATACCAAGGGAGAACCGAGGGCTTGAAGGTAGGGGCAGTCAAGATGTTCGAGAAAGAGATGTTGGCCTCAACACTATCAAAATGGGTCTTTTTATCTTTAAGGGAGAAAGTTATCCCGAAGAGTTTCTCACATGGAAATCCACATGCGTGAGAGTCTTTCAAGTGAATGATCTCACGGAGGAGAAAAAGAGTTGCTACGCCATTGCTTATTTTGAGGGATATGCTACCACGTGGTGGGAGTATGTCAAACGTTTTGGCAATGTATTGATTGAGGGGCAAACCCCTCCTTGGTTTCGATTAAGGTATCTTATAAGGAAAAGGTACCTTCCTGAGAGATATCAACATGAACTCCTTGAAAGATTGTACAACTTGAGGGAAGAAAACAAAAGTGTGGTAGCCTACTATAATGTACATATTGTGAGTATGGATACACTAGTTGATCCTATTGATGACCAAATTGACTCTTCTTGTAAGATCGATTTATATCCACCTTGTGTTGAAGCCTATATGTTGAACAAAAGTACATTGTCTTGTGTAATTGGTGTTGATTAACCTATTTGTGAAAATTTTCCACCACTTGAGTATGTGTGTGATGTGATTAAGTGAAATCAAGTGAGTGAAGTATTTGAAAAAGTTGGTCAACAAAAGGGGAGTGAACCCGATAGCTATTCTTGGGATAATCTTGTACTTGAAATCTTTTTAAAATGTGATATTAAGCTTTTAGAGAGTGCTAATGTGTTTGTTCCGAATCTTCCTGTGAAATAGATCATGCTCTCTTTAGGTATAATGTCTTATTTGAAGATGATATAAACACTCCTAATGATCCTAGTGGTGAAAATAAAGGTATAGCTTTCTTGGAAGCTATAGCCGATATGCTAACCCACTATGGTGTGAAAACATTCCTCTTAAAGATGGAAATCTCTTTTTGAAAGACGATAGTACTTTATGGATAAGGAATGTGTAGTCCTTCTTGAAAACCCGAGGATAAATGTGTCATTAACTCCTTGGGGTAATGTTTCTAAATGTGCATCCTTGTTTGACACACTTGTGCCTAAATTGCATGAATTACAAATTGTGGATACCAAGTTGTCTAGTTGTTTGAAGGAAAGAATGTGTATGTGTTTAAATACTTATTCGTCACCTGTGAATTCCTTTGCATATGATTCTTTCCTATACTACCTCTTTGCCTATGATGATGTTCATGCTAGTTTTGGATTTGTTTTATGTCGAGGTAGAAAGTTTGTTGGTCTATCCATGTGTGTGTCTGATAATGCTATATGGATTTTATGGACTTTAGAACCAATTGAAACACCCCCCCCCCTTGGTGTGGTATTTTGATGAGATAAAGAAGCAGTGGTGTCTTATGGCTCATAAGATGAAGGAAGTTCTACCTTGTGGATTATTTGATGCCATTAGGACCTATGTAGTTTCTTTATCTCTTGATGATTCCCGTAACCAAATCCTTTGTGCACCTTTCATTGAGATTTTTATATTTAATTCAAAGGATCCTTGGTTATATTGCAAATATGTGCAACCTTGGCATGTTGAGATGATTTATTGTGCTAACCCTAACCTTCATGCCATGAGGAGTTTATATTTGTTTGCCCTCTCTTAGGTTTTGCAAGGTTTGGATTTGAGGTCGAATCCTTTTCAAGAAGAGGAGGAGGATACAAGAATAATGGCTGCCTTAGCTTTGGACGACATCATTCAAAGTCACTATGTAAAGAATCAAGCTTTGGTCGCATGGAGGGCATGGGATCATACTTGGTGGGGATGTTTTTAGCCTACCATTGATCAAACCCAATTGTGGAAGATTTCTTGGAGCCTTGAAGACTTAAGGGCTATTGGGTTATGATCACCTTTGTTGGTTCACGATTTTTGTTCCCTTTACTAAGGGCATTTTGGTCACTTAGATTTAAGGGCATTTTGGACAATTCATATTGTCTTCCAACACACCAAGGCCACCTTTGGTCATTAAGGGTAATGTGGTCTTTTTGTCTACTTTTGTAATATACTATAAGTAGTGCATTTTAGGTCTTTTCTCTTTAGTTTATGAAAGATGAAATACTGAAACACTTAAAATCCTCTCTTGAGAGAAGACCAACTTAGTGTAGTTCTAGTATAGGGCTTGAAAAAGCTAACATTGTTCTTTGCTTGGAAACGGTGGATCTTGAGGTGAGTGGATTCCCTTGGAGGTCACCGTAAGAGTGTGGTTTTGATTATTACATTCATTAGGGGTTTTTAAGTTTAATACACTCTTTAGTTCTTAATCTAGCAATAATCTTGGTCTCACTATCTATCCTTTACTTTTGTTGTTGTTATCTTATGTAGTGAACTGTTTTGGGTCATTTATTGAATCCAAAACTTTTGTTATTGATTTTGATATTATTAATCACATTTTATAGCTATTTTGATGTTGAAATACACCCTTGTATTTTGTATTCTTGTTGTTGGTAGACAATCCGAGTGTGGTCTCCATCTTGGTCCTCGAATTCTTAAGATTAGTGGACTGATTTGGAGTGTGATTTTGTGTTTTTGTTGTCATTCCCATATCAGAACAGGGAAAGGTCGAACTACAAAACCAAAGACTACCAAGGGCCCTCGAGTTAGACCAAGGGGAGAGAAGTGGTTCTCTCATCTTCGGGGTGGAACAAGTCTAAACAACAACCAGTCAAGACCCCTCCACCCATGAGCAAGAGTGTCAACCACCTCCTCCACGGCTTGAGGGAAAGCCGAATATTTCTTCTAATGTTAAGGGATTCCAATGCTTTTCTTCCAATGTTAAGGGATTACAATGCTTCAAATGTCACGGATGGTGACACAAGGCTAGTGAGTGTCCTAATCGGAGAAATGTGATATTGAGAGAATGAAAATTGTATTTCTTGGGGGAAGAATTGGGACTTAAAAGGGATAAAAATGACAAAGTTGCTCAAGATGGAGACGGAGGGGAGTACGAGAGGCCTAGTGATGATGAGGAAGAGGAGGTTTGGCCTCAAGAAGGTGAACTTAAAGTACCTAATAATGTGGTACGGAGAGTTATGATTAGCAAAGCGTTGGATTATCCTAGCCAATGGGAAAATCTCTTTCATACTAAGTGGCTCATTAAGGGGAGTGTGTGCTCCTTGATTATTGATAGCGGAAGTTGTGCTAATGTAGCTAGTTCCTCGATGGTGAATCACTTGAAGCTTCCAACTACACCACATACGAGTCCATATAGACTCTAATGGTTGAATGATTGTGGAGAGTTGAAGGTGACTCATCAAGTGGTGATTTGGTTTAAGGTTAGAAATTATGAGGACGAGGTACTTTGCAACATCATTCCTATGCATGCTTGTAACCTTATGTTGGGTCGGCCATGGCAATATGATAGGTTGACCAAGCATGATGGCCGAACCAACTATTATTCCTTTGAGTTCAAGGGTTGAAAGTACAACCTCCGACCACAATCGCCATCACAAGTGTGTGAGGCACATCAACAAATAAAGAATTTTCCATGAAAGGTAAAGAAAAAGAAAGAACTCACGAGTAGATGGGAGGAACCCGATAGTGGGAAGGGTGAAGGTGAAGAGGGAGTTTTATCATTGAAGGGTAGGGATTTGATGGTAATGTTGGCTCGTAAGGGCGACCTCTTCAAAGAGTATCATGATACTACTCCCATGCTACTTCTGGTACATATTTTGAATGCTAACCCATCAACTTCCCCTATCTCGTCTTCTATTTCTAATGTCTTGAAGGAATTTGATGATGTGTTCCCAAGTGAGTTACCGTAAGGACTTTCTCCACTCTGAGGAATTGAGCACTAAATCGACTTTGTTCCGAGGTCACAATTGCCAAACAAGTTGGCTTATAGGAGCAACCCCACAGATACAAAGGAACTCCAACGGCAAATTGAGGACCTCCTCAACAAAGGATATATCAAGGAAAGAATGAGTTCGTGCACGGTCCCAGTGTTTCTTATACCGAAGAAATATAGAACGTGGCAAATGTGTATCGACTTTCGAGCCATAAATAAAATTATGGTAAAGTATCGTCATCCTATTCCTAGGCTAGATGATATACTTGACGAACTAAATGGCTCTTGTGTGTTTTCTAAGGTTGATCTTAGGAGCAGATATCACCAATTCGTATGCAACCGGATGATGAATGGAAGACCACATTCAAGACCAAATTTGATCTATATGAGTGGATAGTCATGCAATTTGGTCTTACCAACGCTCCTAGTACCTTTATATGGCTAATGAATCATGTGATGAAGCCGTTTATTGGCAAATTTGTGGTCTTGTACTTTGATGATGTTTTAGTTTATAGTAAGTCTCTTATTGATCATGTCTTGCATCTAAGGTGTGTGTTTGATGTTCTTAGGAAAGAAAAGTTGTATGCTAATATTGAAAAATGCTCCTTTGGTGTTAATAAAGTTGTGTTTTTGGGATTTGTTGTAAGATCGAGGGGAGTGGAGGTAGACAAATCAAAGATAACTGCCATTAAAGATTGGCCAACCCTAAAAACCGTGGGTGAAGTTTGGAACTTCCATGGGTTGGCAATATTTTATAGGAGGTTCGTCAAAGGATTTAGTACCATTGCCACCCCCTTGACCGAAATAATCCGAAGGGACCAACCTTTCCAGTGGGGGTGAGGAGCAATCTAAGGCCTTTAAGACCTTGAAAGATATGCTCATTTCAGCACCATTGTTGCAATTGCCTAACTTTGATAAGATGTTCGAAGTTTAATGCGATGTTAGTAAAGTAGGCATAGGGGTTGTTTTGATGCAAGATTTAAATCCCATTGCTTATTTTAGTGAAAAGCTTAAAGGAGCAACTCTAAACTACTCTACATATGACTTAGAGTTGTATGCGTTCGTTAGAGCGTCAGGCAATTGGCAATACTATCTTTGGCCCAAGGAATTCGTAATCCGGATGAATTATGAATACTTGAAGCACCTTCGGGCACAAGATAATCTTAACAAATGGCATGCCAAATGGATTGAATTTCTTAAAACCTTTCCTTATGTGATTCAATACAAAAGGGGGAAGGAAAATGTGGTAGCCGATGCATTATCTAGAAAGCATGTTCTTATGTCCACTTTTTCGTCCAAGCTAATGGGATTTGAGAGCCTCAAGTCTTTGTATCTTGAGGATCCTTACTTTGCTCTTATCTTTAGGGAAAGTGAAGTTGTGGGTAGGGAAAGGAGGCCCTTGGAGTCTATTCCTTATGCCATGTCTGATGGGTTCTTATTTTGGGGGATATGGTTGTGTTTACCTTCTAGCTCATGGAGAGAGTTGTTTGTGAGGGAGGCACACGATGGCGGTCTCACGGGTCACTTTAGAATTGATAAGACCCTCGAGATAATGGAGGTGCAATTCTATTAGCCTAGGATGCACAAAGATATTGTCTAAATTTGCAGTCAATGCATGGAATGTAGGAGTGCAAAGTCGAGGCTCCTTCCTCACGGGTTATACACCCCACTTCCCACTCCATCACGCCTGTGGTTTGATATTTCTATGGATTTCATGATGGGGACAGACTGAAAGGGGTTGGGATAGCATCTTTGTTGTTATTGATCATTTCTCCAAAATGGTACACTTTATTCCATGCAAAAATAGTGAAGATGCGGCTAGTGTAGCTTCTTTGTTTATTAAAAATGTTGTTACGTTACACGGCATCCCAAGGACCATTGTAAGTGATAGGAATTCTAAGTTCCTTAGTCACTTTTGGAAGTCAATGTGGGGTAGGCTCGGAACTAAATTATTGTTTTCTACGTCTTGCCACCCACAAACCGATGGCCAAGCAGAAGTAGTGAATCAAACCTTGCATTCCATGCTACGTTCCATATTTAAAGGTAAGTTGACATCTTGGGAATATCACCTACCTATCATTGAATTTTCTTACAATCGGGTGATCTATTCAAGTACGGGCATTACGCCCTTTGAATGTGTCTACGGCTTCAATCCTCTAACACCCTTGGATCTAAATCCTTTGTCAAGTGATGTTATTATTAGCTTAGATGGAAACAAGAGGGTCGAATCCATGGAAAGCTTGCATGAGAAGGTGAGGATACGGCTTGAGAAGAAGAAGCAAGAGATGGCCAAATGAGTCAACAAAGGGAGAAGGTGTCTTGTACTTGAGCTAGGAGATTGGGTATGGGTACACCTACGTAAGGACCGGTTCCCCAACAAAACAAAGGGAAAGTTTCTTCCAAGAGGTGATGGTCCATTCCAAGTTCTTGAAAGAATCAACGATAATGCTTACAAGAACGACTTGCCACCAGAATACTAAGTGCATAACACGTTCAACGTGTGTGACCTCTCACGGATTGATACCATTGAAGATGAAGAACCCGTGAGTTTGAGGTCAAACTCCTCTCAAGATAGAGAGGATGATACGGCTGTCATAGGCTCTAGACCATTTACTAGAAGTCAAGATCGGGAACTACAAAGGCTTCAAGGTATGTTTATGAAAATGAACGCGGTTGAGCTTGTTGCAAACTCGCCCAAGGGAGTGTATGTATTGACATGTGGGGTCTTACATTAGGTGCCCCAAATACACCCCCAAGTTTTCCCCAAACACTACATACCCTCCCCTTTCATTAAGGGCAAAGAGGTCATTTTTCCATCCTTTTTGTAAAGACTATTTAAGGTGTTTCTTTAGTCTTATTCACTTAGTTGGCTTATTATTAAAAATCACTTGTAATATTGAACATCATATTCCTCTCAAAAAGAGAGTAGACCACCATTTGACACCACAAGAAATGGGTTCTTCTTGTGTTGTGTGTATCGGCTAGAAACAAGAGTGCTTGAGGAAACCGAGCTCCTCTTGTGTTCCGTAAGAACATGGTGCTTGTTACTTTGTTTTGTAGAGGTTTTAGAGTATTAATACACTCTTTAGTTTCTGCATTATGAGTTCTCCTTACGTCACATATCTTCTTTATTGTTTAAGTTGGTGTTTGTTGTTTCCATTTAGTGTCTTGTGCGTGTGGACTGTTTGTGCGATTGCGGACAGTTTCGTGCTCTTTTAGATACCGTTTGGTATCAACTTACAAGAGAAGATACACGAATGAACCATCACTTACCTCTTTAAAGTAGACACAATTATCATAGTTTCTCCTTTGAAACATATGAGAGGTCATAAAATAGTCAAATCTCTTATACCACTGCCTGGGAGACTGTTATAAGCCATAAAAAGACTTTTTCAGTAAGCATACAGTGTCCTCATTTCCTGAGACTACAAAACCCTTTGGTAGCTGCATATAGATATCCTCCTTAAGTTCTCCATGTAAGAATTCAGTTTTGACATCCAACTGCTCAAGGTCAAGATCATGCATGGCCACAACACCAAGTAAGGCTCAAATTGAACTATGCTTTACAACTGGAAAAAGCACATCTGTGAAGTCAACACCTGGAACCTGACAGTAACCTTTAGCAACTAGGTTTGCTTTGTACCTAGCATCTTCAACTCCCTATGTTCCTTCTTTATTTTTGAATACCAACTTGCAATGGACAGCTTTCTTATCTTTAGGCAATCTCACCAAATCCCATGTGCTATTCTTATGAAGTGATTTCATCTCCTCCTACATAGCAATCATCCATCAGCCAGAATCATCACAACTAACTGCCTCTGAGTAAGAAGAAAGTTCTTTATCAGAATCAATACCTTCTGCTACATTCAATGCATTAGCAACCAAATCAGCTTTAGTATATTTCTAAGGAGGTCTAATATCTCTTCTAGGCCTGTCTTTAGTAATAGAATATTATGGCATCACTGGTGGTAAAGAAGAAATAGTACCACTCTGTATCTCCGGGCTAGACTGAGAAGTTGGAACTGGTGTAGACTCTGCTCTAATTTGTAATTCAATATGGGTGAATCACTTTTGTTGATTCATGTCACTAAGATCATCTGGGGTGAAGCACTAGATTCGAAGGGATCCCGAAGCATGGCAGTTTCATAAAACACAACATCCCTGCTAATTATAACCTTTTTGCTTTCTGGACACCAAAGCTTATAACCTTTAACACTAGGCTTATAACCCAAAAATAAGCACTTAACAGATCTAGGTTCCAACTTTCCATTATCAACATGAGCATACGCAGGACATCTAAATATCCTCAAATTAGAATAACTAGAAGGAGTACCAGACCATACCTCTTATGGAGTCTTTTTATCAATCGCGACTGAGGGAGAGCGGCTAATAAGAAGACAAGTTATGGAAGCAGCTTCGGCCCACAAAGACTTGGTAAACCAGCATTAGAAAGCATACAATGCACCTTCTCAATTATAGTTCTATTCATTCGTTCAACTACACCATTCTGCTGCGGAGTATGACGAACTGTCAAGTGCCTCTCAATTCCTTCTGACTTGCATAGAGTATTAAACTCATTAGAGTACAACTCTAAAACATTATCAATCCGAAGGCATTTTACCTACTTCCCTATTTGCTTTTCAATCATAATCTTCCACTCCTTGGAATCAGGCAACACATCATTATTTTGCTTCAGGAAGAACACCCAAACCTTTCTGGAATAGTCATCAATAATAGTCAACAAATAATTCGTACCTCCTCTAGAAGGTACTCTAGCAGGACTACTGGTTGTAGTCCTTTTAAAGATGTTTATGGCCAAAATCCCGAGAGTCCTCTGGACTTAGCTCCACTTCCAGCTACTCACAACTTTAGTGGAGATGCGGGTGAAGAAAATTAAGATTGCGCTAAGCCCTTCTCTTATCTACAACTTTGGCGAATAGTGAAAATCATTATTCCCTCCAATCTTTATGGAATGATTTGACCCCCACTCCTAGCGTGCTAAGCCGTAGTATGTTTTTTAAGAAGATCCTTCCCAGTGTGCCAAGCCCCCTCCCACCCAGAGATCAGAATGAATGTAATCAAGTGTGCCCTTAGTTGAGTGGATGCCTTTAGTTAATTTGACTCTCTTCTGCTTCCCAAAAACGTAGTGCTCACAGAACTCCAATTTTTGTAATACTCTGACCATCAAGAAGTCCTCTCCTTCTTAGTTCAGCCATCCCTTTTTCACTCATATGCCCCAGTTGCATATGTCAAAGTTTAGCAATATCACTTTCTAATAGAGAAGAGGTAGAAATAGCTGCATCACCTGTAATAGTAGAGCCTTGCAGGACATATAAATTTAAAGATTTTCTCTATCCCTTCATCACAATGAGAGCACCTTTAGTAACCTTCAGGACTATACCTTCACCAGTGTACCTATAACCGTTTGAATCAAGGGTACTCAAGGAAATATGATTTCTCTTCAGGTCTGGGACATACCGCACATCACCAAGTGTCCTCACAACCCATCAAAAATCTTGATCCTGATTGTTCCAATACTATCTATCTTATAAGGTGTGTTATTTCCCATCACAACAACTCCTTTAGAGACTATTTCATATGTTGTAAATCAATCCCGATTATGACACATATGAAACATGCAATCTGGATCAAGAATCCAATCCTCACAGGGTTTGAATTTACCATCAAAAACCACCAAGAGTTCACTACGTCCATCTTTAACAAAACTGGCTTCACCGGACTTTTCTAGTTGGTTTCCCTTTGGTTTTGGAGCTTTTCTTTTCTCTCTATTCTGTAACTTCCAAAACTCGAATTTGATATGGCCCTTCTTCTTGAAGTAATTACAGGTTTTGTTTCTATTTCAGGATTTTGACCTATTCCTATCATCAACCCCAGAATTCTTCTCATGAGTCCCTCCCCCTCGAACAATGAGACCATCTCCTTGAGTTCTCTATCCTATTCACAAGATGTTTCATCTTCTCCTTAGGGAACAATGCATCATGGACTTCATCAATAGTTAGGGTATCACGACTATATAAAATCGTATCCCTAAAGGTCGTGTATGATGCAGGCAGCGAACACAACAAAATCAACTCTAAATCTTCCTCATCATACTTAACCTCCAGAGTTTCTAAATCAGAGATGATTTCTTTACAGACAGATAGGTGATCATCCAAAGATGCACCCTCAGACATACGGTGGGAATAAATTCATTGTTTGAGATTCAACTTACTTGTTAGACTTTTTTTCATGCATAAATATTCCAATTTCAACCATAACGCAGCGGCAGTGGTCTCCTTCAAAACATCCTGTAGAATCTGATTGGATAAATAAAGGTGAATCTGAGATAGAGCCTTCTGATCCTTACGCTATTTGTCTTCGTCCGTCCACAATGAGGGCATCTTATCAAACCCTAGTAGAGTATCATCCAAATCTATATTCGCGAGCACAACCCGCATCTTAACCTGCCATAACAAAAATCTGGTGCTACAATCCAACAGCAGAATATCATACTTCATGATTGCCATCCCCGAGAAAATAATTAACCAAGCTTTTATACCAGTTTGTTATGATTCAGACAGAATAAGGAAACCACAAGTAAAAGAAAATAAGAACAACACATAGATTTACGTGAAAATCCTTGTGGGAAAAACCACAGGCAGAGGCAGAGGAGATTTTACTATAATGGAAAGAGAGTACAATGTGGAGAAGGCTGATTTTTCTGAATATTCAAAACAACTCACTAAATGCACTTATATAATATGTACATATAAATAAGTCCTAGACCCAAAAACATAAGGTCCGATCCATACGCTACCACCACAGACCCTATTGAAAATCACCAACATAGGTTGTACCGCAAAATTTTCTGGGCCGAATCAACAAAATTCGGATCATAACTCTAACCTATCGCATATCTACATTTTTGAAAACAAATTGACATACTCGGAAACTATAGAAAAAGTACCCTGAATTAAATTTCACTTAATAGAATGTTAATAAAATCATTCAAAAAAATGGGAGGGGAATTACAACCAAGAATAGAAAGGATAATTAGACAAGAAAACCACCAAACCACAAATGCAGCTTGCTTTCAAGATATTATTACTTTTTAACACCCTAATATTCCGGCGCCTACCTTCATGAACCTCAACTATTACACCAGGCACCCACTCCCTAGGGTCACCTTTAACATGAAGCCACCGAAGCTAAAGCTGTAGGCTCTCAATTTTTTGGGAGCCTATTTTCAGCAATTATAGGCTAATTATTTTGTAGAGTTTTTTCATTAGAAATTGAATACTTTTAGTATTTTTTATTTTATTTTAATGTCGTTTAGCTGAAAAAAAATTATCACTTTAAGAATTCATACTAAAATTGATTATTATTTCCAACTTTGCCTCTAACATTGAAGAATATATTTCTTAATAATGCTCAATTATTAAAAAAAATTAATAAATAGGTATAACTCAATAAACTATACCTTGTATTTATTATTTTGCCTAACGAACATGAATAAGAATGAAAATAACTTTTAAAGTGGGACGTAGAGTATAGAAAGTGAGCAATATTTCAAGAAGATACATAGATTTCAGCATTATCCTTCAAATGTGTATAGTGCTTATAGAGTTACCATAAAAAAATGTTAGTCGAAACTTTCTAAAACATAAATTGATAAAATCTTATGATCAACAAAGTCTTAGGAGAAATTGAATGAATTAGGTATATTATAAATTGAAAAGATTATTGGGAGAAGTCCATTGTAAAATAATTTTATTCATACTTTTGCATCTCACATAGGTATTGAAATAGACTTCAAATTAAAAAAAATGAGGCTTCAGTTTTAAGTTTCGCTTTAGCCTAGTGGATATATTTAGCCGCCCCTACTGCTCCCTCCTACTAGCACTAACATTTAGAAACTTTTACCACCAAGTCTTCGACAGGCTTTTCTTTACATTGACTACAGCAAAACTACCTCCTATCTCCCACAACACATGTGTCAAGTAGCTTTGCCCATCAAGACTAAGGCAGATGGGAGGAACTTTCATCTAAGCAGTGACATATCCATAATTTTCACTTAGGGAACTCAAAAAAATATATATAATTAAAAAAAAAAAAAAAAGTAGTAGTTGTACATTAGTGGAGGATAATTTATTTTTTAAAAGAAAAGAAATACTAAGTAAGCCCACCCGTCTAGAAGGAATCAAACTTTCAATGTGAGGGTTAGCTAGCGGCCCAAGTGGTGCGGCCTAGAACCACCGGGCTATGATTCATCATTGGTTCAAGTTGAACAAAGTTAAAAAATATTGGAAAATATACCGTATATATACAATACAATTTTTTGCTAGATGGGGTTCGGGTGAACCCCCGGCACCCACGTAAGTCAGCCCCTGCTTCCAAGTAACCAACCAAACAGAATAGGCCTATTCATTTCCCAAATATCACTCACTATCAATAATAGCGAAGCCAGAAATTTCGTCGAGGGTGTTCAATATTTAATACTATATACTTTGTATAATTTATTTTATATATATAATACCACAATTTTTCAACCAAGGTGTTTGAATGACCATTCTGAACTATAGTGACACAATAATTCACTTTTTATCAGTGATGTAATAATTTGCTTTGTATCTACTAATATAGAGTGAATTATTGTATCACAATACATAGCAAATTTGAGAAATAGTTGTATCGATAAGTAAAAGTATTATCGATACAAAGCGAATTTCGACAATTGTTGTATATTTGATAATAATCCAAACTATCATTATGTTTGATAATTGATATTCAAATTATTGCTATTTTGGAAAAATAAAATTCTTCTTTTTGTGTCACCAGGTTTCATATTTGTTGCAGATCAGCAAACATGAAGCTTCCTCTAATAACCAAATGTCCCATAACAATAATTTATCAGTGGTCCACTTCACTACCATCCAAGAATATAGAATATCAAATGAGTTAGAAGTTTCTTATGAACATTCATTAATTGGCTGAAGTTATCATCACAATATATTTCTGATAGTGAGGGGATTAATCAATTTGTTAATTAATGAAGTCTCATCTTATTCCTCTAATTTCTGTTAATAAAGTACTTTTTCCAATGACAAAGTGGTGCACCAACTTAGACATTACAATTCTTCTTGTCACATGAAAAAAAATTCTCAAGTTAATTAGCTAAACATAGAAAGAAAAGTTTTTTTTAATTACTTTTTGATTCAGTTGGTAAGCAGTCTAACACATGATTGCTTATTAGTTAACTAGTGAAACTTGCCGTGCTTCGCGCGGTTTTAAAATAAATTATTTAATTTTTTAGAAAACACCCTTTATGACTTTAATTCTATTAGCTGAATTAATTCTATTTTTTGAGTAGTTGAAAGAAAACAATGTGAGTTCAATAGACATTATTTGATTCTAGTTCAAGTGTTTATTTAATAGATTGTATTACTTGTAATTTGGGGATCTAAATGGAAAATTCAGAAAAAGTTAAAAAGTTGTTTATGTATTCGGCCGAAATAAAATTCATTGATGATCTCGATTTTTAGTATCGTTATCACTTTTGATTGCTATCAGAAATATATTAGCTTCTAAAAAATGAAACAAATAAAATTAAGATATTTAGTTCCTTTTCACCAATTTGCTCCAAAAACATTTCTAATTCAATATTGAAATCTTATGATGTATAGAAAATTTAACTAAGGATATTTTAGACTAAAGTCCTTAATTTTTAAAACAAAATTCATTAATCCAAGTACCCAAACATAAAAGATAATGGAGTTTCATAAAAGCGTTAAATACATAGAGTCGTCATCAAAAACGTGTAACTATATTTCTTGGCATGTATGAAGTCAAAAAAGGCAACAACGTGAGGTTGGTCAACTTCACAATTAAAGTTTAGGGTGGCGTGGTAAATTTCTCCATCCGTAATCAGATTTTATGTTCGAGCCTTGAGTATGAGGTCGTCATTGGTAGGGAATGTCTTGAGAAAATTGAAAGAAAGGTGTTTTTTAAGTCTTGAATGAAGGATTGGTGACATTGACAAACTTAAAGGGTCAAACATCATTAGAAAACTTGATTAAGTTAATTATGGACTTGATGAATAGTTTCAAAACTTTCTAATTTTTTCAACAATATAAATCAACCTACACCCCTCTTCATTCAAATCAACCAGTCTCTCTCCTCTCTCTCTCGAAAGCTTCTCTCAACACTCTCCCAACCAGCAGTTCTACAAAATTCTCCATTCAATTCCCGACAACTTCAACCTCCGACGAAAAATAATCGGGCAAGTTCCCTTTCAACTTTCAATCGTCAATCGACGGGAAGACTTCTCCGACGATACAACACCTCAACTTAGGAAGGAATCCCATATCGACAAACCATAGGAGGAGTGTTGGGTATATAAGTAAGAAATCCTTACTCTCTAGTGACGTGTTTTAAATCCGTGTAGGCCTGGGCCCAATGTGGACAACATCACTAGTGGGTTGGACAGAGACAGGGGTCTCTCGGGCCTTCGTGGTTTGGGATGCCCATCGCGGCCAGGGCCTCGGCTCGAGTCAAGACAGAATGGTATCAAAGCCGCTCTTGTATCATCTTTGTCAATGTGGATAAGAGTTCATACTGAGTATAGGCAAATCCCAGTAAGGCGGGGCAAACCTCAGTCTTGAGTGTAGAAAAATCCCATTTGGTGAGCCAATCCTCAGCGAAGACGCTGAGTCTATAAGGGGGGTGTATGTAACACCCCAAATTAGGAAGGAGTCCCACATCAGCAAAACATAGGAGGGATGTTAGGTATATAAGTAAGAAAGCCTTACACTCTAGTGATGCGTTTTAAAACCGTGCGGGCCTAGGCCCAAAACGGACAATATCACTAGTGGGTTGGGTAGAGACAGGGGTCTCTTGGGCCTTCATGGCTCAGGATGACCATCGCGGCAAAAACCTCAACTTGGGTCGAGACAGAAATGGGCAGAGATAGGGGTCTCTTGGGCCTTCATGGTTTGGGATGCCTATCACGGCCAGGGTCTCAGCTCGGGTCATAACAGTCTTTTTTTTACGACCTGAGCTGAGGCCCTGGCCGCGACGGGCATCCCAAACAACGAAGGCCCAATAAACCTCTGTCTCTCTCCAACCCACTAGTGATATTATTTGATTTGGGACCAGACCTCCACAGCTTTAAAATGTGCCACTAGAGAGTAAGGCTTTCTTACTTATATACCTAGCATCCCTCTTGTGTTTTGCTGATGTGGGACTTCTTCCTAAGTTAGGGTGTTATGTACACCCCCCTTATGGACTCAGCGTCCTCGCTGAGGTTTGCCCTACTAAATGGGATTTGCCTACACTCAGGACTAAGGTTTGCCTCGCCTTACCAGGATTTGCCTACAGTCAGTTTGAACTTTGGCCCACATCGATAAGGATGACACAGAAGCAACTCTAATACCATTCTATCACGACCCATGCTGAGGCCCTGGCTATGATGGGCATCCCTAACCACGAAGGCCTGAAATACCCCTATAACTCCCCAACCCACTAGTGATATGATCTACTCTAGGGCCAGGCTCGCAGGGATTGAAAATGAATCACTAGAGAGTAAGGCTTTCTTACGTATATACCCAGCATCCCTCGCACTATATCTCTATCAGATATCAGAAGCTTCTTGGGTTTGGCTGTCTATTACAGATGGTTTATTGAGGTATTTTATTCTATTGCATCCCCTATGTCCAGAATGACTCAGAAAAAAGTCAAGTTTCATTGGTCAAATCCTTGCGAGAAGAGTTTTTAGGAGTTAAAGACTCGACTTACCTCAGCTTTAGATGTGGCTTATATAAATGGTACAGATGGGTTCATAGTGTATTGTGATAAATCCAGAGTAGTTTTGTGTTGTGTCCTCATGCAGTATGGTAAGGTCATAGCTTACGCCTCTAGACAGCTTAAACCCCATGAGAAGAATTATCCTACTCATGATCGTGAGTTAGCAGCCGTAGTTTTTGCCTTAAAGATTTGGAGGCATTACTTGTATCGTGTTCATGTAGATGTATTCACAGATCCTAAGAGTCTTTAGTATGTCTTTTCTCAGAAAGATCTTAACCTCCATCAGAGAAGTTTGTTAGAGCTCTTGAAAGATTATAACATGAGTGTCCTTTATCATCCAAGCAAGGCCAATGTAGTGGCTGACGCCCTCAGTAGACTGTCTATGGGTAGTGTTGCTCATATTGAGGACAATAAGAAGAAGTTAGCTCAGGAAGTCCATCAGCTTTCCAGACTAGGTATCTGCCTAGTCGATTCAGCAGAAGGTAGTATATGGGGTCAGAACAGTTCAGAATCATCTTTAGTTTCTGAGGTGAAAGAAAAATAGGATACAGATCCCAGTCTAATCAAATTAAAAGAATCAGTCAAAGATCAAAAAGTTGAGGTTTTCTCCCAAGGGGGAGATAGTGTTTTGTGTTGTTAGGGTCGTCTTTGTGTGCCATGTGTAGATAACTTAAGGCAGCAAATTCTTGCAGAAGCACATGGTCCGTGCTACTCTATTCAACCAGGGGCCACTAAGATGTACCACGACTTGCGGGAGATCTATTGGTGGGGCAGGATGAAGAGAGATATTGCAGAGTTTGTGGCTAAGTTCTCTACATGTCAGCAGGTTAAGATAGAGCATCAGAAGCCTAGTAGGTCCATGCAGGAGTTTAGTATTCCTACTTGGAAGTGGGAAGAAGTGAACATGGACTTCATGACGAGATTGCCTCATACTCATTGCTAGCATGATTCAGTATGGGTCATTGTAGACAGGATGACCAAATCAGCTCATTTCCTTCCAGTCCATACCTCTTATTCAGTTGAGGATTATGCCAAACTTTATATCAGGGAGTTGTTTAGATTATACGGTGTTCCAATGTCCATTATTTCAGACAGAGGTACCAAGTTCACCTATCACTTCTAGAAATCATTCCAAAGTGGTCTTGTGTAACACCCCATAAATTTTTTCATACACTTATCGCGATTATATGGAGTCCTAAAGGCTTGCATATGGGTGAAATTAAGTTAATGGTGTTCGGAAGTATCCCGTCAATAGTTGTATGTGTAGGTATTGGAATAAGCTTTCCAACGATATAAAGTTTGCCCAAAACAGAGGAGTATTTCATATAAGAGAGCACATTCGAAATTTCAAAATGGTGGCCGGGAAGCCTGTGAACAGTAAATCTGCAGGAAAATTACTGCAGCTAGGCAATTATTTTTTTGGATCAAATTTAGATGATCATAAATCCTTGTACAAAAAGAACTGTGTGAGCTGCTATATATCGACGAAAAGCTACGAGATTCTTCTTTCCGATGAAATTGGTTTCATCCAAATCCAATGTCTGAATAAGGAGCTATACCCGTTTTACTACAGCCTATCAAAAAACAACAGAATTGTGGGACAGATTTTTGGGTCAAATTTAAACGACCATAACTCATTGTACAGGAAGAACTGGGTGGTATAATTTATATGAAAATGGAAGACCTTTGAATTATATTTCCAATGCAATTGGTTTCACCTGAATCTGATACCGGAGCAAAGAGTTATGATCGATTTACTTCAGCCTGTCAAAACTGTCCACTGGGGACAGATATGGATTTATTTAAATTTTTAGGGCAAAATGGTCATTTTCTATTACCTCTTGGACGAAAATGGGTCTTTATAAACCTAAACTTATCCTAATATATATCATATACCATCCAATTAGTAAGAGAAGGTGAAACCCTAGCCTAATTTCAACTTCAAATATTTTGTGATTCAACCATAGAAAATTCGAATTGGTTCCGTAGTTATGTTCACCATCTCGAAAGCTTCGAGAAGCACCCCATGGTTATGTAAGGAGGATTCTAAATACAAGAGTTCATTGTTAAGGTATGAATATTGTTTATTCTTGATTCTTATCCATGAATAAGTATTGATAAATGATTATGAGTATTGTCTTGATGTTGGAAGATAACTAGAAACATAGTTATGAATTGTTTTGTATAAATTGTTAGTAGTAAATTATGGAAGTTGTTGTATTGGATTATGGAGGATGAATTGTGGTGATGTATCATTATATTAGTGGTTATGTATGCCTAGTGATCATGTTGGTATTGGATGGTGATTAAGAAGTGAAATAAAGGCTAAGAGTGATGTTGAGGGATATTTCATGAAAATGCATGATATGTGAATGTAATAAGAGTATAAGAGGATGTATGTAGCACTCTTATTGATGAGTTAAAGGATTACTTCCTAGAAATTATTTGGTGAAGTTAATACCTAAATGGTAAGGTTTGGTTCCTAATACTAGTTTGCCACAAATGACTTATTGTAGATAAGTGTTCGAAGAGTACGGGAAGTCAAGTTGGACTTGTATTGAAGTGGTTATATCAAGGTATGTATGACATACTCTATCTAATCTTTGGCATGAATAATGACCCATGGCACTCTCAAGTAAGCTTCCAATATTTTCCTACGACACATGACACATAATAACATCATATGATCTTCGACACTACCAATTGAACTTGTTTTCACTTTTAAGATGTCCGGCTAGTCAAAAAAATATCCATATACTATTGTTGACTCCGAAATGGTTTAATGAGGTATCCATGATTCTCTACTTCATTTTCATGATATTTATTACCTATTTACATGTTTTCCTATTGAGGTATCATGGTTTCAAGTTCCATAAGGTGTGACCACAAAGTAACCAATCTCAAAGATTAATTGAATTAAGAAATGGAATGTCTGTATTTTAAATTGATGATATGATGTATTGTATTAGTACCACTGATCAGTTGGCCATTGTATTATAAAGTTTATGTATATATGCTATTTCAGGGGTGGTCCCTGATGTATTGTATTAGTACCACTGATCAGTTGGCCATTGTATGACATATGTTATGTATTGATAAGGATTACGGGAAGTAATGATATGAAAGTAATGTGCAGGTATCCCATCAGCTCTTTTAAGTGTGGTCTACTCATACTGTTTATTCACAGGTATCTGGGTTCTGTTGATCTTTTGTATCTCATCTTGATACTCACTGCCTTACATACTCAGTACATATTTCCGTACTGACGTCCCTCACGGGGGACCCGTATTCATGCCTGCAGGAACAGGTACTTCAGGTCGTACACCTCCGCAGTAAGAGCCAGGACATTCTGTTGTTAGTGGTGAGCTCCAGTTGTTTCGGGGCATCCCAAGTCGTTTCTATATGTATTTTTGGTATTTGTATAAAAGTCTTTTGTGGGCGGGAGTTTGTCCCGACCCTAACTCAGTTGTGTATCTATATAGAGGCTTTTGTAGACATATTGTACAGCCATAGGAGTGTTTAGTTGATAGACGTGATGGCTCTGACGGCCAATTACTGTTTATATATATATTTATGCGTGTCTGCTGGGCTGATGCAGGTACTGTTTTCTTCTATTTACAATGAAGTGCTGCCCAAATTTCTAATTTTCATAAGTAATGTAAATGTGAAAGTATAGGTTATGAACGGGTTCTCCCGGGCCTCCTCGGCTATGGGTGCCAGTCCGCTCCAATGGAATTTGGGGTATGACAGAAGTGGTATCAGAGAGGTTCATCCTAGTGAGTCTACAAAGCCGTGTCTACGTAGAATCTCGTTTATCGGTGTGTTGTGCACCACATCTATAAACAAGAGGCTATTGGACATTTAGGGATTGTTTCCACTCTCCCTTTCTTAGATCGTGCAATAGAGC
The DNA here is from genome assembly GCA_030864225.1 of Capsicum baccatum var. pendulum. Classification (NCBI taxonomy): domain Eukaryota; kingdom Viridiplantae; phylum Streptophyta; class Magnoliopsida; order Solanales; family Solanaceae; genus Capsicum; species Capsicum baccatum. Next base: position 249,836,466 of record CM061558.1, read on the forward strand.
CCATATTAGAGATAAAGTCATAATCGATCGCTTAATCCAATTGTTTTTTTTATTATAGTAACGATGCCGGTTACAAGGATAAAGAATAAGTGGAAGCGAGTGGATGTAGTGGCCAGAGAAGGTACTAGTAAGTCACCACCGGCACAAGCTGAACAAAGTGAGTCTCAAGCTAAGCATATATCAGGAGCTTCTTCTCCTTCGGAAGGGCCATCTATTAATGTTGTTGATCGAGATTTGAGGGATGCAGTAAACTTCTGATGCGTATAGTTTCTGGTCAAGTTCAAGGGCAAGCTATTCCTACCACGGGTTCTAGTGGTACGGATTGAGCAGCTAGCCTTCGGACACAGGATTTTCTGAAATTGGATCCTCCTACTTTTACCGGATCAGATATTAACGAAGACCCGCAGGACTTTGTCGATCAAACCCAAAGGGCTCTAGATGTTATGCACATATCCGGTAAATAAATGGTTGAGCTAGCAGCATATAGACTGAAAGGAGAGGCTATATTGTGGTACGAGGATTGAAAATGATCTAGGGGTATTGATGCACCTCCAACTATGTGGGGAGAGTTCAAAGATGCATTTATTGATCATTATCTTCCATTTGAGACTCGTCAGGCCCGTGCAGATCAATTCTTAAATCTTCGTCAGGGTAATATGAGTGTAAGGGAGTATAGTCTTTGATTTAACTCCTTGTCTCGATATGCTTCTAATGTGGTAGCTACTATGGATGACAGAGTTCATCACTATGTGGATAGATTGGAACCATACTTGGTTAGAGATTGTACCATTGCTGCTTTGAACAAGGACATGGATATAGCGAGGATACAAGCTTTCGCTCAGAAGATGGAAGATCAGAGGCAAAGAAGAAGAACCTAGGAATCAGAAAAAGGATATTCTAAGCGGGCCAGAGCTATAGGGCAGTTTATGGCATCTCAGGGAGGTTTTAGGCCTTCGTTCTCTCATAGATTGCCTAGCCCGTTATCTTCTTATCCGGCAATTAGTGCTCCACCGCAATTTCAAAGGTTCAGAGGTAATCAGTTCGGGCAAAGCAGTGAAAATTAGAGTTCGCGAACAGTGGGGTATCAAGGGCAAGAGAGTATGAGTCAATTGAGACCTCCACGACACCCGTGCCCCATATGTAGAAGATTTCACTTTGGCGAATGTCGGCTTGGAACGAACAATTGCTTTTGGTGTGGTAGGCTGGGGCATATGGCTAGGGATTGCCCACGCAGGACCATAGGTGGTATAACACGACCTACCGAATCAGCTGTTGCGTCATCATCGGTGCCTCCTTTGAGTAGGGGTGCACAACCTATGGGTCACGGTAGAGGTGATAGAGGAGCAGCTAGTTCTAGTGGAGCTCAGAACCGTGTGTATGCTCTAGCAGATCGGCAGAATTTAGAGGCTTCTCCAGACGTGGTTACATGTACGTTGTCCATCTTTGCATTTGATGTGTATGCCTTAATTGATCCTGGTTCTACATTATCGTACGCTACTTCTTTGGTTGTGGGAAGGTTCGGGAGAACACCCGAATTATTAGCCAAGCCATTTGAAGTATCAATGCTAGTGGGGGAATCTCTTATAGCTAGGAATGTTTATCGAAATTGTGTTGTGAATATTTGTGGTCGTGATACGATGGCCGATCTTGTTGAGCTAGAAATGGTAGATTTTGATGTTATTATGGGCATAGATTGGTTAGCGTTTTGTTATGCTACGGTAGATTGTCGTTCTAAGAAGGTGTATTTCCATTTCTCAAATAAGGCAGTCCTTGAATGGAAGGGTAATGTTGGCGCGCCGAGAGGTAGATTTATTTCTTACTTTAAGGCAAGAAAAATGATTTCCAAGGGGTACATATACCATTTGGTTAGATTAAGGGATACAGAGGCAGAGCCGCCAACTTTTCAGACCGTTCTGGTTGTGAATGAATTTCCTGATGTATTTCCTGAAGAACTACCAGGTTTACCTCCTGAACGAGAAGTGGAGTTTGGTATTGATATGTTGCCAGACACACAGCCAATCTCAATTCCTCCTTATAGAATGGCACCAGCAGAGTTGCGAGAATTGAAAGAGCAACTGAAAGACTTGCTAGAGAAGGGATTCATCAGGCCTAGTATGTCCCCTTGGGGAGCACCAGTATTGTTTGTGCGTAAGAAAGATGGTTCGCTGAGGATGTGTATTGACTATCGGCAATTGAATAAGGGTGCCCGTGTTTTTCTAAGATTGACTTGAGATCAGGCTATCATCAAGTGAGAGTCAAAGATAAAGATATACCCAATACAGCTTTCCGAACACGGTATGGTCATTATGAATTCCTGGTTATGTCATTCGGGATGACAAATACACCCGCAGTTTTTATGGATCTGATGAATAGGCTGTTTAAGCTGTTTTTAGATGTGTTCGTGATAGTTTTCATAGATGATATTCTGGTCTACTCTAGATCAGAAAAGGACCATGTTAATCACTTGAGGCAGGCGTTGCAAATTCTTCGTGATCGTAAGCTGTATGCGAAGTTTTCTAAATGTGAGTTTTGGCTCAAGTCAGTGGCATTTTTGAGCCATATTGTATCCAGTGAAGGCATAAAAGTTAACACTCAGAAGATTGAGGCTGTGAAGAATTGGCCAAGACCCACGACGCCTACGGAGATTCGTAGTTTCCTCGGGTTGGCAGGTTATTATAGAAGGTTTGTTAAAGGTTTTTCTTCTATTTCTGCACCCTTGACTAAGTTGATGCATAAAGCCTCCAAGTTTCAATGGAATGATGCCTGTGAAAAGAGTTTCCAAGATCTGAATAGCAAGTTGACTTCTACACCGGTATTGGTACTTCCTGAAGGCACAGAAGGGTATGCAGTGTACTGTGATGCTTCGAGAAGTGGCTTAGGATGCGTATTAATGCAACATGGTAGAGTAATAGCCTATGGCTCTAGACAATTACGACCACATGAGAGGAATTATCCCACACATGATCTTGAGCTAGCTGCAGTTGTATTTGCTTTGAAGATATGGCGCCACTACTTATATGGGGTTCATGTTGACATATATACCGATCATAAGAGCCTGCAATATATCTTTAGTCAGAAAGATCTAAACATGAGGCAGCGGAGATGGCTTGAATTGTTGAAAGATTACAATGTTGATATCTTGTATCATCCAAGGAAAGCGAATGTGGTAGCGGATGCACTGAGTCGTAAGTCTAAAATGGCATCTATAGAAAAGTAGGGGATGATTAAGGATCTTCACCAACTAGCTAATTTGGGAGTTCGACTTCTCGAAACTCCAGATGAAGAGGTTATTGTACGTAATGCAGCGGAATCTTCATTGATAGCTGAAGTAAAAGAGAAGCAGTATGCAGATCCAATTTTATTACAGCTTAAGGAGGATGTGCACAGTGGCACGACAAAGGCATTTGAGCTTACGCGAGAAGGAGTGCTTCAGTGTCAGAATCATTTATCTGTACCTGATGTAGTTGAGCTAAGAAAGAGAATTATGACAGAAGCACACTGTTCAAGGTATTCCATCCATCCAGGGTCGACTAAGATGTATCAAGATTTGAAAACAATATATTGGTGGAATGACATGAAGAAGAATATTGCCGAATTTGTAGCTGAAAGTCCGAATTGTCAAAGAGTCAAAGTAGAACACCAGAAACCCGGTGGTTACATGCAATGTATAGATCTTCCAGTCTGGAAGTGGGACAAGATCAATATGGATTTCATCACGGGTTTGCCTCGTACATATTGGAAGTTTGATTCCATATGGGTGATCATTGATAGGCTTACCAAATCTGCGCACTTCTTACCAGTTAAGACAACTTATACGGAGGAAGAGTATGCGAAGTTGTATATTAAGGAGATCGTTCGGTTACATGGAGTTCCATTTCCATTATATCCGATCGAGGAGCCCAATTTACCACGAATTTCTGGAAGTCTTTTCAAAGGAGTTTGGGGACACAAGTAAATCTAAGTATGGCTTTTCATCCTCAAATGGACGGACAAGCGGAACGTACCATCCAGACACTTGAAGATATGCTACGAGCATGTGTATTAGATTTCAAAGGAAATTAGGATGATCACCTACCTCTTATCGAGTTTGCCTACAATAATAGCTAACATTCAAGTATCAAAATGGCACCATATGAAGCATTGTATGGAAGAAAGTGTAGATCGCCAATAGGATGATTTGAAGCAGGTGATGCGGTCTGGTTTGGATCGGATCTTGTTTATCAAGCAATGGAGAAGGTTAAAGTGATCCAACAACGGCTTGAAACAGCTCAAAGTCGACACAAATCTTATGCGGATGTTAGAAGAAGAGGACTTGAGTTTTCTATCGACGATTGGGTATTCTTGAAAGTATCACCAAAGAAAGGAGTGATGAGGTTTGGCAAGAAAGGAAAGTTAAGTCCACGATACATAGGTCCGTACAAGATCATTCAAAGATTTGGACAAGTTGCTTATGAGTTAGAGCTACCTCAAGAGCTCTCAGCAGTTCATCCCGTATTTCATGTTTCGATGCTTCGCAAGTACATCGGAGATCCATCACACATCACTACTACGGAAGATGTACAAGTTACAGAAGATCTCACTTTTGAAGAAATGCCTATTGCTATTCTTGATCGCCAAATTAAAAAGATAAGGAATAAAGAGATAGCATCGGTAAAAGTACTTTGGAGGAATCAACAAGTTGAGGAGATCACATGGGAAGCTGAGGAAGCGATGAATATTAAGTACCCTTACCTATTCAACGATGAGGAGGAAGTTCATGAGACGGAAGAAGAACAATAACAAGTAAGTGTTTATTTTTATGCAAGTATGTTATGATGATGAATATGTTAATTGTAAGCTTGCACATGTCTTAATTGAGTAACTATGCTAACAGTCGAGGACGAATGTTCTTAAGGGGGGAGAATGTAACACCCCGTAAATTTTTTCGTACACTTATCGCGATTATATGGAGTCCTAATGGCTTGCGTATGGGTGAAATTAAGTTTATGGTGTTCGGAAGTATCCCGTCAATAGTTGTATGTGTAGGTATTGAAATAAGCTTTCAAATGATATAAAGTTTTCCCAAAAAAGAGGAGTATTTCATATAAGCGAGCACATTCGAAATTTCAAAACGGTGGCCGGGAAGCTTGTGAACAGTAAATCTGCAGGAAAATTACTGCAGCTAGGCAATTAGTTTTTTGGATCAACTTTAGACGATCATAACTCCTTGTACAAAAAGAACTGTGTGAGCTGCTATATATCGACGAAAATCTACGAGAATCTTATTTCCGCTGAAATTGGTTTCATCCAAATCCAATGTCTGAGTAAGGAGCTATACCCGTTTTACTACAGCCTATAAAAAAAAACAGAATTGTGGGACAGATTTTTGGGTCAAATTTAAACGTCCATAACTCCTTGTACAGGAAGAACTGGGTGGTATACTTTATATAAAAATGAAAGCCCTTTGAATTATCTTTCCAATGAAAATGGTTTCACCTGAATCCGATACCGGAGAAAGGAGTTATGATCGATTTACTTCAGCCTGTCAAAACTGTCCACTGGGGACAGATTCGGATTTATTTAAATTTTTAGGGCAAAATGGTCATTTTCTATTACCTATTGGACGAAAATGGGTCTTTATAAACCTAAACTTAGCCTCATATATATCATATACCATCCAATTATTAAGAGAAGGTGAAACCCTAGCCTAATTTCAACTTCAAATATTTTGTGATTCAACCGTAGAAAATTCGAATTGGTTCCGTAGTTGTGTTCACCATCTCGAAAGCTTCGAGAAGCACCCCATGGTTATGTAATGAGGATTCTAAATACAAGAGTTCATTGTTAAGGTATGAATATTGTTTATTCTTGATTCTTATCCATGAATAAGTATTGATAAAGGATTATGAGTATTGTCTTGATGTTGGATGATAACTAGAAACATAGTTATGAATTGTTTTGTATAAATTGTTAGTAGTAAATTATGGAAGTTGTTGTATTGGATTATGGAGGATGAATTGTAGTGATGTATCATTATATTAGTGGTTATGTATGCCTAGTGATCATGTTGGTATTGGATGGTGATTAAGAAGGGAAATAAAGGCTAAGAGTGATGTTGAGGGATATTTCATGAAAATGCATGATATGTGAATGTAATAAGAGTATAATAGGATGTATGTAGCACTCTTATTGATGAGTTAAAGGATTACTTCCTAGACATTATTTGGTGAAGTTAATACCTAAATGGTAAGATTTGGTTGCTAATACTAGTTTGCCACAAATGACTTATTGTAGATAAGTGTTCGAAGAGTACGGGAAGTCAAGTTGGACTTGTATTGAAGTGGTTATATCAAGTTACGTAAGACATACTCTATCTAATCTTTGGCATGAATAATGACCCATGGCACTCTCAAGTAAGCTTCCAACATTGTCCTACAACACATGACACATAATAACATCATATGATCTTCGACACTACTAATTGAACTTGTTTTCACTTTTAAGATGTCCGGCTAGTCAAAAAAATGTCCATATACTATTGTTGACTCCGAAATGGTTTAATGAGGTATCCATGATTCTCTACTTCATTTTCATGATATTGATTACCTATTTACATGTTTTCCTATTGAGGTATCATGGTTTCAAGTTCCATAAGGTGTGACCACAAAGTAACCAATCTCAAAGATTAATTGAATTAAGAAATGGAATGTCTGTATTTTAAATTGATGATATGATGTATTGTATTAGTACCACTGATCAGTTGGCCATTGTATTATAAAGTTTATGTATATATGCTATTTCAGGGGTGGTCCCTGATGTATTGTATTAGTACCACTGATCAGTTGGCCATTGTATGACATATGTTATGTATTGATAAGGATTACGGGAAGTAATGATATGAAAGTAATGTGCAGGTATCCCATCAGCTCTTTTAAGTGTGGTCTACTCATACTGTTTATTCACTGGTATCTTGGTTCTGTTGATCTATTGTATCTCATCTTGATACTCACTTCCTTACATACTCAGTACATATTTCCGTACTGACGTCCCTCACGGGGAACCCGTATTCATGCCTGCAGGAACAGGTACTTCAGGTCGTACACCTCCGCAGTAAGAGCCAGGACATTCTGTTGTTAGTGGTGAGCTCCAGTTGTTTCGGGGCATCCCAAGTCGTTTCTATATGTATTTTTGGTATTTGTATTAAAGTCTTTTGTGGGCGGGAGTTTGTCCCGACCCTAACTCATTTGTGTATCTATGTAGAGGCTTTTTTAGACATATTGTACAGCCATAGGAGTGTTTAGTTGATAGACGTGATGGCTCTGACGGCCAATTACTGTTTATATATATATTTATGCGTGTCTGCTGGGCTGATACAGGTACTGTTTTCTTCTATTTACAACGAAGTGCTGCCCAAATTTCTAATTTTCATAAGTAATGTAAATGTGAAAGTATAGGTTATGAACGGGTTCTCCCAGGCCTCCTCGGCTACGGGTGCCAGTCCGTTCTAATGGGATTTGGGGTATGACATCTTGGTACCCAAGTTCATCTCATTAATGCCTTTTATCCCCAATATAGTCAAGCAGAAAGGACTATTCAGACTTTAGAAGATATGTTACGAGCGTGTGCAATTGATTTCAAGGGTAGTTGGGATGATCACTTGCGTTTGATTAAGTTTGCATACAACAACAACTATTATTCCACCATTTGGATGGCTCAATTTGAAGCTCTCTATGGTAGGAGATGCAGATCTCCAATCGGTTAGTTCAAAGTTAGTGAGGCCCAAGTTATAGGGCCTGACTTAGTATTGGATGCCTTAGAAATAGTCCAGTTGATAAGAAAAAAACTCTGGGCTGCTCAAAGCTGACAGAAGTCTTATGTAGATGTGCGCAGAAAGGATCTCGAGTTTGAGGTTGGTGACTATGTTTACCTAAAGATCTCTCCTATGAAAAGAGTGAAGAGATTTGGCAAAAAGGGAAAGTTTAGTCCCCGATATGTCAGTCCTTTCAAAATTCTTAGTCATTTCGGCAAGGTAGCTTATGAGCTCAAATTGCCTTCAGATCTAGCCTTGTTTCATCCAGTGTTCCATGTCTCTTTGCTCAAGAAGTGCATAAGTGAACCATCTGTTGTAGTCCCTATAGAGGGCATTGATGTTCAGAACATCCTTTCTTATTAAGAGATTCGGTCAAAATTCTTGACTACTATACTTATAGGCTGAGGAAGAAAAAAGTCCCTCTAGTCAAAGTTCTTTGGCAGAATCAGTTCATTGAGGGATCCACTTGGGAAGCAGAAGCAGATATACGGACCACGTTGATGATAGGCGAATTTACACGCCTATATCAATATATTTTGCCCATATTTTAGCCTAGTTTTGAGAACTAATTATCTATTTCATGCACTTTTAGTCCTTTTTCCTGTAAATGAGCTAACGAACATGATTAGGAAAGTTTCAGGTATAAATGATGCAAAATACAGCATTTTATGGCTTACTTGACGCAAAAGAAAGCTCACAAACGAAGTAGAAGGGAGCTGGACGCCTAAGGACCAAATCTGCTGCATGGAAAATCTGTCCCGGGCTAAAACAGCATTTCTGAAGACTTTGGGGACTTACAGACACAAAGCTGGATTTTTACAAAGATACATTAACCTAATACAATTAGGTTATGTATTTCACTATTCTATTTGGATTATGATATTGTAACCTTACCCTAGTACATTTGGGTCAAGGATTTCATTAGTATAGTAGGATTTGGCTATTTATTTCATTAGTATAGTAGGATTTGGTTATTTATTTCATTAGCATAGTAGGAGTAGGATAGGAGTATTATAAATACCCTATCATGCTAGAGATTTTGGAGGAACTCCTCCCTTAGTGGAGAGAACAATTCATTCTTCACTTAATTCAACAATTAATTTTCTTCCATCCCTCTCATCTTCCACCACAAACACTTCTAATCTACTCTTCTATTCTTAAATTCCACAACAAGAGAATCGTTACTTGCTAGGGAATCACCAAAACCACACGCCTATCACCTACTTCTCACGCCATCAACCATGCAAATCGTGATATCCTTCCCATTCATGGGTAACTAAACCTCTTAGTTGGGGTTATGGAAGCCGAATGAGTTACTATCTATTGCTCTGAGTTTGTGAGTTCAAGACACGTATATTTCTTATATCATTATTCTCTTCATCTTAATCTACAGTCTTTGCGGTTGCAAACGCAAGAATACGCCAGTCTAACATTTAACTTGTTCGCGAGAAAGGTTATTTGTCTGGAAAAGAGATAATGTCAAGGTAGTAGGACACTCTTTCCTATTAAAAAGCTAGTGCCGTAACTGGACTAACCTCTTGGAGAATTCGTACCGTTAGACACGCTTTAAGCTCGCGAGAGTTAAAGTGAAATAGTCCTTGTTTAGGTCGCGAGACGCTTGGATTTACCATCGACTACAATTCTCTATAAGCAATTGCATATCAAGACTCTACACACTCATAGCCGATAGAGACGTATACCTCAGAAGGTGGACATAACCCCAACGCTTCAATTCTCATTGTTTATAACTTACGTGACAATCTTTCTCTTTTACTTTGCTATTTTCAGCTTTTATTTCATTACTTTGGTTACATATTACAATTCCCCCCTTCTTACGAGACTTGCACCAAAAGTCTATTAATTTTGCTTACTTGTTGACCAAGCTATTCCCTGTGGGATCGACACCCAACCCAGGTTGGGTTCTATATTTGCTAACGACCGCTTTACACTCCCACGAGAGCTGTAGATTGAGCGTTATGAAAAATTGGCGCCGTTGTCGGGGAATACGAGTGTCAATCAAGTTCGTGATAATTACTAGACCCTTTGGTCAAAGATTCTCGTACTTTTACGTTTAGTTTTTATTTTTGTTTATTGCAGGTTTTTCTTTTAGTGCTTGCCCCATACTAGAAGTTCTGATCAACCATTATTACCAATCAATCCGGAACTACAACGAATTAGAAGAATGGAAGCACAAGCTGAAATCGACAGGATGGCTGCTCAACACGAGCAAGCAAGATTAGCTGCTCTTGCCGCTGCTCAAGTCCAACAACAAAACATTGATAATCCTGGGCGAGCAACAAATCCTGACGATGAAGATTTAGGTGATGACGAGTTACTAAACCCTAGGCGTGATGCTGAAATTATAACACCTGCCAATCGAAGAGGTCGACAAGCTCGGTATAAGTATGATCGCCAACCTTTGCAACCAGCTTTCGACGATGATGATGATGATCTTGATGGTGTCGGAGCCACTGGAGCTATAATTCCACCACCATTAGCGCCCGGAGCCAAATTCAACATCACTAGCACCATGATTTAGTTATTGCAACTCAAGGGGTTATTTGGTGGACTAGCAGGCGAAGATCCGAATATGCATCTCATCAACTTTATTTCTACATGCAAGTCCTTTGACAATCCGGGCGTTGGACAGAATGCAATTCGATTACGTCTATTTCCATTGTCTCTGTCTGGGGAGGCAACACTATGGTTGAATGGGCTGACTCCTGATTCAATTACAAATTGGAGGCAATTGAGAGACGCTTTCCTAGAAAGATTCTTTCCGCCATCCAAAAGAGCACAATTGAGAGATGAAATCAGCAACTTTCGTCAGCTTCCCTCTGAAGCTCTTCATGAAACATGGGAGAGGTTCAAGACAAAGCTAGCGAGATGCCCAAACCATCACATGACTAATGTTCACCTCATGGAGATCTTGTATAGAGCCTTGAATTCAATAACTAAACCAGTGGTGGACAACGCAGCTGGAGGTTCTTTCATGGACCTCACCTTTGGTCAAGCAAGCAATATGCTAGATCGCATGACAAAGAAAAGTAGAGCTTGGCATACCAGGGATTCTGAGGTAGCAAGCCCCACTTTATCTATTGGCATGTCTGCAGACCAAAGAAGAAGAGAAGAAGAACGTGAGAAAGACATGGCGCACATGAAAACACAATTGGATCTTCTAACAAAGCACTTATTATCAGGGAAGACCGAAAAAGTGAAAGCTGTAGCGCTAAAAGGACGAGACAAATCTGATTCTGAAGAGGAGGCCAACTACTTGACCAATCAGGGGGGTTTCCGTGGGAATGCCCAAGGAAACCAAGGTCGGAACTATTATGATAAATCTGGAAGCAAAGACCAAGGTAGTTGGAAGAAAAATAATAAAAATAGTGGTTTGTACGTTCCCCCTGGTAAACGTGATACCACCACATCTAATTCTATGGAAGACATGATGGCTAAGTTATTGAAAGGAGTGGAAGCAACGAGCGCAGGAGTGAAGGAGGTAATTGACGATTTGGCCTCCATGAAGCAATTAGTTGATTCTCATTCCACTTCTATCAAGCAAATAGAGCAGCAATTGAGCCAACTTTCAGCAGCATTCAATCAAAGAAAGGCTGGCACCTTACCGAGCGATACTGTGCAAAACCCAAGGAATGATGGGTCATGCATGGCCATCACTACCAGAAGTGGTAAGGTGCTGGAAACTTCAGAAAAAGGCAAGAAAGTGGTTGACGTAGCAGCAGACATTGACGCCACACCTAGTGACGTTACAAGAGAAGAAGCCGCAACAACTACTTCAAACGTCAAGGATGTTTTACCTAGTGGCGTGCAGCCTGAAAAAAATAATAAACGGAAGCAAGAGGAGAAGAAAGCCATGGAGAGAACACTTCCATACCCACCACCACCTTTTCCACAAAGATTGAAGAAGGTGGCCGATGACACTAAGTTCAGCAAATTCATGACTATGTTGAAGCAGCTGACCATCAATGTTCCATTAGTGGAGGCACTTGAACAAATGCCTGGGTATGCGAAGTTTATGAAAGATATTTTGACTAAAAAGAGGGCAGCAAGTTATGAGCTGAAGGATGATGTGCATCATTGTAGTGCAATTGCTACCCGATCGATAGTTCAGAAGAAGGCTGACCCCGGAGCTTTCACGATTCCTTGCACCGTCGGATCTTTGGACTTTGCTAAAGCATTGTGTGATTTAGGAGCCAGCATCAACTTAATGCCATTATCGATCTACAAGAAGTTGGGGTTAGGAGATCCTACACAAACTAATATGAGGCTTGTGATGGCGGATAGGTCGGTAAAACGACCGGTTGGTATTCTATGCGATGTCTTGGTGAAGGTATCTTCATTCACATTTCCAGCAGACTTTGTCATCGTGGATTATGAAGCAGATTTAGAGGTTCCCATAATCTTGGGACGCCCTTTCCTTGCTACGGGAAGTTTGCTCATAGATTTGAGAGCTAATGACCTTTCATTCCGAATAAATGACGAAGTGGTTCGCTTTGATGTTTGCAAATCAATGAAGCAACCCAAAGATCTGAGTGTATTTTCTGTGGCTGATGCTGTCGTTGATGACGAGGAAGAACGACTTGAAGAAGAACAAATTCTTGATGATCCTTTGGAGGTTTCGCTCATGAAAGGAAAGAATGAGGATGCTGAAATTTCTGAAGAAGCTATTTGTGCTCTATCGGGATTAGGAACATATCGCTATACTCCCAAGAAGCTAGATCTTGATCTCAAGAATCGACCCACACCACCAGCTAAGCCATCTATTGAAGAGCCACCCATGTTAGAATTGAAGGAGCTGCCAAGCCATTTGAAGTATGCATTCTTAGGAAGCGGAAATACTCTTCCAGTCATAGTGGCAGCCGATTTGGGTGAGCAACAAGTTGCAGCTCTTATTGCAATCCTACGCAAGTATATTAGAGCTATTGGATGGACCATTGCGGACATTATTGGTATTCCACCTAGGATTTGCACTCATAAAATTCAGCTTCAAGAAAAGTGCACACCCACCATTAAACATCAAAGACGTCTAAACCCACCTATGCAAGAAGTGGTGAAGAAGGAGATTATCAAGTGGTTAGACGCAGGAGTCGTGTATCCTATTTCTGATAGTACATGGGTAAGCCCAGTACAATGTGTTCCCAAGAAAGGAGGCATCACGGTGGTCGCGAATACAAAGAATGAACTTATTCCACTCAGGCCCGTTACTGGATGGAGAGTATGCATGGACTACCGCAAGCTGAATTCTTGGACACTCAAGGATCACTTCCCCATGCCATTTATGGACCAAATGCTAGATCGATTAGCGGGGAAAGGATGGTTTTGCTTCTTGGATGGTTATTCAGGTTATAATCAGATTTGTATTGCTCCCGAAGACCAAGAGAAGACAACGTTCACATGCCCATATGGTACGTTTGCCTTCAAACGCATGTCATTAGGGTTATGTAATGCACCAGCCACCTTTCAACGTTGTATGATGTCTATTTTCTCTGATATGGTAGAAGACACTTTGGAGGTATTTATGGATGACTTTTCAGTTGTTGGTGAGTCCTTTGAAGCATGTTTAGCGAACTTGAGCATGTCATTACAAAGATGTGTAGAGTTCAACCTTGTGCTGAATTGGGAGAAGTGCCACTTCATGGTAAAAGAAGGAATCGTTCTTGGGCACAAGATCTCCAAAAAAGGAATAGAGGTTGATCGCGCAAAAATAGAGGTAATCAAGAAGCTACCATCTCCAATTTTGGTGAAGGGAGTTCGTAGTTTTCTTGGCCATGCTGGATTTTATCGTAGATTCATCAAAGACTTCTCCAAAATTTCTAGTCCATTGTGCAAACTACTGGAGAAAGATGCGAAGTTTGACTTTAATAAAGATTGCTTAAAGGAATTTGAATGCCTTAAAGGAAAACTCATTGAAGCCCCTATCATGGTAGCACCAGATTGGACGCTCCCGTTCGAAGTCATGTGTGATGCTAGTGGTGTAGCCGTTGGTGCTGTTCTTGGACAAAGAAAGGAGAAATTGTTTCATCCTATCTATTATGCAAGTAAGGTCCTAAATGAAGCCCAAAGGAACTACACCGTTACTGAACAAGAGCTCCTAGCAGTTGTGTATGCGTTTGAGAAGTTTCGTGCCTATCTATTGGGTACTAAGGTGATCGTTCATACAGACCATGCAGCTCTTAGGTATCTAATGACGAAGAAGGATGCAAAACCAAGGCTGATTCGATGGGTATTGCTGCTGCAAGAGTTTGATTTCGAAGTCAAAGATAGAAGAGGTTGCGAGAACCAAGTGGCTGATCACCTATCTAGACTTGAGAATGAGTATGTGGCGCAACCAGAAAATCAGATTGATGATGCATTCCCTGATAAGGAGATACTAGTGACCACAATGGAGCAATTACCATGGTATGCCGACTTTGCAAATTTCGTGGTGAGTAGTGTGTTACCTTCCAATTTATCTTACCACCAAATGAGGAAGTTTATGCATGACGTTCAGCACTACTATTGGGATGAGCCATATTTGTTTCGAAGATGCGCGAATGGTATCATTCGACGATTCATAACCCATGAAGAAGTGCCTACTATATTAGAAGCATGCCACACTTCGCAAGTTGGAGGACATCATGCAGGAAATCGAACGGCAAGGAAAGTCTTGCAAAGTGGTTATTATTGGCCTACAATATTCAGAGATGCACACGACTATGTGAGAAGGTGTAACCAATGCCAACGTCAAGGTGCTATTTCAAAACACCATGAAATGCCCATGTCCAAAATTCTGGATGTAGAACTCTTCGATGTGTGGGGTATTGATTTCATGGGACCATTCGTGAATTCGTTTGGAATGACGTACATCTTGGTTGCTGTGGATTATGTGTCAAAATGGGTTGAAGCTGTAGCATTGGCCGACAACGAAGGAAAGCGTGTTGTAGCGTTTTTAAAGAAGAATATCTTATCTCGCTTTGGAGTACCTCGTACTATCATAAGTGATGGAGGATCTCACTTTTGCAACAAGCTATTCAAATCTGTATTGGCCAAGTATGGAGTCAAGCAACACAAGGTAGATACGCCTTATCATCCCCAAACCAGTGGACAAGTTGAGGTTTCCAACCGCGAGATCAAGCAAATCCTTGCCAAGACGGTTAATGCGAATAGGAAGGACTGGTCTCGAAAGCTAGATGATGCACTATGGGCGTATAGGACTGCAGTCAAGACACCCATTGGTATGTCACCTTATCAGCTAGTTTATGGGAAGGCTTTTCATCTACCCATCGAGCTTGAATACAAGGCATTGTGGGCATTGAAGCACTTGAATCTGAATTGGGATAATGTGACGAACCTGAGGTTGGAGCAGCTGAACGAACTAGATGAATTTCGTCTCCATGCATATGAAAGATCAGATTTATACAAGGAGCGGATGAAGAAGTATCATGATCAGCGGATTGTTCGACAAAACTTCCAAAAAGGTGACATGGTACTACTCTTTAACTCCAGACTCAAGCTCTTCCCAGGTAAGTTAAAATCAAAGTGGTCTGGTCCATTTAAAGTCATCCAAGTCTACTCGTCTGGAGTAGTCGAATTGGAAGACAATGATGGTGTTGTCTTCAAAGTGAATGGCCAACGTGTTAAGCCATATATCGGTCCTCTTGACTCGATGAATGACAAGGCCATCACTTGTCTCGACGAAGTCTAAGTACTCGAGATTACTACGTTGAGCGACGACAATAAATAAGGCGCTAGATGGGAGGCAACCCATTGTTTATCGTTTTTCATTTATCGTTTATCGTTTTCTTTCATTCTAGTACTTGTCTTGTTTTTAATTAATGAAAATCCAAAAATAAGAGTCGTGCCATGACCAAAACTAAGGCGCTTGGTGGGAGGCAACCCATCGTACTAATAGTTTTCATTTTGAGCAAATATAGGTGCAAGAAGTATGCAACGAGGAGATTGATCTCCATCGACAATTTGGACGCATTGTGTGGTAAAGTCGGTAAGTTAGGCATGGTGATGCATAAGGCGATGAATTGAGCCTTTCTCACGTCAAAATAGGCTTCGAGGAAGGCTAGGCCTTGGTAAAACTAGGCCACAAACGATGCACAACCTATTCTATAGCCTAAGGACTCAGAATCTAGTGTGCTATACACTATGCGCCGCCTATACCTAGGTATGCTTTTGACTATGCGCCGCCTATGCTATGGCATTTGGTCTCAGTATCTCATGTGCCATAGACTATGCGGCGCATATGTCTACAAATGCCATAGACAATGCGCCGCATATGTCATTGATATGCCGAGTGATATGCGCCGCATATGTGGTGTTCTTGTCCCCAAATCCGATTGTAAATGGGTCATAACCCGACCCATACTCTTCCTATATAAAGGGGACTTAGTTTTATAACACAACCACATTAGAAACAACCCTAAAGGCGCCGCATAACCCTCCAAATCTTCTCAAAATTTTCTTCTTTTGCTCTTCCAACTCACAACAACTTCTCCACAAGCTTCAAGCAAGTAAGTACTCTCTTATTCTTCATCTAATTATCGTAAGTACTATGTTGCTATGCTAAATCATTGGTAGGTGATGTTCATGTGTTTGGATTGTTGTTGCAAAATCATGTTAGTGAATATATACGTAGGGAATTCTTGACTTGTTTCCGACTTGAATTTTGTTTCGAACGCATTATTATTATATTTGCTGAATTGATATGGCTATGAATATTGCTTAAGAGTGTTGTTTGGATGCTTACATGATAGACTATCCCGGCCATCGGGATAAGATTATAGTGCCTATCGTCTTAGGAGGTTGTGCTTGTTGTAAGAATAACGATTCTATGTGATAACCCCTATGTCGTAGTGTTGCTATATCTACCATGATAGTAGACCAATGACTGCAAATAAGTGATGCAATGCTGATTTTCTTGTCGGAACACCATCCTAAAACGTATGTCGACGAAATCTGAGTAAATCGACTACGTTCACCTCGCTGATTTGTGCAACAAAACTAAGTGTGGGGTGGTACCCCTAGTGCTTGCATATAGATTGTATTCAAGTGAGATTGTTCTGCAACTAACATTATTTCTAGTCTCAGGTACAATGGCACCTAAAGCGAGGCAAGGCAAGGAGAAGGTTACCACATCCCAAAAGGGCAAGAAGAGAAGTCGAAAAGACCAAGGAGAATCATCCTCAGCGCACCTACCACGCAGAATGTTTGGAATAAAATGGGTTCTTGAGGAAGAAGCCAAAGCATGGTACAGCAGCAAAAAAGAAAGAAAATATGTGCACGTTGACTTGATCAACAAGGAGACCTTAGCAAAGAAGGAGCCGCGAATGTTGGCAAAAATAATGGCTTTGAAGCTGGATTTCATCTTCCGCGACATGGGAGAGTGCAATCTTGACTTAACAAGAGAGTTTTATGCCAACTGGTCGCCGAACACAACAGGCAATGAAGTCAAAATTTGGGGCCAAGTGTTACATCTTACAACAGATTGGATCAACTCTTTTCTTGGCTTACCTTCGGTCGACACTGCACCATTCAAAGAGCTGTACAGCAGGCCTCTTTACAGAGCAATACGACACACGCTTTGTGGAAGCAGATCGATGGCAAGATGGGGCAAACATAAGGAAATAGGCCATCACAATACCTTCCCCTATGCTCCACTAAATAGGGAAGCAAGAATCTGGATGCGCATTGTCAACTCATGCCTTATTCCTGGAACTCAATACACCAAGATATCGAGAGATAGAGTGTGTTTGGTCTATGCTTTGATGACAAATGTCCCTATCAACTTTGGGGCAATCATTCGATCCACCATGAGGAAGGCCAGACTCCACAAAAGGTCCCATTTCACATTCGGCAATTTGTTGACAGCAATGTTGCGGAAGGAGGATGTCGAAGAGGAACCAGCTGACCACAAACTCCCACATAACCCAAAGAAGGTTGACCTCACCAAGGTCAAAGATGCTGAAACAACTCATGGAGTCAACCTTACTACTGCGGAGAGACATGCTCGTGATGAGAGTTTCTTCCGTCATCTCTATGGCATGACACGATTTACTATGATGAGTGGTGGACGTATTCCAACTGCTGAAGAGCTCAAACAGCTGGACCACGACTACCCAATGAACATGCATGCCCGGGAGATGTGTGGAGTGGGCGTATATTTTGAGGAACCTCTAGACGATGACGTGCCGACTGATGATGATCGACGCTTTCCTGATTCTGACGAAGAGGAGAACTCTGACGATGACTCTTATGATGATTCAGATGAAGGGGGTATGACCCCCGACATTGATGAAGGGTCCGACTAACCAGGTTCTTCGTATTTATTTTCCACTGAGGGCAGTGTCCCGTCTAAGTGTGGGGTAGCAGAATCGCATGCTATACTTCTTTGGTTGCACCTATGTTTGTATGTTTGTTTGTTTACTTCCATTTTTTTGTTGTTTTTTCGTTTGACGTTTTTTTAGTTTTATAGGAGTAAATTTTTTCTAGCTTCGCATGAAATTATTTTGATAGGCAGCATGAGATTATAACAAGAGTATGCGCTACAATTGTGACTATTGAGACGTTTAGGCTCTAGTTGTGACTCATTATGTGATATTGTGTGATTCAATTCCTTCAATTGTTGGGTCGAGAGTCTATATTACTTCCAATCAAGTCGACCATGTGCCTTGTGTGTGTAAGATAATAGTATATTCTATGTTTATGGCTGATGCTAGAACTTGCCTGGTATGTATGCAAAGCGAAAATAAGGAGTGTAAGTTTAGGATATGATTTAGGCATTTCTTTGGCAACCTATACATGTTTACCTTCAGTTTTACCTACCCATGAACATCATCTTAGTTAACCCTTTTTGAGCCTTTAGCCTATTTCTTTGACAACCTTGTATGTAAGCCTAATTCATTTCTTTCAAGACCATAATTTGATCCAAAATCCTGAGTGCTTTAAAGTGAAAAAGTCATGTGACAATATAAGAGGAAATTGGGTGAGTATAATGCTATAAATTGTAATGGTTCTTGAATGTGTTATGAAAAAGAAAAAAAAAGTGCTATCATAAGAGGTATGTTGTGAAAAGAAAAAGGAAAAGAAAGCTGAAAAGTGAGTTGTTCTTAAAATTGAAAACCAAAAGAGGAGAACAAGGGTGGTAGAATAAAAGAAAGAAGAAAGGTTGAAAGAAAAAAGTGTCAATAATACAAAGTGATGTATTAAAGCGCTTAGGAACCTAGTCACTATTCTTGGCCAAAATAGTCCTACCCGTCCCTTAGCCTACATTACAACCATCTAAAGACCTACTTGAACCTAATCTTAACATTCCGACATTTAGTAGAGTACTACATTAAAGGCAAGCCTATGGTCATTAGTTGCTACATATGAATTTTTTGTGAGAGCGAGAGCAAGGACACTTTGATACCCATGTTTGAAAAATATGCTATATTTGTGCGTGATTATGGGTACTAAATGGTGAGACACACATGGTTGATGAGTTTGGATAGTTGTATATGATTCTATGCACTTGAACGTTTGCATGTGAGTTGATCACCATCACGAGTCTATGCTTGAGAGTAAATGGTTTCTATTTATAATCGGAAAGCTACTCTTGGTTGATAATCGTTGTGCTTGTCTTGATAAATGTTTTGTGTTGCTGTTGTAAAAACCTTAAGTCGATGCTTAGAAGGACATGATATGTTGTTCGAGGACAAACAAAGCTCTAAGTGTGGGGTGTTGATGATAGGCGAATTTACACGCCTATATCAATATATTTTGCCCATATTTTAGCCTAGTTTTGAGAACTAATTATCTATTTCATGCACTTTTAGTCCTTTTTCCTGTAAATGAGCTAACGAACATGATTAGGAAAGTTTCAGGTATAAATGATGCAAAATACAGCATTTTATGGCTTACTTGACGCAAAAGAAAGCTCACAAACGAAGTAGAAGGGAGCTGGATGCCTAAGGACCAAATCTGCTGCATGGAAAATCTGTCCCGGGCTAAAACAGCATTTCTGAAGACTTTGGGGACTTACAGACACAAAGCTGGATTTTTACAAAGATACATTAACCTAATACAATTAGGTTATGTATTTCACTATTCTATTTGGATTATGATATTGTAACCTTACCCTAGTACATTTGGGTCAAGGATTTCATTAGTATAGTAGGATTTGGCTATTTATTTCATTAGTATAGTAGGATTTGGTTATTTATTTCATTAGCATAGTAGGAGTAGGATAGGAGTATTATAAATACCCTATCATGCTAGAGATTTTGGAGGAACTCCTCCCTTAGTGGAGAGAACAATTCATTCTTCACTTAATTCAACAATTAATTTTCTTCCATCCCTCTCATCTTCCACCACAAACACTTCTAATCTACTCTTCTATTCTTAAATTCCACAACAAGAGAATCGTTACTTGCTAGGGAATCACCAAAACCACACGCCTATCACCTACTTCTCACGCCATCAACCATGCAAATCGTGATATCCTTCGCATTCATGGGTAACTAAACCTCTTAGTTGGGGTTATGGAAGCCGAATGAGTTACTATCTATTGCTGTGAGTTTGTGAGTTCAAGACACGTATATTGCATATATCATTATTCTCTTCATCTTAATCTACAGTCTTTGCGGTTGCAAACGCAAGAATACACCAGTCTAACATTTAACTTGTTCGCGAGAAAGGTTATTTGTCTGGAAAAGAGATAATGTCAAGGTAGTAGGACACCCTTTCCTATTAAAAAGCTAGTGCCGTAACTGGACTAACCTCTTGGAGAATTCGTACCGTTAGACACGCTTTAAGATCGCGAGAGTTAAAGTGAAATAGTCCTTGTTTAGGTCGCGAGATGCTTGGATTTACCATCGACTACAATTCTCTATAAGCAATTGCATGTCAAGACTCTACACACTCATAGCCGATAGAGACGTATACCTCAGAAGGTGGACATAACCCCAACGCTTCAATTCTCATTGTTTACAACTTACGTGACAATCTTTCTCTTTTACTTTGCTATTTTCAGCTTTTATTTCATTACTTTGGTTACATATTACAATTCCCCCCTTCTTACGAGACTTGCACCAAAAGTCTATTAATTTTGCTTACTTGTTGACCAAGCTATTTCCTGTGGGATCGACACCCAATCCAGGTTGGGTTCTATATTTGCTAACGACCGCTTTACACTCCCACGAGAGCTGTAGATTGAGCGTTATCACACGTATCCTCACCTCTTTTTTTCTAACTCAGAATCAGCCCAAGGTAATAGTTTTCCTTGAGCTTACTCAATTATCATGTTTAGTTTTATTACCATCTTGGTATACAGTTTCATGCTCAGAATTCTATTATAAACTTGGTATCAAATACCATTACATATTCAGTCATATGTTCATGGATCATGTCAGTCACGTATTCATTCATCAGATATACATCCTCATTATGAGAAACTTAAATTATCTGAAATCCCAGTCATGCATTCATATATCAGTTATGCATGCATCAGATATGCATATTCAGTATGATATATTCAGTTTATTAGTCATGTCAGCCATGAAATCATGTTTCAGTTATTCATGTACTATATATACTACAGTTTGTATTTTCCCCATATCAGTCTGTCTCATTCAAGGATGTATGTTCTCAAGGGGGATATATTGTAAGACCCCGCAAAATTTCTCAGCTTAAATCAGTCCTTTAAGCTTGTCAAGGGGGGTCCCATGCTTAGAAAATCCTAAATAAGCTTCTAGACTTGGTTTATTTTAGCCTTCAAAAGTTGGAAATCTTATTTTACGACCTTAACATCCTTAAATGGTCTATATTTTGTTGATTCATGATCAGGAAGGTCAAGAGGTGTTCTCGGACAAGTTTTGAATTTTTTGAAACTCGTTTAGACCACGTTCGGAGTCCCAAAACAGTGGACCAATGCGATCTTGGTGCACCGTATCGCCAATCGCATTGGTTAGCATAGTTTCAGGTTACCAGAGCCAAAACTACTAAGAGTCGACGTAATCATGGCGCGACGCATCGACTATCATGTCGATGCCATCAATGCACTGCGTCAATGCCCACTTTCAGTCATTAAATGTTCCCATTTTTAAGGGCAAAAGGATCAATTTCCCACTCTTATATAAGTCTAAAACACGGGATTAAGCCCCTATTCAACCAAAATATAGTCACATCTCTCAAAATCCTCTCAAGAACAAGTTAGGGTTTTCAATTGGGGATCCAAATTCAAGGAAATTCCATCGTCATTCTTCGTGAAATCAAGAACTAAATTAACTATTTAGGCTTTTTGAAAATTGGCATTTTAATTTGGCTATTTTATTTTTTTAATTTTTTATTGTAAAATAAGGGATACGTCTTTCAATTATATTATAGTAGTTTGTTATTGATTGAATTGAATTTTAATTTTATCATTATTCATTTTTAAAAAAAAAAAAGACGATTGTACAGAGGTTTACTTTTCACATGAAAACAATACGTGGAGTTCTTGCTTTGCATTCATTACAATGCAAAATTATCATTCTTTACAATGTTGTGCAAACAATATGATTAATATTGCATTCTGTAATGTATTCTTTATATTAACATTATTTAATATAATAATATTCTCATATGATTATGTTAGATAATAATATTTTATATTCTCATTTCTTAATACAATTACAATTGCATCTCGTACTAATTGGATATATTTTTTTTTAATTACTTAGTTAAAGTGTGATTAATAATTTTTTTATCTTATAAGTTTTTACTTTGTACAAAGATTTAATATATATTTTATTTGGTGCATGTTATTTTATTTAAAGATATGGATAATTTTCAAGAAGATATTTGTTTGATTGATTCTGGCACTACACATACGATATTCAAAGACAAGAAATATTTCTCTCATCTAAACATAGACAAGATTAATGTTACTACAATTTTTGGTAGTGCTGATTTGATTGAAGGCTTCGGAAAAGCCATTATAATCTTGCCCAAGGGAATTAAACTCATCATAAATAATGCTATGTTCTCTCCCATGTCTCGGAGAAACTTGATGAGTTTTAAAGATATCCGTGAAAATGGTTATCATATCAAGACATTTGATGAGATGAATCTTGAATATGTTGGTATCACCAAGAATGTCGAATGTCTCTGGGCAGACATGTGTTGTTGAAAAGTTACCTGCTTTATCTTCTGGCCTGTATTGGACAAAGATTTGTGCAATTGAGGCACATTCCATAGTAAATCAAAAGTTTACTGATTCCAATACTTTCGTACTTTGGCATGATCGTTTGGGACATCCAGGATCAATAATGATGAGACGAATAATAGAAAATTCAAATGGGCATCTATTAAAGAACTTGAATGTTCTTTCGAATAGTGAATTTTCATGTAATGCTTGTTATCAAGGCAAGTTGATTGTGAGACCATCACCAACAAAAGTTAGGATTGAGTCCCCCGCACTCTTAGAATGCATACATGGGGACATTTGTGGATCAATTCACCCACCAAGTGGGTCGTTTAGATACTTCATGGTCCTAATAGATACTTCTTCTAGATGGTCTTAGGTGTGCCTTTTGTCATCTCGTAACTTGTTATTTACTAAATTGTTGGTACAAATAATACGATTACGGGCACAATTTCCTGATAATCAAATAAAGTCTATTCGCCTTAATAATGCTGCAGAGTTTTTATCCCAAGCATTTAATGACTATTTCTTATCGATAGGGATAAGAGTGGAACATCCTATACCCCATGCTCACACTCAAAATGGTCTTGCTGAGTCATTAATTAAAAGTCTGTAG
Source organism: Capsicum baccatum var. pendulum (assembly GCA_030864225.1). Lineage (NCBI taxonomy): Eukaryota > Viridiplantae > Streptophyta > Magnoliopsida > Solanales > Solanaceae > Capsicum > Capsicum baccatum. Next base: position 249,860,040 of record CM061558.1, read on the forward strand.
TTGATAGCAAGACCATTACTAATGAAAACTAAGCTGCCCACTTCTGTTTGGGGTCATGCAATTTTGCATGCTGCAATACTTATTCGTCTTAGACCGACAAATTATCATAAATTTTCTCCGTTGCAATTGGTTCTGGGTTAAGAACCTAATATATCTCATCTAAGAATTTTTAGGTGAGGTGTTTATGTGCCGATAGCACCACCAAACTGCACCAAGATGGGCCCCCAAAGAAGGTTAGAAATTTATGTTGGGTTTGAATCACCCTCCATTATTCTCTATCTTGAACCATTAACGGGAGATATGTTCACTGCTCGATTTGCAGATTGTCAGTTTGATGAGATACTTTTCCCAAAATTAAGGGGAGAAGATAGTCACATCAAAAGAGAAATTTTGTGAAAAAATTCATCACTATCTCATCTTGATCCACGTGCTTCTATTTGTGAGCAAGAAGTACAAAAGATTATTCATCTGCAGAGAATTCTAAATCAAATGCCGGACGCATTTACAGATTTGAAAAGGACCACTAAATCACATACTCCTGCAGAGAATGTCCCAATTCGAATTGATGTCCCTAAAGGACCATCCACTAGTGTCATAGCTAATGAATCTAAAGCACACTTGAAGCGTGGCAGACCATTAGGTTCTAAGGATTAAAATCCTAGAAAAAGAAAAAAAAATGGTCAAGATGACACTATGAAAGATCCACATACGGAAGTTCAAGATTTGATTAATGTTGATATCCCTGAAGGAATCAATGAGCTCGAGACTCAAGAAAATGAGGAACTATCCATAAATTCAAGTGATGTTGAAACTAATCTGAATCGATCTGAAATAGTAGTGGATCATGTCTTTGCATATAATGTTGCAACAAAAATCATGCAATATAGTGAGGATCTTTAACCTCGATCTGTCACCGAATTTTGACAAAGAAATGACTGGCCAAAATGGCAAGAAGCAATTTAATCTGAATTGAATTTGCTCGCCAAACTTGAAGTTTTTGGACCCATAGCTCAAACGCCTAATGGCGTTAAGCCTGTTGGCTATAAATGGGTCTTTGTGCGAAAAAGAAATGAAAAAAATGAAATACAAAGATATAAAGCACGCCTTGTTGCACAAGGATTTTCACAACGGTCTGGTGTCGATTATGATGAGACATATTCACCAGTTATGGATGCAATAACATTGCGTTATCTTATTAGTTTCACTCTCCATGAGAGACTTGAAATGCATTTGATAGATGTGGTAACAACCTATCTATATGTATCACTTGATAATGAGATATACATGAAAATTCCCGAAGGATTTAAAATGCCGAAAGCATATAGTTTAAAGCCTTAGAAAATGTATTCCATTAGATTGCAAAGATCATTGTATGGTTTGAAGAAATCTAGACGCATGTGGTATAACCTTCTTAGTGAATATTCATCTAAAGAAGGTTATACGAATGATGAAATTTGCCTATGTGTTTTCATAAAGAAAACAACGTTGGAGTTTGTTATACTTGTTGTCTATGTCGATGACATAAACCTTATTAGAATGCCAATAGAGCTTTAGAAGGCAATTGATTACCTAAAGAAAGAGTTTGAGAGAAAAGATCTCAGAAATACAAAGTTATGCCTTGGTTTGCAAATTGATCAGTTGACAAATAGTATCTTTTTCCATCAATCTACCTACATAAAAAGGTGTTGAAACGATTCTATATGGATGGAGCACATCCATTAAGTACTCCGATGGTTGTTCGATCACTTGATGTGAATAAGGATCCATTTCGATCTCAAGAAAAGAATGAGGAACTCCTTGGTCCTAAAATACCATATCTTAGTGCAATTGATGCACTAATATATCTTGCAAATAATACAAGGACTTATATTGTCTTTTCAGTAAATTTGATAACAAAGCATAGTTCTGCTCCTACTAGGAGACATTGGAATGGGATCAAACAAATATTACGGTATCTAAAGGGGATTACTGATATAGGCTTATTTTATTCTAAAGATTGCAATTCCAATCTTGTTAGTTATGCTGATGCTGGATACTTATCCGACCCGCATAAAGCTCGATCTTAAATAGGCTATGTATTTATATTTGGGTGTACTGTCATATCTTAGAGATCAACAAAGCATTCTATCGTAGCCACTTCATCGAATCACGCTGAGATTATAGATATTCATGAAGCAAGCCGAGAGAGTGTGTGGCTGAGGTCCATCTCATTCAGCAAAAATGTGGCTGGAAATATGACAAAGTACCCACAATTTTATATGAAATAATGCAACATAGATAGCACAACTGAAATGTGGATTCATAAAAGAAGATAGAATAAAGCACATTTTATCAAAGCTCTTCTATACACATGAGCTCCAAAAGAATGGTAATATTGACGTACAACAGATTCGTTCAAGTGATAATGTGGCTGATTTATTAACCAAGTCTCTTCCACCTGCAACTTTCAAGAAGATGGTGCACAAGATCGGAATGCAAATGTTCAAGGATGTTCTTATTAGGGGGAGCTAATACGCGTTGTACTCTTTTTCCCTTACGAGGTTTTGTTCCACTGGGTTTTCCTTGTAAGGGTTTTAACGAGGTAGCCTATATGCGTATTTTTAGACATTCAAGGGGGAGTGTTATGATATATATCAATTATAATGAATGTCTATCAAGATATATTTGATGTCTATCAGGATTTGATGTATTTGTCTTTTAGTGTGAAACTAGGGCAAATTCCTCCTATAAATAGAAAGGTTTCCTTCATTGTAAATCATCCCTCAAGAGAAGGAATAACAATTACTCTCTCTATTCTCTCTACTCTTCTTCTTTATTCTTTCTTGCTTTATAACAAAAACATTTTTTTCTTTCTTTTAAGCTTTCTTCATTATATAAATATCAAACTTTTAATTTTTAAAAAGTTGTAGGAATAAAAGGAAAACAATAAATTAATAAATCAGTTATTGTTATGAATGTATTTACATTATAGTGAATATCATCAAGAATATAGATAAGATCTATTTAATATCTATTGGGATATGAAGTATCTATCTTAGAGAGAAACTATGAGTATTTTCCCCTATAAATAGAGGGGTTTCGTTCATTGTATAATCAATCAATTTGATCTCTCATCTCAAGAGAAATAAAGAAGTCTCCCCTCTCCTCTCTCTATTTATTCTTGTTGTTCTTATTTTTTATTTCATCATACGTTATCAGCACAAGACTCTGTCAAACAATGTTAGATTATAAATCTAAAGGTAATTTCAAGGTTAGTAATTCCTTATGTTATTTGTATTTTGCTACTAATAATATAATTATTGTTGGATTTGAGGAAAAATAATTGGTTTGGAACCATTTATATTTTAGAATTTATTCTCAAGAACAACATCATCAAAAGGGATGATAATAGGATGGGTTCAATTCCCATCGATTTATGCCTAAGACATCTTTATATGGATAAGACATTGAGTTTGAATCTCAATGCACCATATTGGTGATATTATGATGGCTAAGGCAAAATAATGAGTATTTGGTGAAACATGTCCCATTAAATATGCTCCATTCCTTGAATTAAATCTAGTAGCAATAATCATATGTATGCCTTAATTTGCTTTTGTAGTAGCTATCAGAATTTCAGACGCTTAAGGCATGATTATATTACATTCTTGGAGAATGAGAAGCTTATTAATGCAAACGTGCACTTGATTATCACAACTCACCTCCGAAAGAGGGTGAATAATTGAGAAAAGTTATTTTGATATCTACTTTTGAAATAGTAAATCTGAAATTTATTCATGTCATAGTAAATCTGATATTTACTAAAGAATAAAGGTACATGTTATGGTACACTTGGAGTTTGCTATTATAAAAATTCATAAATTGATATGAACGATTGCGACATCCCAAAGATGTGCATACTGAGTATGTAACATATATTGAAGAATTAGAAAATTCATTACTTTTAATGTTGTTTGTTCACATAATAAGTTGGTTGGACCAACTAATATTGGGATTGAATCCCTTAAAATTTAAAAAGTATAAAAGTTGAATATGGGTCCGTTCACCAGTCATGTGATCTATTAAGATGCATCAATATAAAATGATCACATGTGTATTTATTGTCAACCTGCAGTTTGACATTCATAAAGTTGCTTGCTCAATAAAATTGAGCTCAGAGCAAAACTTTCAGATTGTGCAATCAAGATAATTCATCTTGATGATCATGGTTTAGCATCGAATGCCTTCAAAAAATAGTTAAACCATTGAGAACAAAAGTTTCACGTGTTGGTTTGAAATATTATATACAAAAGTACTTGTATGCATCAAACCAATAAATTATGGTTAATTTTCCCTCAAAGTTAGTTCTAAGTCAGGAATCACACATTGTCCATTAATAGTTAATGTGCAGTACATGAATAATGAATATACCATGATGCATAAAGATGGATTCCTCAAATAAGAAGGAGGATGTATGTTAGTTTTTCTAACATAAGGAGGAGATTATAAGCAGCTATAAAATATGTTAGGAATTATCATCAGATCCTCATTCAAAAGATAATTCAATTCAAATGCCGAAAGCATCTCATATTTAAGCTGCAAGTGCTCTTATTTTGTGTCCCTAAAGGACAAAATCTATACATGCGTGAAGCGTGGTAGATCAATCCATTCTAAATGAAATAATACTTGAAAAGGATAAGGAGAAAATAATCATAATAAGAAGGTAATGTGCTCTTAGAACCTACGACATAACACTTCATGAAACCTTATGAGAGGTTCAGGTACCTGAAAATAATGAAGTGATGAGATCTCAAAATGTTATGTCACACTGTGAACCGATACGAAATGATATATCATTAATATCTTTGATTCATTATTGTCACAATATTGTGAAAGATTACAAGGATCTGAATTCTACGTTAAGAATGGTGATATTAAAGTGCAACAGATTCGTTCAAGTGATAATGTGATTGATTTATTCACCAAGTCTCCTCCAATTGCAACTTTCAAGAAGATGGTGCACAAGATCGGGATGCAAAAGTTCATTGATGTTCTCATAGGGGGAGAAAATACACGTTGTACTCTTTTTCCTTTTCAAGGTTTTGTCCCACTGGATTTTCGTTGTAGGGTTTGTAATGAGGCAGCCGAAATGTGTATTGTTAGAGATGTGTACTCTTTTTCCTTCTCTAGATTTTTTTTCCATTAGATATTTTCTAGTAAGGTTTTAACGAGGCACATTATCTATCGAGACATTCAAGGGGGATTATTATGAATGTATTTACATTATAGTAAATGTCTATCAAGAATATAGATAAGATCTATCAATATCTATTTGATATATATTAGGATATGAAGTATCTATCTAAGAGAGAAACTAGGAGTATTTTTTCTATAAATAGAGGGGTTTTGTTCATTGTATAATCAATCAATATGATCTCTCATCTCAAGAGAAATAAAGAAGTCTCCTCTCTTCTGTCTCTATTTATTCTTCTTCTTTATTCTTTATTATTTCATAACAGTTTCCAAAATTTTTAAAAAGTTGTTAAATGAAAACAATAACTAATTATTACCTAACTAACTAATTTTTCTTAAAATTTAACACGTGTCATTTTCATAGACTGCCACTTGGCAGCAATCTAAGCAAGACTTTCTTGCTATTTAGTATATATAGATATATCATTAAATATAATAATATATTTAAAACCAAATAAAAAAAATAATTGTGATCCGTGACCGACAAAACTAAAATATTATGTTGGTGTTTGATATCTGTCAAAAAAAAGTTGGCGTAAGGTCAAAATATGGAGAGTGTATAGAGAGAGATATTTAGATAGAAAAATAGAGATTCAATAGAAATCAAAAGTATGAGCTTACTTAAATGCATCATCCTTAATAGTTTTCACCAAAATATTTGATAATTTCATCTTTAAAAAAAATGCTTTCATCTTTCAACTTTTGATTTAACACACCTTTCGATTTCTAAGATTTAGCATAATATGATGGAATTATTATTTACTATTTAAGTGATTAGATGTTTCATGACATTTTTATTTAGTACAGGGATAAAATGGTTATCCAACTTCTCCAAATACTGAATACAAATATTATATTAAATTTTATCGGTGTTATGAAAGAAAACTCAATTCAAATTTGGAAGTAGAGATTGAAAAATCTTGTCAATTTGATGCTACTTTAATAACATATTTAATTTGAAAAAATATATATGCAATTCAATAAAAAGTTACTGAATTCTTGTAAAACCCTTGCATTTTCTTGGTTCGGAAGTTAAAGAGAAGAAGAGCAATGTATGATCTTAAGAACTAAAGGCTAAGGGGTCAATTGGATGTCTTTAAGTCGTTTAAGGGGATAAAGGACCAAAGAGCCCCACCCCAAACTAAGAAAATGAAGTTGGGCAAATTTGTCTAGCAGCGTAGCATGCCACTATCGCGGTGACTAGCCAGCATACCACGCTCCTATCGCAGAGCGCAGATGGCATGGCATGTGTCAAACCCTATTTTTATCTAAAGTCAAAACGGGCACGACATTATGGACTCTAAAAGAATAGATTTTATACAGAGTCGCCACCTAATATTTAAGGAAAAACAAGAAATCTATTTATTTATTTAATAAGTATGACTTTATTCTAATCTACGAAACCAATTTAGATTCTAGGTAAGGATTCAAATTATTTGAAGGAATTAGGCACCCTTCAGAATTCATAAATGTGGTTTCCGGCCAGACTTAGGTTTTTCTCAAGACGAAGGAAAAAATCGATGCGTATAAATAAAATGTAAAATATACATTAAAACAATATAAACTATTTGCATATAAAGAATGTATAAATTACATAAATTATTGTATATAAAAAATGTGTGAAGATGATCGAAAGTATATAAGAATATGTATGGAAAGAAAAAAAAAATTGAATAAAGAAAAATTAAATTAAAAGAAAAAGATTATGCAATATTATTAAATATATAAGTATGAATTAATTGATTAAATATCTAAATTAATTTAATTTTTTTATAAATATTAACAGCCTAAATTTGCCTAAATGTGCGGTAAAAATTGTATAAGTTAAAGCATTCCCGCCCAACGCCCCAAAAATAAATATTTCACTATAATTAATATTTTTGTACAATTGCAAGAATATAATAAAAAAACAAAAAAAAAATTAAATCTTCTTTGAATGTCATTCCCGGCGAGTATTTCCAATAACCTGCATAAACACTTGTAAATAAATTATTAATAACAAAAAAATAATTATCAAAAAAAAATGAGAAGATGTGTGTGCATATATGTAAAAAAAAATTACAATTTTTCGTTAAAAGGTGGGCTTAAATTAGATTTTAAATACGTCATGGCTACGAAGTAGTTGCTGATTTATTAACCGTCCTAAATCATCTTGCCAAGATACTAATCATTAAACATTTTGCGTTGTTATAAAAATTTCATCATCACCCAAATTTATTAATTTATTACGTATTTTATTTACGTAATATTCATCTTTTTATTTGGAAAGGCCTTGAAAATCGACGAAGAATTTCTTCATCGGCAAGTGTCGGCCCTTAATATAAAATAATAACTTTGATAAAATAAAATCTATTTTTTTAATGGAGCGGCCTCAAATATACAGATGGGGAGATAATTTCATTGGCCAAGTGTCGGCCCTTAATATAAAATAATAACTTTGATAAAATAAAGTCCGTCCTTTTGTAATGGAATGACCTCAAATATATAGACGGAGAGATAATTTCATCGACCAAATTATGTGACAAACAGGGCTCCAGATTATGTGACAAACAAGGCTCAAAAAGTAAAATATAAGGAAAAAGTCACAAAGTCTTAAACTAAAGCAGAAAAATACTAAAACTACGAGTAAATAATTTGGAATAGAACTAACATAGATTAACAAAACTCATTAAAGCCAACAACAACAACAATATACCTAGTGTATTCCCACCTAATGGAGTCTGGGGAGGGTAGAATGTACGCAGACCATACCACTACATCAGGAGAAGTAGAGAGGTTGTTTCTGATAGACCCCCGCCTTAGGACCGATAACAATATAACAAACATAAAAGATAAGTGCAGATAACTAGTATGGTGTGCAAAACAAACTAACAGTATAATAAACACAAAAGATAAGTGCATATAAACTAGTACGGTAAGAAAAATAAACTATCACTGCTAACCACGCACAAGAAACTCCAGACACAGAGGAGCGCACCCCTACTATTACCGACACACTCCCACCCCTAACCCTCTATCCTAATTCGCGTGCTCCACACCTTTCTATCAAGGGTCATGTCATCTGTTAGCTGTAACTGTTCCATATCATGCCTAATCACCTCCCTCCAATATTTCTTCGGTCTACCTCTACCCCGCCTAGGAGCATCAGCGGCCCTCCTCATCACAAGCCCAAACCAATGTAACCTCACTTCTCGTATCTTGTCTTCCACTAAGGCAACTACCACCTTCTCTCGAATAATCTCATTCCTTACTCTGAGATCTAACCTCATTTGTCGCATATCTAAATTTTTTAAAACTAATCGACATACTCGGAAACTATAGAAAAAGTACCTGAATCAAAATTTCACTTAATAGAATGTTAATAAAATCACTCAAAAAATGGGAGGGGAATTACAACCAAGAACAAAAAGGATATTAGACAAGAAAACCACCAAACCACAAATGCAGCTTGCTTTCAAGATATTATTACTTTTTGACATTGTGGTATTACGGGGCCTGCCTTCATGAACCTCAACTATTAAACCAGGCACCCACTTCCTAGGATCGGCTTTAGCATGAAGCCACCGAAGCCTAAGCTTTAGGCTCTCAATTTTTTTGGGGGCCCATTTTTAGCAATTATAGGTTTATTATTTTGTAGAGTTTTTTCATTAGAAATTGAGTACTTTTAATTTTTTTTATTTTATTTTAATATCGTTTAGCTCAAAAAAAAATTATCACTTTAAGAATTCATGACTAAAATTGATAATTATTTCCAACTTTACCTCTAACATTGAAGAATATTTTTCTTAATAATGGTCAATTATTAAAAAAAAATAATAAATAGGTATAACTTAATAAACTATACCTTGTATTTATTATTTTGCCTAATGAACATGAAATGAATTAAAATAACATTTAAAGTGGGACGTAGAGGATAGAAAGTGAGCAATATTTCAAGAAGATACATAGATTTCAGTATTATCCTTCAAATGAGTATAGTGCTTATAGAGTTACAATAAAAAATGTTAGTTGAAACTTTCTAAAACTAAAATTGATAAAATCTTATGATCAACAAAGTCTTAGGAGAAATTGAATGAATTAGGTATATTATTAATTGAAAAGATTACTGGGAGAAGTCCATTATAAAATAATTTTATTCATATATTTGCATCTCAAATAGCTATAGAAATATACTTCAAATAAAAAAAAAATAAGGCTTCAGTTTTAAGTTTCACTTTAGCCTACTGTATATATTTAGCCGCCCCTACTACTCCCTCCTACTAGCACCGACATTTAGTAAATTTTTCCACCAAGTCTTCGACAAGCTCTTCTTAAGATTGACTACAACACAACTACCTGCTACCTCCCACAACACATGTGGCAAGTAGCTTTGCCTACTGAGACTTAGGCAGATGGGAGGAACTTTCTTCCAAGTAGTGGCGTATCCAAAATTTTCACTCAGGGGGTTCGAAAAAATATGTATAATTAAAGCATTTTTTTAAAAAAGTATTAGTTGTACATAAGTGGAGGATAATTTTTTTTTTAAAAAAAAAAAAAGAAATACTAAGTAAGCCCGCCCGCCTAGCAGGAATCAAACTTTCAATGTGAGGGTTAGCTAGCGGCCCAAGTGGTGCAGCCTAGTACCACCGGGATATGATTCATCATTGGTTCAAGTTGAACAAAGTTAATATATTTACAAAAATATTGAAAATCTACCATATATATAGAGTACAATTTTTTGTCGAGGGGGTTCGGGTGAACTCCCGGCACCCACATAGGTCAGCCCCTGCTTCCAAGTAACAAACCAAACAAAATTGGCCTATTCATTCCCCAAATATCACATGACTATCAATAAGAGTGAAGCCAGAAATTTCATCAAGGGTGTTCAATATTTAATACTATATACTTTGTATAATTTTTTATGTATATAATACCACAATTTTTTGACCAAGGTGTTTGATTGACCATCCTGAACTATAGTGACACAATAATTCACTTTTTTTCTTTGTATCTACTAACAGAGTAAATTATTGCATCACAATACATAGCAAATTTGAGAAATTGTTGAATCGATATGTAAAAGTATTATCGATACAGAGGAATTTCGAAAACTGTTGTATGTTTGATAATAATCCAAACTATCATTATGTTTGATAATTAATACTCAAATTATTGCTATTTTGGAATTTTTTTTCTTCTTTTTATGTCACCAGGTTTCATATTTGTTGCAGATCAGCAAACATGAAGCTTCCTTTGATAACCAAATGTCCCATAACAATAATTTATCACTGGTCCACTTCATTACCATTCAAGAATATAGAATATCAAATGAGTTATAAGTCTCTTATGAACATTCATTAATTGGACTGAAGTTATCATCACAATATATTTCTGATAGTAAGGGGATTAATCAATTTGTTAATTAATGAAGTCTGATCTTATTCCTCTAACTTCTGTTAATAAAGTATTTTGTCTAATGACGAAGTGGTGCACCAACTTAGACATTACAATTCTTCTTGTCATATGAAAAAAATTCTCAAGTTAATTAGCTAAACATAGAAAGAAAAGGTTCTTTTTAATTACTTTTTGATTCAGTTGGTAAGCAGTTTAACACATGATTGCTTATTAACTAGTGAAACTTGCCGCGCTTCGCGTGGTTTTAAAATAAATTAGTTAATTTTTTAGAAAACACCCTTTATAACTTTAATTCTATTAGTTGACTTAATACTATTTTTTGAGTAGTTGAAAGAAAATAATGTGAGTCCAATAGACATTATTTGATTCTAGTTCAAGTGTTTATTTAATAGATAGTATTACTTGTAATTTAGGGATCTGTATAAAAAATTCAGAAAAATTTGAAAAGTTGTCTATGTATTCGGCCTAAATAAAATTCATTGTTGATCTTGATCTTCACTATCGTTACCACTTTTGATTGCTATCAGAAATAAATTACCTTCTAAAAAATGAAACAAATAAAATTAAGATATTTAGTTCCTTTTCACCAATTTGAAATATATGTTGTGGATGTGATACTTGCAGGCTATGATGAAAGTAGTACGTTGATTAAAGATTTACAAATATCCATGATATGTGTTAGAATATAAGTTTGAATCTTTGAAGATTGAGCTAGTAGAAAGAAGAGTGAGAATTCTAAGAATTATCGGTGTTGATGTAGCTATATGATGATTGTTGGGGCTCTAGAAAGCTAAGAATTGTGTATCAAAGGAAAGTACTAGCAGAGGACCTTACGTTATCAAGAGTAGTCCTTCAGGATGAGTTCAGTGTTTATGAGTATTATTGTATCTCAGACTCTAGAGCAAAGTGGTTTCAGTTGGATTTAGAGTTTATTAAGTTATTCACTGATTTAGAATAATGGCCTTAAGCTAAGGGGGAGATGGTAGAACAAGTAACCAAGTCAGGCTTTCATATTTTAGTAGTAATGTCAGTAATGTCAGTACTTATGCCTTACATGCCAATTCTATGATCATAGCTCATATTTGTGCACCTTATCAAAAACCATGTACGCTTACAATTCCTAGTATAAGGAGTTCCAGTTCACTCTTTAGTTAAAATTAGGTTCCATAAGTTCAGAAATTCCAAACTCAGGTCTTCCAGTTCATGACACACGTATTAATGTTTCCTAGTATGCTCAGTTTTATGACTCATGTTACACTCTAAATGGTCAGTGAAGTTCAGTTTATGCTATGTGTTCCTCATGCCTCAGTAGTGTGTCAAAATCATTCATTCGTCCTTTAGTTAGATGGTGTCTCGTAATCATCACAGTCTTTCTTAAACCTACTCAGTCCCATATTCAGTACCGTTACAAACTTGGTGTCAGCTACCATATCATATCATCCTCATGTCAGTCATGTATTTCATAAATCGATTTTAGCCATGTAATCATGCTTCAGATATGTATGTTCAGTATGTAAGTTCAGTCTATCAAACCAGTCATGTAATCATGCTTCAGTTGTGCATGTCTAGTTCAATACGTAAATTTAGTTTATACGTACTCTCTCAGCTTAACTAGCCACATTCGAGGATGAATGTTCCCAAGGGAAAGATATTGTACTATCTCGTATTTTCCTAGCCTAGATTAAACCTATTCAAGGTAAAAATTTTGGAATACTCAGTAATTTTCAGATTAGAGCCTACTGTTGCGTAGGAAATTTAATTAGCTTTTCAATAATATAAAATTCACCTAAATTCGACAATCAGGTAAGAAGTTGTGGTGATTTTAAGTTTCAGTCATTAAACATCATTATTCAGGCCAGTAGCGCATCGCGGAGTGTGTCAATTTCAAGTGTTACTCCATCATATTGGTGCGTCGCGCCATAGAACCTGTTCACAATTGTCAATTTCCAGTGTACCAACATGATTCCACCGCGTCGCGGTGCACTTTTGGTTTATAAATAAAGTGGAAACGCGATACCACCGCGTCGGGCCACCATGCAATTTTGCAGTTGTCATTTTCCAGTTACACGATGTGATAGCGCCGCGCCGCGTCGCGCCAGGGGTGCAGATCGAGAAAATTTCACAAAAAATTAAAGTTATGCCCAGGGTTAAAACAGTCCTTTTTCATGATTTTATTCCGCCCATATTTGGGATTTAAGCCCTAAAAATGTGTAAAACCCTTCATTATTCACTTTCCTCCAAAATCAAAAGGTATTTCTCTCTCAAGAAAACAAACCCTAGCTCTTAAGAATCAAAGTCAATCCCAAGAATCTCTCCAAGAACTCCAAGAATCTCATGAATTAAGGTATGTTAGATGTTCATCCATGGATCCTTACCTTCCATGAAGCCCAAGGATCTTTTTTAAAAATACAAGGTTGATGATTTATGATTTCCATGTTTGAATTAGATTGAATTCATGTTCATGACGTTGTTTAAGTGTTAATCCATGATTTAGATTACAAGTTCCAGGAATTGATTCTAGTATGTGTTGAATTACATAATATTCATGATAAACCCTCCAATTTACAAGTTGATGGTTGTAACCATGTTAACTCTAAGTTTTTATGATTTGATGAACCAAGTATACTTCTTATGTGTTTGATAAATTGTCTATGAGAATGAAATAATGCCATTATAGCATGCTAACATGTTATCCCCATCCATGCACAAGTTAATGCATTGCAAGTGTTTGATGAAATGTCTCTGTGAATAAATAATGCCCAAGTGAACATTGTCAAGTAATTCAAGATTATTCTTTGCTTTACTTTTCATGCTCTCGAGTCCTGGAGGTATTTAGTACCCGACATTCTAGATATTAATTAGAGTCAGTGTCAGTGACAGAATAGTATCAGTCATGTGATGATCAGTAGTAATCTTAGTTAGTTACAGAACTCAGTAAAATTTAGTCAGTTACAGAACTTAGGAAAACTCAGTAATCTCAGCATCAGTCTAGTCCAATTTAGTATACTTAGTTCAGTGTCTTTCAATTAGGAGTAGAATCTAGCACTGAACAAGTGTAGAAGTGATGACTTCTCCCATCAGGAAGGCAGAGTTGTTAGTACCAGTCTCACACTACTGAACTACGTAGCCAGCGTAGGATGTAAGGAGTCACCCATTAGATTAAAGCTTGGCTACCTCCTAGGGGTCACCTATCAGATTAGGCTTGACTTTCTGTCCAGGGTAACCCATCAAATAGGCTTGACCACAATAGTGTCTTTACCCGTGGTATGGTACTGGCACCCTTCCAACTAGGGTTATAGGTTGAACCCCACTCAGTTTACTTAGGGGGGATGTTCGTTAAGTGAGAATTCCCATAGTTTCAATTTCATTCTTCAAAATAGAACTCAGTTCTATTCTACAGAATCAAGACTGCCAAATACAGTCACTCAGTTATTAGTAATTCAGATTATCAGTGATCTTGGATTTTCAGTATATTCAGTTATCAGTTATCAAATTCGGTTCAAGTATACTCAGTTATAGTATGCACAATATGTTCAGTAGTTACAGATCCTCTATGTATGCTAATCCAGCTCTTGCGTATTATTCAGTTAGTTATCGTTCATGCATATGAACTCATGTATTTAGCCTTACCTCATTTAGCATGCCAGTACAATCCCACGTAGTGATCGCATACCCGTTTCTTGTGCTATCATGTTTCATATCATAGGTTCGAACGCTCAGTTTCCTGACCGCGCTTAGCCAAATTTATCTAGCAATAGCAGATTTAGCAGTGAGTCCTCATCTATCAAGGATATGTTTTTATTTTAGTACTTTAGTTTAGTAGTATTTAGTAGATGGAGTTAATTGGGGGATTTTCCCATCAACTCCACTTTCAGACAAATTTAGTTAAAGGCTTTTCAGACTAGATTTTTAGATAGTATTTCATATTCAGATGTTATTGTTCATTATAAGTATTTTAGAAGTTTTGAACCTTATGGCATTTCAGCCTATTATTCCGTAATTATTTCAGTATTATTATTCAGTGCTCATAGCAGATATCATGGGTTAGCTTGTAGTCTTTCTGGGTCATAAGCACTATGTAGAATCCTGGCTTGTAGTCCTTCTGAGTCATAAGCACCGTGTAGAATCCTGGGTATAGACTCGGGGAATTACAGAGGGTTCTACCACTCTCGTTAGAGTACTTTCCAGATCAGGTAACTCTATAATATCTTTACCCGTGGCATGGTACTGACACCCTTCCAACTGGGGTCACAGGTTGGACCCCAACTCAGTTATCTTATTTTGGGGCATGTCGATTAGATGATTACCTCTCAAAGTCTTAGTTTTAGTCTTTAGAATAGAACTCAGTTCAGTTCTACAGAATCAAGACTATTAGATACAGTAAACCAATATCAGTAAATCAGTTTTCAGTAACTTTAGATATCAGTTACTCAGTTTCAGAATTTAGGAGTTAGCTTCAGACAAGATTAGTCACAATATTTATTTCTATGCACATTAGTGCATACTCAGTATTTGTAGTAGTATTAGTTATCAATGTATTCTCATGATCAGTTACTCTATATCATGCAGTCAGTTATTGTTCATGCACATGAACTCTTGCATTCAATCTTTACTTATCTAGCATACTAGTACATTTACGTACTGACACATATTCTTTCTTTGTGCTATGATGTCTCATATCATAGGTTCGGATGCTCAGGTTCCCGACCGCGCATACAAAGTTTCAGATTTAGCCAGTAGTGTCAGATTTAGTACTGAGTCCTCATCTATCGAGGATATTCTATTATTTCAGTTATTCAGTAGATGCAGTATTTTTAATAGATGAAGTTAGTTGGGTAATTGTTGCATCAACTCCACTTTCAGACAGTTTCAATTAGAGGCTTTTCAGACTAGTTTTCAGATAGTGTTCAGTTTTACAGATTGTTATTTTAGTTGATACACTTTATAAATATTTATAGATTTGAACATTATGGCATTTTACCCTATTTTCCGTATTTAGTATAGTATCATGTTTCAGTGCTCACAACAAATATCAATCATGGGTTAGATTGTGGTCCTTCGAGATTGTAAGAACCGTGTAGCATCTGGGGTAAAGACTCAGGGCGTTACACCATATAACTCTTTTTAAGCCCATTTTTAATCAGTTCTAAACATGCATCTTTCTAAAATCAAATTCTGAAAATCTAAGTAAAATCTGTCTTTTAGTCTATTCTGAATCTGCTATGGCATTCATCTATTTGGTATCGGCATACCAAGACTTATAGGTCATATCTCTAAGCCATATAATGTTCTTCTTTATATTTTTCAATAAACGTAGTATTTTGACCGCCAAAGAAATTTAAACAATCTAAGGGAGTTCTTATTTCAAAACATGTACAAAACTTATTCAAAGATTCTCCCTTTTAAATATTTCAACACACGATGATCAATTACTTTACAACAATACATGCAACTCTTTCTATTATCACCTTGAACTTTTATAAACAAGAAAACACCCTCTCTTCAATTCATAATCAATATCAAGTCCAAAACAATAGTAAAACACTTATCTCATGCTTCAAGACATGCAATTGAATAACCCACAACATGTGAAATCAAGAGGTATCATAACAAGAGAGGAGTTTCGTCATTCATGCTCTCAATTTAATCTTTGCAAACCTGAAAATGCATACTTACATATATACGAGTAAAAATAAATTTCAAGGAGAGGCCTTAAGACCAAAACAATATATATATCATTGAAAAGGGTTCCATGATTTGGCTGTTCAAAACAATTGTTCAAACCCTTGGTATAAACATCATAACATGCTTTCAAAAGATTGAATAACCATAACTTATGCCTATAGAGTATTTAGGACATCCCCACTTACCTTAGTTGAGAAGAATTCACAAAGAAATTTTGAAAAGATTGGACCTTTAAGCTTGATTTCCTAAACCCTAGTTGATTTCTCCTCTTGTGTTCTTGAAAGAAGAATTAGTGATCTTAAGAGAATTAAAACATTACTAATAATCCTAATTTCATTTAAGTATGATTAGGGACGGTTTTGGATTGTAAAAAGACTTGGTTACCCTTAAAATGACTTAAAAATGAAATTTTTACATGCATTGCCTATTGCCTAAGCTAGGCAGTGCCACACATTGTCCATCGCCCAAAATAGGCTGGGCATCACACTTCCCATCGTCCAAAATGTGTTGGGCGACACATTGCCCATGGAACAACAGTTCTAGTAGTCTTAAGCGATTGCTAGGTGACACACTCCACTTTGCAAAGCCATAACTTTTTGCTCGGGTATCGGATTGAGGCAAAATTGATATCGTTGGAAAGCTACTTTGAAGACCTTTAATTTGACATATAGTAGGCCCTCTAATTCATTATATACAATAATTTATGGACGATGGAAGTTGACTCAAATTGAAATATTCACTAAAATTTAATCGATAGAAAAGTGTTCAACTCGTCTTTGAGTGAGTCGATTTTTGTGACCTCAATTTATATTCAAAGGTTTTCCCACACTATAGGAGTGATCACTACACATATATTAACATTGAATCATTTACTTCAGATCTATAAACATAGGAACGAAGGTCTAAATTCTTGACCTAAAGTACGGGGTGTTACATCTATATATATATATATATATATATATATATCTTAAGTAATCTGCTGCTACTATTCCCTAATTCTTCATTAAAAGTGTTTCCGCTGACAGTGCAATAATAAAAATAGTCTTGTAGAAATTTCTTTATATATACCCAATGTAGCACTCTTGTTTCCTTTTTATTTATATGCCCCACTCTGATAACCACATATTTGTTCTTCATTTTTATTACTGTATTTATTAGGTCGTGCTTTTAAAATGGCTACCCATCCTAAATCACTTCCGTCTATTTGAATGATTAGATAATTTGATTCTAATGGAATTTTTAGGTTTGGAATATTTTTAATTTTTTCTTTTATTTTTGGAATTAATTTAATATCTTCTATATTGAAGTTTTTCTACCCTTTACTACTGGTCTTTGCGTATAATGGTCCTGCTATTTTTCCTAAATCTTGAATAAAATTTCTTGCATAATTTACTAATCCTAAAAACTTTTGTAAATCTTTTGTCTTTTATAATTTATCTGGCATTTCTAATACTTTCTTTGTAATGTGTGGTTGAAGTTTTATCTTTCCATACCAAAATACAAACTATAAGAATGATAAATATGAAGAAACAGCGGGAAAGAAAGAGTACTGAGTAGGCTTTACAAAACTGAGATACTAAAAAATCATTATTTATTGAAGAATATTATTGAAATATATCTTTGTTTAAACATTGAAATATATCTTTGTTTTAGTATCAGAGCGAGAAGGTTTTGGGAACATTACCTATTAACTCGGAAAATTTTTTTAATTCTGTATGAAAAGACATAGATCATTCCAAGACATAAGGTGTAGCTATTTCTATTTATATAGAGAAACTAGAAAAAGAAATAATATAATAGCTAGAAAACATAATTTAGAAGAAAGTAGGAAAAGGTTATTAGAAGCAAACAGATTACATAAATCATATAATACATCTAGACCAGTTTGTGAAAATTTAGTAAGCGCATTAAATTGGGAAATACAAGGTTGTGAGAGAGAATAATACTTCAGGAATAAAGTTGCTTAAGGAACGTATAAGTAAAAAATCTTATCAATTAGGATAATAAATGCCTATAAGATATATTGAATATATTAGAGAAATTCAACGTCAATATTATAGAGAATTTACATATAAACATCAACTTGTAAAAATTTGAAACAATTTGTAGAAAGACTAGAGTTGTTAAATAAAGAAATAAGAAACCTAGAAATAGATATTCTAAACTTTAAAGAAACAGACGAAATAATTACCATAACCTCTAAATATTATAAAAAAGCATTAATTAGTGAACAATCTAGGCTGATAGAAAATATACAAGAAGTAGAATTAGATATAACCTATACTAATAGTAGATTGAAATATCAAATTAAGCTAAGCAAAAAATGTCTGAATTTAAATCACTTAGGATAACAAAATAGCTTCTTTAAAACGCCTCGATTACTTAGATCTTAGATTTCAACTCAAAAAGAAATATACAGTATTAAAAGATAACTCCACTATAAGGTGTAATTTCAACCAGGGTGAACATATTTTACATTCAAAAGATAAACAATATAATACAATAATAGACTTTATAATAAATTCAAGCGAAAAAATTCAGGAAAAAGATAATAGTATAATAAGAATTTTAGAAGAGATAGAAGCTACTCAAAATAAACATAAAAAGACACTAGATAAGATAGAACAAAATTTAGATTCTTTAAAGTCACAAGAAATAGAAATAGATAGAAAAATCCAGTATTTAAATCACAAATTTAATTTAGAAAAAATATCTACAAAATTAGAAATTGAAAAGCTAATAAAAACTATAATAGAAAGACCTAAAGAATTAGAAGTAAAAACTACTCGATTAATATCTAAACTTATAGAACAAGTAGAAAATATAACAACAGAAATCAAAGATTTGCAAGAAATAACAAAAAGATTAGAAGAAATATCACTTTCATGAGTGAAGAAGATATAAATTATAGTAAGGCACTAGAAAAATCAAGAAGTTATCATAGCGAACTAGAAGAATTATCTAAGCATATACCTTCAAGTATAACAGATAAAATTTTATTAAAATAAAATAATACCATAATAGAGTTATTATTAGACTTACATAAAAAGATAGATATTTTAATTAAGGGTAAAGAAACTCTAAAACCTTTTCAACAAGAACCGGAATTACCCGAACTACATAAAAAAATAGACATCCTAATAAAAAATAAAGAAGCTCAGGAGCCACCAAAAAATAACCTTGAAATAGAAGAACTTATTAACCAGTTAAAAAGAATTGAATTAACTCCTAAACAAGAAAGAAAAAATATAATAAGAAAACCACAAAAATGGACTTTCTATCAAATAGACGGAGAGCCATCGAAAACAATGAAAGACAAGGAGAAGAAAGACAAAGAATAAGTTTTTCGGAGAATAAAATAGGAAATAATAATATATTATCCAGAATATGCCGAAGACAATCTAATATGGAGCAGAACCAAGAACTTAATGAAATAATAGATATAGATAAAGATTTAAAAAATTTTCAACAACATCAATTAAAATTATTAAATCCTAAAACATTATATAATGCATGATATTTTTCTACAGATAATCAGCTATATAGACATTATAGAGAAGAACAAATATCAGTTATAGGAGAAGATTTTAAAATACTAGATTTAGTAGATGCTAACTCTTTAAGACATGTAAAAAATAATAAAATGATACTGATGCATATGGGTTTAATTGTTATAGGAATAAAAGCTCTAACTAGAAAAAATCTAGGATCCAAAGTATTAATAACAATATATGATGATAGATGGTCAGACATTAAAAAATCAATAATAGGATTAACTGAAGTAGATATGACAAATAATAGAGGAATATTCTATATAAGTCCAGATTTTTTAATGAACTTGAAAGAATTTGGAAAAAATATTAAAATAGGAATCCAAACTAAAGGGTATGAAGAAATGAATACTGACAATAATTTATTAATGTGCATAGGGTTTATTGGAAAATTAACTTTAAGTAGTAATACTAAATTTAAACTAAAGGTAAATGATGTAGTTGAAATAATGGGAAATAAAGGCATAAGTTTAATAAAAGCAATAAAAAGAGACCCAGAAATATATGCAGGTTTAGAATGGAATTTAAACAAATTTACTAAACAAAAAATTCTTACACTAGACTCTCATCTATTATATACTACAAGTAAAGGAGAAACTTCAGTTAGATTTATAGATTATAGTTACGCAACTAAAAGAAATTTAGACGATGACGAAATAGAGAGTAATATAGAAACAGAGAGTGAGTTTATGAATATAGAAGTTCTACAAAAAGGATATGAAGTTGACATGGTCATAGAAAAAGCTGAAAATTTAGCAGAAGAATATAAATATATAACTTTTAAATGTAAAATATGTCAAAAGGATGAAATGAAAATAGAAGAATGTATAGAACGTTTTAAAAACTATTTAGAGAGTAGTGATAATTTAGGATATAAAAATAACAAACCATTCCTTGAAAGAAAAGATGAAGACACAATTTCTGTATTAAGTTCTACAATAAGTTATAAAGAACTCGCAGAATTAGAACCGACCATCTCTTCAAGTGCTAGCCCATTTCAACAAACAAACCCCAATCCTTAACCAATAGATTATAGTACAGGTAATGTACCTAGAAGACCAGCAATTAGGATAAACCCAGAACTTAGAGGAGATAATATAAGACCAGCAGGTAAGAGAATGTCAATAGAAGAACCAATTAAACTACAAGAAGGAGGTAGTAAAGGTAAAATTCTAAATATAGCAGCACACGACCCACAAATGTGGGATACAGTGATAGATTTATGGAAAGGAATAGTAGCAGCAGATTACTTAAGACATTATACAGAAACAGATACGAAAACAATGTATAAATATTTGAAAAATTTTTTAGGGGAATCTGCAAAAGCCACATGGGAAAGTTTTAAGACAAATTGCCCATATGATTTCCAGGTTTTATTAAGTATGGGACCAAATCCCTATAATTTCACAAACAAAATGCATATGTTATTAACTGGAAAAGACCCAAATAGTGGATTATTAGCACTACAAAAAGAAGCATTAATAAAACTAGAACAATTAAGTATTTCACATTGGGTATATATAAAGAAATGTCTACAAGACCATTTTTATTATTGCACTATCAGCGGAAACACTTTTAATGAAGAATTAGGCAAAAAAATTATTCAATAAATTACCTGGAGCTTTAGGAAGAGAAATAGAAGATAGATGGTATAAAAGAGATGGTGTAGTAGCCAACCCAAATCTAAAATGGACAATAAGGCATAGAACACAACATATAATGGATATACTAATAGAAAAATGTACAAACATACTAATACAAAAACAATTAAAAAGAAATGAAATGAGTTTCTGTAAATCTGTTATATACACAACCCAGAATTATGATCAGAAACAATATAGAAAATATAAGAAGAAACATAATCAGAAACCATATAGTCGTAAAAAATACTTCTTAAGAAAATCAAAAGCTAAAAATCCTTGGTTAAATAGAGATAGACATGTTAGAAAATATAGAAATAATAGAAACTATAAAAATAAATTAGAATTCTATACTCGTGGAAGCATAGACCATTTAGCTAATGTATGTCCTAAAGGAAATAATAATAGAACTAGAAATTCTCAACTAATAGAAGACTTCCAAGAAACTTTATTAAATGTAGACGAATACATGTCAGATACAGAAAGTATATACTCAATAATAAGTATTGATATAAATGATAAAGATAATCCTAAATCTGATTCTTCAGAATCAGAAGAAGATAACTTAGTCAATGAACTAGGACAAGAGATAGAGGATCTAGACTTAAACAATCTAGTAATCAATAATTTAATGAATTTCACTCAAGAATGTATACATGAATTCCAAAGAAACAAAGGTTTAGACAGTAATAGATATCGTATATGTAATTGGTATCCAAGTAAAGACAACAGAGTTAAATGCAAAAAATGTTACTTAGAAGCGTGTATAAGTATAGAAAACACTTTAAAGATAAAAATAGAACCAGAAATAAATAACGGATAAAAATATACAAATAATCAAATCCTAAATTTAAGAGTATCTACTTTAGAAACCCGAGTAAATGATTTAGAACAAAGATTAACCATCCTAGAAAAAGGAAAAACCAAAATCGCTATAGAAGAATCAGATACACAAGAAGCTATACATTTAGAAAAATTAGAGGCAGAATTTATGAATTTGGAAGATAATGACACTAGTCTAATATGCAACGAAGATAAAGAATTCTCTACCATAAAAGTATAGTAAAAATTAAAATAAAAGATGTGGAGATAGAAACTTTAGCATTAGTAGATCCCGAATGTACTAGCTGTTTGATCAATAAAGAAATAGTACCGAAACATTTACTAAAAGTACTTGAAAGACCTATAACAGCCACCCAAATGGATGGATCACAAAATATTTACAATTATTACATAGAAAATGCACAAATAAGTTTTTTAAATACATGCAATAAATTCTATAACCCAATTTACAATGTTAATAAAATATTAGCAAGAGATTTAAACATAGGATCAGATTTTGTTATCGGACTACGTTTTTGTATCAAGAATAAAGAAGGATGTCTCTTAACAAGAGATGGAATAATGCTTTTTAAAAACGTAACTTATACACCAGTACAAAGAGTAACATTACCAACAGTATATAGAACATTAAACACACATAAAATGAGTTTGCCTCCATAACCATGTTGCGAAGATTGCCAAAATAATCAATGCCAAAACAACAACCTGTTAAAAGAAAACAAAAATGTAAAAGAAAACTTAGAAGAATTTAGAAATTATACTCTGCTTAATGTAGAAGGACAAGAATGCTTAACAGATATAGAAAAAGATTATACCCTAATAAGTATAGAAACCCAGTTTTATAATTTTAGAAAAGGAATGGATAAGATAGGAAGAATAAACAGTCCAAAAGATTTAGAAAATATAATATCTATACTAGATAAAATGGAAATAATAGGAGAAAGACCGTTAGCCCATTGGGATGCTAACGAGATAATGTGTAAATTAGATATAATTAATTCAGAATACACTATAAAAATAGCACCTATAGAAGCAAATAACAAAGATACTAAAGAATTTGATATACAAATAAAGGAACTTTTACAATTAGAAGTAATAAGAAGATCTACTTCTAGACATAGATCGGCAGCCTTTATGGGAAGAAATCATAGTGAACAAATAAGAGGTAAAGCTCGTATGGTAATTAACTATAAAAGATTAAATGATAACACCAGAACAGATGCATATAAACTACTAGATAAAAGTGAGTTAATTAAAAGAATTCAAAATAAAAAGATATATAGTAAATTTGACTGTAAGTCAGGATACTGGCAGGTCAAAATGCACCCAGACAACATAGAATAGACTGCATTCACATGTCCAGGTGGACATTTTGAATGTTTAGTTATGCCGTTTGGTTTAAAGATGGCTCCACCCATTTTTCAACGAAAGTTAGATAATATATTTGGAGAGTATAAACATTTTATATTGGTATATGTAGATGATATTTTAGTGTTCAGTCAAAATATACAAGAACACTTAGGACACTTACAAATAATTTTTAGATTATTTGTTAAACATGGGATAATAATAAGTAAAAAGAAAATGGAACTATGTAAGACTTATATTAATTTTCTAGGAATAACTTTAGGAAATGGAAAGATAAAACTTCAACCACACATTACAAAGAAAGTATTAGAAATGCCAGATAAATTAGAAAAGACAAAAGATTTACAAAAGTTTTTAAGATTAGTAAATTATGCAAGAAATTTTATTCAAGATTTAGGAAAAATAGCAGGACCATTATACGCAAAGACTAGTAGTAAAGGGCAGAAAAACTTCAATATAGAAGATATTAAATTAGTTCAAAAAATAAAAGAAAAAATTAAAAATATTCCAGACCTAAAAATTCCATTAGAATCAAACTATTTAATCATTCAAACAGACGGAAGTGATTTAGGATGGGTAGCCATTTTAAAAGCACGACCTAATAAATACAGTAATAAAAATGAAGAACAAATATGTGGTTATCAGAGTGGGCATATAAAGAAAAAGGAAACAAGAGTGCTATAGACCTAGAAGTATTAGCTATAATCTATGGGTTAAATAGTTTTAAGTTATATATTCTAAATAAAGAAGAAATTTTAGTTAGAACAGATTGTGAAGCTATAGTTAAATTTCATCAAAAAATAAATGATAAAACTAGTAGTAGAAGAAGATGGTTAAATTTTACAGACACCATATCTATTTATAAGAATATCGTATTTGAACATATAAAAGGTAAAGAAAACGAATTAGCAGACCAGTTAAGTAGATTACAACTGGGAATAAATAAATAAGTTTAATCCGACTTATTTGTTTTCAGCATGAGACCAACAGGACAACCTCATGCAGATAAAGGCAAGGGCGTAGCTTCGTCTTCAGATTCATATCAACAGACAATGTTAGGTAATTTAAATTTTAGACCACTAGAATCTTTAGAAACAATGGAATGAATTCACTTTGGACCATTTAACTTAATTGCTTACCGTGAAAGTAACATATCATTTAGAATAAGACGAGACTATATTCTAGATAGATCCCAAAAGTGTTTAGTAGACAATCTTTGGATATCTTATAATAGACAAAATCGTAATCATTTTATGGCATCCATGAATTCTTTATGCCATTACATGACAGAAAAAAGTAGGCCTAAGTTTAAATATTACATAGTCATTCATGGAAAGACTAACGGAATTTTTCAAACATGGTTAAAAGTGTTGGATTCAATACAAGGTTTTAAAACCCCTGTTTTCAAAGGTTTTAATGATTTTACCGAAGCCACAAATCATGCTAGAGGATATTTAGGACCAAACTATTATATATCACCATCAGTCAGACAGAACCCAGATCAAATACCTCAGTATAATTTATAGAGAGAGACGGAAAAGATTATTTTCTACAACCATTGTTCTTCTATGACGGAGAATTTCAAGAAGCTAAATGCTCAGAAGGAATCACTCCTCATGGAAAACACTAGATTAATAAAGCAGGTACAACTATTAGAAGCAAGACTCAACCATCAGACAAATGTAAGCAAGACAGATACAAAAACACAAACTCAGACACAGAGTTCTCCATCTCCTCAAAAATGGATGAGAAGGGTGTGCATTTACCACTAAATGCTCAGAAATCTACTGTACCGGATGTTGGTAAAGCTAGTCCAGTTCAAACGGTGACCAGTAAAGACAAATCAAAATCGTTAATGGATGTCACTTTGCCAAAAAGTGAAGATGAAGGATGTTCTTCATCAAAATATAAGTTAGCAAAATCAGGTAATAATATTTTAAAGAAGACTTTAATATCTAAAAGGAAAAATGAAACGATAGAGACTATAATTCAACAGACTTTAGATAAATTCTTTAACAACCAGACACAAGATAAACATATGAATGGACTACCAGATGGACAACCCACTACCAATTCAGACAGAACTGTTCCAGAAATAAATAATGCAGATAACAATTCTTCAAGATCAAATGAAGATGATAGTATTGCAAGTCATCTTGCACATTTCCAAGATGCTCATGATCCATACGAAGACGATGACTCAGGAATGAGTTTCGACTCAATTGCCCTGCACAACTTGGATACATAGTAAAGACAACATACAATTTGTATTATTAAATAGAATAGTCAGGTGGGGATGCCCACTTTATGTCTTGTAATAGTTAAATCAGTATCAGAGTGCTTCCTTTATCACTACTTTCCAAAATAAAGAAAAACTATTGAAGCACGCGTCTAAACAAGTCTGAAAGAAAAAAATTAATAATGCATGTGACGATAGGGCCCAATGAGTACCCGGCTTGCATTATTAAGATTCTTTCTTATCTCTTATCTTTTAGTGTCGGCCACATATGTCTGGGCCACATAGTAATCTTTATGACCACTGCTTTATCTAGTTTTTGCCTATAAAAGGCATAAATTTTGTAGAAGGAAGACAGTGAGAAAAATCAACCAACCTCAAAACATACCTGAAATGTGTAAACTCTTCCTTCCAACAAACCTATCCAAGTCAGTCTTTTTTGTATAAACTTTTATATAAGTGTGTTTGAATAAAAGCTCCAAGTTTTCTATTCGATCTTAAGAGGGTTCCCAAAAGGGAAACCTCTCTCCTAGTTACTTCATGTAAGTTCTTATTTACATATTTTTCCCCACCAAAAATATTTATATTTATGTTCTTATGTCCATGTTTAAAGTTTTTTAACATGTTTTTTGTACATTATGTAAATTAAATTTTCGGTAAAATTATTGCCCTTAGTATATGGTTAGCCTCTTAATTTCTTAATAACAACGATGGATTAACCTGTAAATTCCTAGGAATTCTGGCCTTGATAGTCCGACAGGTCTACAAAATAGACAAAGGACGAGTGTTAGCTGCCAAACTAAAGTTTCCGGGGTATGGTTAAAGAAGTAAGATGTTAAGAACATAGATTAAGAGGAAGAGATAAACCGGGTATAAAAAAAATCTCTGGGGAAAATATAAACTATAAGAATGATAAACATGAAAAAATAGCGGGAAAGAGGGAGTACTGAGTAGGCTTTACAAAACTGATATACTAAAAAATATTATTTATTGAAGAATATTATTGAAATATATCTTTGTTTAAACATTGAAATATAATATTATTGAAATATATCTTTGTTTATATATATATATATATATATATATATATATGTTTATATATTACACGGGCATGATACAAAATCTTAAAAACATTCTTGTTAATCATAGATAACTCTTTTCATTACTTCTGAGCTAGTGGTACACCATATAATTTTGAATACCCATGGGCTATATGGGTCTGCCTTTGACTAGGAGGCCAAGCCCCAAATCTAACTGTGAAGCAAGAATTGGAGTTTTCATAAGCTGGTATACCCCCATGTGAGTATACCATACCCCCATGTGAGATGTCCCAATTATTCTCCCACATAGGATAACATATTATAATCTTGCATCGGCAAAATACAGTTTCGGGCAATGAGTTATCTGAACTCGTGCCTTCTTCGGGTAACCATCTAACTATCTTTTAAGGTCATTTTTAAATTTCTTAAAACTAGGCTTCTTTCTTATAAAAGTTCATTTCTCATTCTGTTAAGGGCATAACATAACAGGGTATTGTAATACCCAGACTTCCAAGTCATTCAAATTTTACCATGTTCTTATTCAACAGAATGTTATTGACCACCCAAAAGATTTAAACATCACATGAGAGATTTCTTACATCAAATATCATATGAACATATTCAAAGCACTCTCTGTTCAATACATTAACATGTAGTGATCAATTCTTACATAAAACACATGCAATTCTCTATTAAGAAATGATAGCATTTAGAATAATAATCACCTCTTTGAAAAACATGTAAAAAAATAATGCATAATATGTAAAGAGACATTTAAACTCAAGAATCATCCTCTTTCATAAAACAACCAAAACATCAGTTATACATAAATTCCACGATAAAAAAGGGGGTCATAATTCATGCTCTCAAATCCATAACAACTTAAGACTATAAATTCCTTGATTATAGAGGGGAATTTCTAAAATCATACTCACAGATCAATTTTTGAAACTCATATGATATATGCACATGGTTATACTTCAAGTTCATGGAAAAACCTCCCTACTAATTTCATAATTTCATCAAACATGAGTTTATGAGGCATGCTCTTTAAATGATTTCCAAAATCCATTATGAATACATAATTATATACATTTGAAGCTTGTTAAAAGTGTAAAATTTACACCCATCAGATTTAGGATAGTCCCACATACCTTTTGACAGAGAAAAAGCGAAGAAAACTTTGGAAAAATTAACCCTTGAATCTTAAAATCCTCAACCTTGGGTAGTTTCCCATATTTTGCTTAAGGAAATATGATTAAGTATTTTGTAGAGGGGAAATAATATGTTTTAATACGTTAAATTCATTCATAAGGAGTTGGGAACAGTTTAGGAATGACAAAAAAACTTAATGCCCTTAAAATAACTCAAAACAGAATAACTTTTGACAACCGGGAGAGGATTTGTTTCGCAAGGCCAAATAAAATCACTGGGTTTGCGGCGCAAAGCCATAGAAAACTCATTCCAGTGGTTTTTTGCTATTCCTCTACGGCGTGGCCCTAACGCGGACTCTGAAAGTGTCTTACTAAAACACCCATAACTTTTGTCTCCAAACTCGAATCGACTAACGATAAGTTGCATTGGAAAGAGATGCAAAGGAATATCATTTGATATATTATGTCCCACATAACTCCTCATATTCTAGGAGTAATGGTTTCTAGAAGTTAACCCTAGAAAAATCATCGACTAAAACTCAACCAGTAAGAAAGTGTTCAACTTAACTTTTGAGCTAGGAGACTTTTATGAGGTATAATCATTTTCAAAGATATTCTCACACTAAAGAACTATTATTCACACTAATTTCTAACTGGTAAACATTGGGTTCAGGTATTTATGCATAGCAAAAAAGACGGTTCAACTTTAGCCTAAAAATATAGGGTGTTATAGATAGATAGGCTGATGAGGGTTATCCGAGACAAGGTGGGAGTGATTTCAGTGGAATATAAGATGTGGAAAGAGATGTTGAGATTGTTCAAGCCACATATGATGAGGAGGTTCCCCGAGGCCTCTGTGCAGAGGTGTGATAGGTTTACTATGGATGGTTTTAGGCATGGTAGAGGTAAACTAAAAAAGTAATGGAGGGAGGTGATCAAAGTTACATGAAGAAATTATAGCTTATCGAGGATAGGACACTAGATCAAAAGGTGTGGAGGACACGAATTAAAATAGATGAGTACTAAGTAGGAGTGTGTTTGTGCTATAGGTTGGTGTGCTTAATCTTGTGTTCTGTGTTAGTTTTCATTTTACTTTACTCGTAGTGTATTCGTCTAGGAGTTTTGGCATTGTTTGTTATTTCAGATTGGTCGAAAGTAGTAGTATTTTGTGGTTGATTTATTTTGCTATTATCTATTGTTTGTTTTTGTTTGTTGTTGCTTGTTCTTATGTTTGGTCCTTCTCTAGAAGGTTTTTGTATTGAGCTAATAGTCTCTCTATCATCTATGAAGTAGTGGTAGGAACCACGAACACTTTACCTCCCCTTACCCCACTTTGGAGTAATATATGGAGTAATTTGTTATTGCTATAAGTATTAAAAGAAAATATTAAAATAAATGAGTGATGGTACATAAAATAAATATAAAAATTTACATATGATGGGCAAATTTATCTCAGTCTAATTATAATAAAATTTAAATACACTCAGATTTATATCATTCTAATTAGAATATATATTTTTAGTATTAAATACGAAAGAAGGTAGATTTGTTCAGTATTTAGAACAATAAGAAGAACCAGTCCTATAAACCAAAATCCAGAACGCACATAAAAATATCCCTAATACTATATAAATATTTTTCCAACAATTCATTTAAGTATGACACTTGGCAAAAATGTTTTAGCACCTAACCCTAATGGAATCTTGAATCCTCCCATCTGCAGCCAAAAAAAGGAGCAAACCAAAATGAGGCAATCCTAGTAGCATCACTCATATTTTGATGCAAAATTCAAGGTATAAAATTTCTATTTTGCCAATAGTATTTATCATTGAAATCCTCTTATTACCCACAATCAAGATTTCACCTTCATTTGTCAAGCAAAGAAAGTAGAGATATGAGTTTTTTTTTATTTGATAATGTTGATTAAGATCTCTTTCTTCTTAGTAAAGAATAACTAAATAGATAATCTCAACTGATGCTAATTAGTTTATATTAAATATTGATTCAAAGATCGTTAGTGCTTCTTTGTTAGTTGGCAGAGTAACATGTTTGTTAGGAGTCCTAGTTTAGTTAAAGCATATCTCTGTTAGTTGCTAATATTTAGGTTAATGGATAATTAGTGTCGAGTAAGTGGTATGTTTTACAGTAAGTGGATAGTTTTTTTTTATTCCTATTTAAAGATTCCTATATAAATTGGTTTTATTATATAAATGAAAAATACGTGAAGTTCGCTGCAACTAGATTCTTCTTCTTATACATTACTCCTCTTTTCTTCAATTCCCAATAGTTTTTGGTATTAGTGCAGAGAGAGAGTATCTTTTTCTTAATTTTTTCTCTCTGTCCAGGTTAGATCAAACTGGGAGACAAGGTAAGAGTAAGAAGAAAATCAAAATTGAGGACAAAAAATGGCTATCAATGCAGCATCTTCCATATCTCATAAACTAATTCCCATCTTTAATGGAGATAAATATGAATTTTGGAGCATAAATATGAAGACGTTTAAGTCTCAAGAATTGTAGGATTTGGTGGAGAATGGCTATGCTGAGGAAGATGAAGAACAAAAGTTGCGAGAAAATAAAAAGAAGGACTCTAAGGCATTGTTCTACATCCGGCAAGCTATGCATGACTCAGTTTTTTCCAGAATTACTGCTGCAGAAACCTCAAAGTAAGCATGGGATATTCTGAAGAAAGAACTCCATGGCTCGACAAAGGTAATGGCTGTCAAACTTTAGTCACTCCGACGTGATTTTGAAAATTCATTCATGAAAAGTAGTGAATCTGTACAAAACTACTTATCTAGAGTTAGTGCAATTGTTAGTCATATGAAGGCATATGGTGAAAAAATTACTGATGAAACTATAGTTGCTAAAGTTCTAAGAAGTCTTCGTAAAAAATTTGATCATGTCGTAGCTGCCATTGAGGAATTCCATAATTTATCTGATTATGATTTTGATTAATTGATGAGTTCCTTACAAGATTATGATGAAAGATTGAATGCTTCTCAAGAAAAGGTTGAAGAAAAGGCGTTTCAGATCAAGGGAGAGTCTTCTTTCAATGGCAAATCAGAATTATCAAATGTTAGAGAATGCTGAGGCAGAGGTAGTTTCAGTGGTCGAGTCATGGCAGAGGATGAGCTCAATTTGGTGGTGAGCACTGGCAGTTCAAGAGCAATATTCAGTGCCGCTATTATAGAAAAATGGAGCACAAGGAAGTTAATTGCTGGAATAAATAAGAGGATGAACAACAACAGGCAAATTTTATTGAGAAACATCAAGAGGGGGGTAATCTATTCATGTCTCACTCCTCAGTAGATGCTGGTTTGAATGATGTTTGGATTATTAATAGTAGTTGCTCTGACCACATGTCCGGCAGAAGGTCGTTGTTCAAAGAACTTAATGAATCAGAGAAGTCAGAAGTTTGTCTTGGGAATGACAAGGCAATGAAAGTTGAAGGGAAAGGTTTAATTACTCTAAAAACTTCTCATGGTAATGTAAAACTTCCCCATGATGTGTAGTATGTTCCTTGTCTAGCCCATAACTTGTTGAGTGTTGGAAAACTGATAACTAGTGGATACTCTATTCTGTTTGATGACAATTCTTGTAGCATTCAAGATAAAAAAAAAATAGGATACAAAATTGGTGACATTAAATGACTTAAAATAGAATATTTACACTGGAAGTTTCTGATGTTAAAAGTTTTGCATTAGTTACCAAAGATAGTACCGAAGCTAACTTATGATATTTACGGTATGGTCTTTTGAATGTAAAGGGGTTACAATTATTAGGTCATAGAAATATGGCTCTAGGTTTGCCTAGAATTAATTCTCTTGAATTCTGTGAAGGATGCGTGTATGGGAAACAAACTAGAAATTCATTTCCTGTAGGCAAGCCTTGGAGAACTTCTGGTTGTCTTAAACTGGTGCATACTGAGTTATGTGGTCCTATAAGTCTTGAGTCCTTAGGTGGAAGTTGATATTTTTGACTTTTTACGGATGATTATAGTCGAATGAGTTGGGTATATTTCTTGAAATTCAAATCTGAAACATTTGAGAATTTCAAGAAATATATGTTTTTTGTTAAAAAAGAAAGTGGTTGTAGAATCAAGACTCTTCAAATAGGTAGAGGTGGTGAATTCATGTCAAATGGATTCAACACCTTTTGTGAGGAAAATGGTATTCATAGATAGCTCACAATACCATACACACCGGAGCGAAATGGTGTAGCCGAATGAAAGAACTGGACAGTTGTTTAAATGGACAAAAGCATGATGCAAGCTAGAGGTGTACCAAAGTGTTTCTGGGGTGAACCTGTTGCTACTGCTGTCTACGTGCTGAATGTTTCACCCACCAAGGCTGTTCTTTATCAAACACCATATGAAGCATGGAGAGTTAACAAGCCCAAGGTAAGCCGCTTACATGTCTTTGGATGTATAGCTTATAATCTAGGAATTATCCTATGATACCTTTCCCTACATAGTACTGTCATCAGAATTACTACTAGTGTCACCAATATTTTCCAAGTAATAAACTTTCTACTTTCCTCTTTTCTCCTTTTTCTTAGGATAATCTCTTTTGTAGTGACCATAACAGTTCCGCTTCCTTGCTCTAGACTTTGATCTAGTGATAGAAATTTTTCTATTAAAGTCTTTTTTTGTTCTTCCCATACTCACGAGACCTTTGCCGTCAGATCTACTATCCGTAAATCTCTTCTTCAATTCTTTAGAAGTTTATCCATTACTAACATTATTTAGAGAGATAATATCTTATCCAACTACCGATGTATCAACAAAAGTAACATGAGATGGTGGCAATGAACATAACACGATCAAGGCTTGATCCTCACTATCAATTTTGATAACTATATTCTTCAAGTCCATTATAATTGAATCAAACTCATCAAGGTGAGTTTTAATAGGTGTAACTTCATTCATATGAAGATTGTTCAACCTCTTTTCAAAGTAGATATGGTTTGGCAGTCGTTTTCTAAAATACAGATCTTTCAACTTCTTTTATGTCGTTGTTGCACAATTCCCTTCAGAAATTTTCCAAAAAATATTATCTATAGCATTCATGAATATCTTACTCTACACCCTCTACTTAAGGTCTTCTATCTCTAATACTTTAATCTCTTCTATAAATATTTCCTTAATTGCCTTCCATAACATTGTTTCACTAGGGATAACCTTCCCAAAGAAGTCCCACTCCGACCGCCCGATGAGTCATCTACTTAAAAGGACTCTCCTCGCTTGGGCTGTGCTCTCTATCTTCAATATATTTCAAGACATAACTTTTAATTTTAAATTCCTAGTTTTGAATCATGTTCATTACTCTGAACAAACAATCACTGTCTTTTATTTGAATTGGAAAATAATGTATGTCACCCGTAAGAAGGCTGTACCTGGTACCACTAGAACGCCTGCTTAAGTAACCCCCTTCCATAGTGGATAGGTGTATTACTGGACCATGGTTGACAACCCTCCATTCAAGAGGTTTGCACACCATAGGCAAGTTCATCTTGATTGGGTGCTTGGTTGGATCAAATTTGCATTGCACATATGTTTTTCTATGTACATACTAGAAGTCTTTATTACCCTTTTTGTTCTTTTTTGCACATGGTGGGTGATCTTTAAGATCTGTCTCTAAAATAATTGCACCTATACTAACCATGAATTGGAGTAGGGCGGCTCCGAGAGGGAACATAAGATTTTTCTTTCTTTGACCAATGATGATAGGCGAATTTACACGCCTATAGTGCTATATTTTACCCATATTTTAGCAATGTTTTGAGAACAAATTATATATTTCATGCACTTTTAGTCCTTTTTCCTGTAAGTGAGCTAACGAACATGATTAGCAAAGTTTCAGGTATAAATGATGCAGAATTCAGCATTTATGGATAACTTGATGCCAAAGAAAGCTTCACGAGGGGAGAAAAGGGAGTCTTGGACGCCTAAGGACCAAAAGTGATGCATGGGAAACCTGTCCCGGGCTAAAACAGCAATTCTTAAGACTTTGGGGACTAGCAGTAATTTATTATGATTAGGATAATGATACATTAACCTAGTACAATTGGGTAAAGTATTTCATTAGCTTATTAGGATTTAGTTAAGTATTTCATTAGCTTATTAGGATTTGGTTAAGTATTTCATTAGCTTAGTAGGAATAGGAGATGGGTATTATAAATACCCTATTTTGCTAGAGATTTTACATCTTCTTTCCATATTTCTAATATACATTCACTACTACTTCTAATTCTTCCACTAATTCTACTTTTTATTCTTCTTCCATTCTTCTATTCATCTATTTTTCCACAACAAGAGAAACGTTACTTGCTAGGGAAGTTCACGCCAAACGCCTACCACATCATTATTACACGAAATCTTTATTGTGGTATACTAATAATGCCAATTGTGATTTCCTTCGCAATCATGGGTAACTAAACCTCTCTGTTGGGGTTATGGAAGCTGAATGAGATACTATTTATTACTATGAGTTTGTGAGTTTGCGACACGTATGCTGCTTATATCATTATTCTCTTCATCTTAATCTAAATTCTTTGTGGTTGCAAACGCAAGAATATGCCAGTATAACATTTAACTTGTTCAAAAGAAAGGTTATCTGTCTGGAAAAGAGATAATGTCAAGGTAGTAGGGTCCCATCCCCTATTAAAAAGTTAGTGTTGTAACTGGATTAACCTCTTGGAGAATTTGTACCGTTAGACATGCTTTAAGCTCGAAAGAGTTAAAGTGAAATAATCCTCAAATAGGTCAAAAGACGCCTGGATTTACCATCGAATACAATTCTCTATAAGCACATGCATGTCGAAATTCAACACACTCATAGCCAATAGAGACGTATAACTCAGAAGGTGGACATAACCCAACTCTTCAATTCTCATTGTTTACAACTTAATAACTATTCTTTCTGTTTACTTTGCTATTTTTAATTTTTACTTTATATTTTGGTTACACATTACAATCCCCCCTACTTACGAGACTTGCACTAAAAGTCTAGTAATCGTTGCTTACTTGTTGACCAAGCTATTCCCTGTGGGATCGATACCCAACCCAGTTGGGTTCTATATTTGCTAACGACCGCTTCACACTCCTACGCGAGCTGTAGATTGAGCGTTATCAAAAATTGGCGCCGTTGCCGGGGAATACGAGTGTCAATTAAGTTTGTGATAATTACTAGACCCTTTGGTCAAAGATTCTCGTACTTTTACTTTTAGTTTTTGTTTTTGTTTACTGCAGGTTTTTATTTAGTGCATGCCCCATACTTGAAGTTCTGGTCAACCGTTATTACCTATCAATCCCGAACCACAACATATTGGCAGAATG
This sequence comes from Capsicum baccatum var. pendulum, assembly GCA_030864225.1. Taxonomy (NCBI): domain Eukaryota; kingdom Viridiplantae; phylum Streptophyta; class Magnoliopsida; order Solanales; family Solanaceae; genus Capsicum; species Capsicum baccatum. The sequence continues at coordinate 249,895,521 of CM061558.1, forward strand.
GAGGCACAAGCAGAAATCGAAAGGATGGCTGCTCAACAGGAACAGGCGGGATTAGCTGCTCTTGCCGCCGCTCAAGTTCAACAACAAAACATTGGTAACCCTGGGCGAGTAACAGAAGAGGTCATCAAGCTCGGTTTAGGTATGATCGCCAATCCATGCAACCAGCTTTTGACGACGATGATGATGATCTTGATAGAGCCGGAGCCACTGGAGCCATAATTCCTCCACCATTAGCGCCCGGAGCCAACTTCAACATCACAAGCACTGTGATTCAGTTATTTCAACTCAAGGGATTATTTGGTGGACTAGCAGGCGATGATCCGAATATGCATCTCATCAACTTTATTTCCACATGCAAGTCGTTTGACAATCCTGGTGGTGGTTAGAATGCAATTCGATTACGTCTATTTCCATTGTCTCTGTCTGGGGAGGCAACTCTATGGTTGAATGGGCTGACTCCTGATTCTATTACAAATTGGAGGCAATTGAGAGACGCTTTCCTAGAAAGATTCTTTCCGCCATCCAAAAGAGCACAATTGAGAGATGAAATCAACAACTTTCGCCAGCTTCCAACTGAAGCCCTTCATGAAATATGGGAGAGGTTCAAGACAAAGCTAACGAAATGCCCAAACCATCACATGACTAATGTTCACCTAATGGAGATATTATACAGAGCCTTGAATTCAATAACTAAACCAGTGGTGGATAATGCAGCTGGAGGATCTTTTATGGACCTCACCTTTAGTCAAGCAAGCAATATGCTAGATCGTATGATGAAGCAAAGTAGAGCTTGGCATACCAGGGATTCTGAGGTAGCAAACCCCACTTTATCTATTGGCATAACTGCAGACCAAAGAATAAGAGAAGAAGAACGTGATCAAGATATGGCGCACATGAAAACACAAGTAGATCTTCTTACAAAGCATTTATTATCAGGGAAGACTGAAAAAGTGAAAGTTATTGCGTCAAAAGAAAGAGACGAATCTGATTCGGAAGAAGAGGCCAACTACTTGAACAATCAGGGGGGTTTCCGAGGTAATACCCAAGGAAACCAAGGTCGGAACTATTATGATAAATCTGGAAACAAGGAACAAGGTAGTTGGAAGAACAAGAATGAAAAGAGTGGTTTGTACGTTCCCCCTGGAAGACGTGACGCCACCACACCTAGTTCTGGAAGTATGGAAGACATGCTGGCTAAATTATTGAAAGGATTGGAAACAACAAGCGCTGCAGTAACAGAGGTAGTAAACAATTTGTCCTCTATGAAACAAATAGTTGATTCTCATTCCACTTCAATCAAGCAAATAGAGCAGCAATTGAGCCAACTTTCAGCAGCACTCAATCAAAGAAAGGCTGGCACTTTACCTAGCGATACTGTGCAAAACCCAAGGAATGATGGGTCATGCATAGCCATTACTACCCGGAGTGGTAAGGAGCTAGAAACTTCAGCAAAAATCAAGCAAGTGGACGACGAAGTAGTGGACATTGATGATAAGGTGAAAGGAGAAGAATCCGCAGAAAAAGAGCACAACGTCCATGACGTCAATCCCAATGGATTGCAACCTGAAAAATCTGAAAAACGGAAGCAAGAGGAGAAAAAAACCGTGGAGAGAACAATTCCATACCCACCACCACCTTTTCCTCAGAGATTGAAGAAGGTGGCGGATGATACAAAGTTCAGCAAATTCATGACTATGTTGAAGCAGCTGACCATTAATGTTCCATTGGTGGAGGCACTTGAAAAAATGCCTTGCAAAATTTATGAAGGATCTTTTGACAAAGAAGCGGGCATCAAGTTATGAGTTGAAAGATGATGTTCATCACTACAGCGCAATCGCTACCCGATCAATAGTTCAGAAGAAGGCTGACCCCGGCGCTTTCACTATTCCTTGCACCGTTGGATCTTTGAATTTTGCCAAAGAATTATGCGACTTAGGAGCCAGCATCAATTTGATGCCATTATCTATCTATAAGAAGTTGGGTTTGGGTGATCCTACTCCAACCAACATGAGGCTCGTAATGGCGTATAGGTCGGTAAAATGACCTGTTGGTATTCTATGTGATGTCTTGGTAAAGGTTTCTTCATTTATCTTTTCGGAAAACTTCGTTATTATGGATTGTGAGGTAGACTCAGAAGTTCCCATAATCTTGGGGCGTCCTTTTCTTGCTACGGGAAGCATACTTATTGATTTGAGAGCTAATGAGCTTTCGTTCCGAATAAATGACGAAGTAGTTCGCTTTGATGTTTGCAAATCAATGAAGCAACCCAAAGATCTGAGTGTATTTTCGGTGGCTGATGTTTTCTTTGATGATGAGAAAGAATTACTTGAAGAAGAGCAAATTATTGATGACCCTTTGGCGGTTGTGCTCATGAATGGAGAGAATGAAGATGCTAAAAATTGTAAAGAAGTTATTGGTGCTCTATCAGGATTAGGGACATATCGCTATTCTCCCAAGAAGCTAGACCTTGATCTCAAGAATCGACCCACACCACCAGCTAAGCCATCTATTGAAGAGCCACCCACATTAGAATTGAAGGAGCTACCAAGACATTTAAAGTATGCATTCCTAGGAAGCGGAAACACACTTCCAGTCATTGTTGCAGCAGATTTGGGTGAGCAACAAGTTGCAGCCCTCATTGCTATTCTACGAAAATATATTAGAGCCATTGGATGGACCATTGCGGATATTATTGGTATTCCACCTGGGATTTGTACACATAAAATTCAGCTTGAAGAGAAGTGCACACCCACCATTGAGCATCAAAGACGTCTAAGCCCACCTATCCAAGAAGTGGTGAAGAAAGAAATTATCAAGTGGTTAGACGCGGGGGTTGTGTATCCAATCTCTGATAGTACATGGGTAAGCCCGGTACAATGTGTTCCCAAGAAAGGAGGCATGACGGTGGTCGCAAATGCGAAGAATGAGCTTATTCCACTCAGACCCATCACTAGATGGAGAGTATGCATGGACTACCGAAAGTTGAATTCTTGGACACTCAAAGATCACTTTCCAATGCCATTTATGGACCAAATGCTAGATCGATTAGCGGGGAAAGATGGTTTTGCTTCTTAGACGGTTATTCAGGCTATAATCAGATTTGTATTGCACCCGAAGACCAAGACAAGACAACTTTTACATGCCCATATGGTACGTTTGCCTTCAAACGTATGCCATTAGGGCTATGTAACGCACCAGCCACCTTTCAACGTAGTATGATGTCAATTTTTTCTGATATGGTTGAAGACACTTTGGAGGTATTTATGGATGATTTTTCAGTTGTTGGTGAGACTTTTGAAGCATGCTTGGCAAACCTAAGTATGGCGTTGCAAAGATGTGTAGAATTCAACCTAGTGCTGAATTGGGAGAAGTGCCACTTCATGGTAAAAGAAGGAATCGTTCTTGGGCACAAAATCTCCGAAAGAGGAATTGAGGTTGATCGAGTGAAAATCGAAGTCATTGAGAAGCTACCGCCTCCAATTTCGGTGAAGGGAGTTCGTAGTTTTCTCGGCCATGCAGGTTTCTATCATCGGTTCATCAAAGACTTCTCCAAAATTGCTAGTCCATTGTGCAAACTCTTGGAGAAAGATGCGAAGTTTGACTTCAATGAAGATTGCTTAAAGGCATTCGAATGTCTCAAAGGAAAACTCATTGAAGCCCCTATCATGGTAGCACTAGATTGGTCTCTCCCATTCGAAGTCATGTGTGATGCTAGTGGTGTAGCCGTTGGAGCTGTGCTTGTTCAGAGAAAGGAGAAATTATTTCATCCTATCTACTATGTGAGTAAGGTCCTAAATGAAGCCCAAAGGAACTACACTGTGACAGAACAAGAGCTCCTAGCAATTTTGTATGCGTTTAAGAAGTTTCGTGCCTATCTATTGGGTACTAAGGTGATTGTTCATACAGACCATGTAGCTCTTAGGTATCTAATGACAAAGAAGGATGCAAAACCAAGATTAATTCGATGGGTATTGCTGCTGCAAGAGTTTGATTTCGATTTAAAGATAGAAGAGGTTGCGAGAACCAAGTGGCCGACCATCTATCTAGACTCGAGAACGAGCATGTGACGCAGCCTGATATCGAGATTGATGATGCATTCCCTGATGAGGAGATCCTAGCGACGATAACAGAAAAGTTACCATGGTATGTCGACTTTGCAAATTTTGTGGTGAGTAATGTAATACCTGCCAATTTATCATACCATCAAAAGAGGAAGTTTATGCATGACTTACAACACTACTATTGGGATAAGCCATATTTGTTTCAACGATGTGCGGATGGTATTATTCGACGATGTATATCCCATGTAGAGGTGACTACTATATTGGAAGCATGCCACACTTCCCAAGTTGGAGGACATCACGCAGGCAATCGGACGGCAAGAAAAGTATTGCAAAGTGGATATTATTGGCCTTCGATATTTAGAGATGCCTATGACTTTGTTAGAAGATGCGAACAATGCCAAAGACAAGGTGCTATTTCGAAACACCATGAGATGCCCATGTCGAAAATTCTTGAGGTAGAACTCTTTGATGTGTGGGGCATTGATTTCATGGGTCCATTCGTGAATTCGTTTGGAATGAAGTACATCTTAGTTGCTGTAGATTATGTCTCAAAATGGGTTGAAGCTGTAGCGTTGGCCGACAACGAGGGAAAGCGTGTTGTAGCATTTTTGAAGAAGAATATCTTCTCTCGCTTTGGAGTACCACGTACTATCATAAGTGATGGAGGATCTCACTTTCGCAACAAGCTATTCAAATCAGTATTGGCCAAGTATGGTGTCAAGCAACATAAGGTAGCCATGCCTTATCACCTACAAACGAGTGGACAAGTAGAGGTTTCCAATCGGGATATCAAGCAAATCCTTGCGAAGACGGTTAATGCTAATAGAAAGGATTGGTCTTGGAAGCTAGATGATGCACTATGGGCGTATAGGACTGCATTCAAAACACCCATCGGCATGTCCCCTTATCAACTAGTTTATGGGAAGGCTTGTCATTTACCCATTGAGCTCGAACATAAGGCATTGTGGGCGTTGAAGCAATTGAATTTGAATTGGGATGATGCGATGAATCTGAGGTTGGAGCAGTTGAACAAATTAGATGAGTTCCATCTCCATGCATATGAAAGGTCAGATCTATACAAGGAGCGGATGAAGAAGTATCATGATCAGCAGATTGTTCGACGACATGGCGTCAACCTTACTACTGCGGAGAAACATGCTCGAGATGAGAGTTTCTTCCGTCATCTTTATGGAATGACTCAGTTCACCATGATGAGTGGTGGACGTGTTCCAACTGCTGCAGAGCTCCAACAGTTGGACCATGACTATCCAATGAATATGCATGCAAGGGAGATGTGTGGAGTAGGTACATACTTTGAGGAACCTCTTGATGATGATGTGCCGACCGATGATGATCGACGCATGCCAGACTCTGATGTGGAGGAGAATTCTGATGACGACGACTCCTATGATGATTCCGACGAAGGGGGTATGACCCCCGACATAAAGGAGGAGTCCGACTGACCAGGTTCTTCGTATTTATTTTCCACTGAGGGCAGTGTCCTGTTTAAGTGTGGGGTGGTGGTATTTGTATGCTTTACTTCTCTATCCGCATTTGCATTTATTTATTTATGTTTGTTTGTTTGAGTTTTTTTTTTTTTCGTAGTTAATCGTTTTCTTTTTAGTTAAATTTTTCTTACTTAGCTTCACATGAAATTATTCTAATAGGCAGCATGAGATTATAACAAGAGTTTGTGCTAACATCATGACTATTGAGACGTTTAGGCTCTAATTGTGACTAACTATGTGATATTGTGTGGTTTAATTCCTTTATTTGTTGGGTCAAAGAGTCTATACTACTTCCAATAAAGTCGACCATGTGCCTTGTGTGTGTGAGATAATAGTATATTCTATGCTTGTGGCTGATGCTAGAACTTGCCTGGTATGTATGTAAAGCGAAAATAAAGAGTGTAAGTCTAAGAGATGATTTAGGCATTTCTTTGGCAACCTATGATTATTTACCTTCTTTTTACCTACCAATGGACATTATCCTAGTTAACCCCTTTGAGCCTTTAGCCTATTTTCTTTGACAACCTCATATGTAAGCTTAATCCATTTTTCAAGACCATAATTTGATCCAAATTCCTAAGTGCTTTAAAGTATAAAGTCAAGTGACAAAATAAGAGGGAATTGGGTGAGTATGATGCTTTAGAATGTATTGGTGCTTGAATTTGTTGTGAAAAAGAAAGTGCTACCATAAGAGATATGTTATGAAAAGAAAAAGGAAAGGAAAGCTGAAAAGTTGCTTAAAATTGAAAAACAAAAGAGGAGAAAAAGGGTGGTAGAATAAAAGAAAGTAGAAAGGTTGTTTGAAAGAAAAGTGTTAATAATACAATGTGATGTATTAAAGCGCTTAGGAACATAGTCACTATTTCTGGCCAAAATAGTCCTACCCGTCCCTTAGCCTACATTACAACCATCAAAAGACCTATTTGATCCTAAGCTTAGCATTCTGACATTTAGTGGAGCACTACACTAAGGGCAAGCCTATGGTCATCAGTTGCTACATATGAATTCTTTGTGAGAGCGAGAGCAAGGATACTTTTATACCCATGTTTGAAAAAGATGCTATACTTGTGAGCGATTATGGGTGATATATGGTGAGACACACATGGTTGATGAGTTTTGGATAGTTGTGTATGATTCTTTGTACCTTAACTTTTGGATATGAATTAACTACCATCACGAGTCTATGTTGGAGGTTGAATTGTTTCTACTAATGAGCAGAAAACTACTCTTTGTTAATGATTGCTATGCTTGTCTTGACGAATATTTTGTGTTGTTGCTGTGAAACCTTAAGTTAATGTTTAGAGGGACATGATATTTTGTTCGAGGACGAACAAAGCTTTAAGTGTGGGGTGTTGATGATAGGCGAATTTACACGCCTATAGTGCTATATTTTACCCATATTTTAGCAATGTTTTGAGAACAAATTATATATTTCATGCACTTTTAGTCCTTTTTCCTGTAAGTGAGCTAACGAACATGATTAGCAAAGTTTCAGGTATAAATGATGCAGAATTCAGCATTTATGGATAACTTGATGCCAAAGAAAGCTTCACAAAGGGAGAAAAGGGAGTCTTGGACGCCTAAGGACCAAAATTGATGCATGGGAAACCTGTCCCGGGCTAAAACAGCAATTTTGAAGACTTTGGGGACTAGCAGTAATTTATTATGATTAGGATAGTGATACATTAACCTAGTACAATTGGGTTAAGTATTTCATTAGCTTATTAGGATTTAGTTAAGTATTTCATTAGCTTATTAGGATTTGGTTAAGTATTTCATTAGCTTAGTAGGAATAGGAGATGGGTATTATAAATACCCTATTTTGCTAGAGATTTTACATCTTCTTTCCATCTTTCTAATATACATTCACTACTACTTCTAATTCTTACACTAATTCTACTTTTTATTCTTCTTCCATTCTTCTATTCATCTATTTTTCCACAATAAGAGAAACGTTACTTGCTAGGGAAGTTCACGCCAAACGCCTACCACATCATTATTACACGAAATCTTTATTGTGGTATATTAATAATGTCAACCAACCCCTTCATTTTCTCTGTTTCTTATGAAAAATGCCTGCCTTCTTATTATTGACTCTAGATGTTTAATCAAGGTGGATGCATGAACACGCACATGCTCATCGATTGTCTAAATACGACACATAGTACATGAACGGCTATAAACTCGAGCGTATATTGACCAAAGACATTTAACAATTCAGAATCTTCCCCTATCCCACATCTGTCAACCCCCCTGCCCTACAGAATCGGGGAGGGGATCACCTTTTATAGCTACTTAAAAAGGCACATAACCCTTAATCCTAACCTCATACAATAACCTACAACAATGCATGACAATTCACTCCATCCTATTTCGATTGGGACAACACCTGCTGCTAAAATGAAGGACAACATACTAGATTGAATCCTTATTTTATTTCGGCATCCCCATCCTTGTAGTTAAGTTAAGGACTTCGGGCATGTCCATCTAAAACTAAAGTTCCATTAAAAAACATTTCCACGTGCTCCATATTGGAACTAGACTTAAACGTCTTTGGATCCTTCTTAGGGTCATCTTTTAATTTTATATTAGGAACGTCGACTTGCACTTGCAATATAGAATTTGACTTTCTGGAATCCTTGCTCCTGCCTTATATTCACATAGGCCACTCATAAGAATAAGACGTTCATCTCCCTAAAACATGTGTAATTGAGAAAGTCATCATATTAGTGCCTTGGGGAAATGCCTACCTTCAGGAGAAGATTACCGAATGAGTTTCAAACCTGTCCTCTTTGCTTTCCAATATATTTAGGAAAAGGGGCGTTCAACCACTTGAGTCATTGGAAAGGGGCCTTGTCGGCCACCGTTTGCTGACAATGGAATACATCATCAATTAAAAGGTCCTCTCCTTGGACTTAGTTAGAAAGGTAGGTGTTTAGCATGTCCCTCGCTTGCACAGATCTCTAATTAGTTGGTTTGAAGTAGGAGAGGTCGTAGTAGTAGGGCCTAATCTTGTGTTTAATGCCTTAGAGAAGGTTTAGTTGATCATATAAAGTCTTAGGGTAGCCCAAAGCCAACAAAAATCAAATTCAGATGTGCAAAGAAAGGATCTCGAGTTTGAGATTGGTGACTTTATGTATTTGAAAATCTCTCCTATGAAGCGAGTGAAGAGGTTTGGCAAGAAGAAAAATTCAATCCCCAATATGCCGGTCCTTACCGAATTCTCAGTCATTTCAGAAAGGTAGCTTATGATCTTGAGCTACCTTTAGACTTAGCTTACCTGCACCCATTGTTTTATATCTCCTTGCTAAAGAAGTGCATAGGTAACCCAACAGTTATAGTCCCGATAGAGGGCATTGATGTCCAGAACAGCCTTTCTTATGATGAAATCCCAATCAAAATTCTCAATTTTTAGGTTTTCATACTAAGGAAAAAAGAGGTTCCTCTAGTCAAAGTTCTTTAGAGGAATTAGTCTGTTGAGAGAGCTACTTGGAAAGTAGAAGAAGATATGCAGACCAAGTATCCTCACCTCTTCTACACAAACTCAGACTCAGCTCAAGGTAATAGTTTTCCTTGAATTTACTCAGTTCCATGCTCAAATTACCTTTACAACTCTGTATCATTTCAGTTCCATAGCATTCTCATATTATGCATACCTTCATAAAATTGTTCAGTCATGTGTCATGTCTTAAGAACTTAGTCATGCTTCAGTTATGCATGTCAGTATGATAGTTCAGTATATCAGTAGATTCAGTCATGAAATTATGCTTCAGTTGTGTATGATCAGTATGTAAAGTCAGTTAGTGATTCAGTTGGTCAGTCCGAGTTGGACTAGTTTAGATTTATTTTCCCCATGCCCGTCGGGCATGTGATTATGGATATTTCCATGATTGGTGTGTTTATATTTCCCGTCTTTATCTCTTAAAATATATATTGAGATTTTCATACCTATTGGTAATTATATGCCTTGATGAATTGATATTGATTATTATGTTCCTTGTTATTAAATTCATGATTATGTTACTACTCCATAGTTTATTTCTTTTACTAGTGGATGGAGTAGATCTATATTGATATAGTTCCCCTATGGGTGTAGTTTGGGTTCGAGTCCCATTTATCTTGGTACATTAGCCTTATTATGGCCCTTGCATAGTATATGATATTGATATTCATTTTGGTACCGCCTGTTCAGTAATATTGATATTAATATTACTGTTGCTATTGCTACCACTACGCGAGGTTATTGATATTACTTGATATTATCACTTGATGTTGTTACTTGATGTAATTGATTCTTGATGGATAGCTATATAAACTAGTCTTATCTAGTTAGACTTTCATTTTCTTGTGATATTATTCGGTGGCTCTAGTATATATAGCCCGATTTGATGATTTCTTTCCCCTAGCGCGGAGAGGTTGACTGTGTTCCCTCTTAGTTAGATATAGTAGATTGATTTGGAGATGTATTATGATATCGAAAGGCAGGTTAACCTTTTATGGCTCTGTTATAACCTAGAGTTGGCAATTTAGTTATATTGCCTATTATGAGTTTGAGATTCTTCGACTTGCCTCCTGCATTCTAAATGTTTTTTCTTTGTGTATCTCTTCCGATAAGACCTATTTGTGAAATAGACTAGTTTGAGGTTTGTTCTTGTTTGTGGTTATTTCTTCATCTAGTAGCAATTTTGATATTGTGTTGAGATGTCGTAGATTCATCTTATAGGCTTATTAGGTTCATTCCCTTAGAATGGGTTGCCTTGTATATTGTGTTGAGGTTGGATACTCCGTTATTATATTGATATGGTTTTTTTAGTGGAGTTGGAAAGTTAGAGGCAGGTGGTCTTTCTTGTGATCGCTTCTTAAGTTGGCAAATTGGAAATTCTTTATCTTGAGCGGTTGACTTTCTGGTGGTGGTTTGGGATTTAACCTTGATTTTGAGATTGATATATTTCTTCTATGATGATGCGATACTTGAGTGGATTTGGGAAATCCTCAATTCAGAATTTGTTCTTCCTAGTGAGGCTTGGTGGAGTGTTAGATTGATTAATTGTCGGCTATTCTTTGCTAAGATAGAGTGTTAGATTGATTAATTGTCGTCTCAAGTTGCATTTCTCTGAGTTGCTAGTTTTTTTGCCAATACTGGAGTAGTTTTCAGCTTTGGGATGTTTTTGAGTATATTTGGATAGTTCTTGCCCTCCAGCGGTTATAGAGTGGGTTATATGCATTTTCAGCGAGTGATGTATCCTTTTGTATAATTTCTATTTTGCGACTATATTTTGTGCCCTCCAACTGATATAGAGTTGGTTGATTATGTTATTAGTCAATGGTTATCCCTATGGTGATTTTGTTCTTCAGATATGTCCGGACTGTGGCTTGGTATGACTTGTCACGGGTATGTCAGATTTTGATACTAGAGTCAATTTGAGATAGTTGACATTGATATAGCCTTATTGGCTTAGTTATGATTTGATGCCTTGGAATGACGATTTGGAAGTATAATAGATTTGGCGCATTAATGCCTACCCATTTTTGGTTTTTGTTTAGATATTTAAGATTGAATGATTCATCCTTGGTATTAAGATTTTAGCTTGGTGTAGTTGACCTTGTGTGCAACTTTTGTTTTAGACTTGCCTTTGTTCAGATGTCATTTATAGGTTGGTTAAGCCTACTCCGTGATTGTCTATTTGGTCTTCTAGACGTCGGTTGGATTATAGTTGATAAGTGTTCATATGATATCCCATGGGCTCTGTATGGATTATTTCAGTTTTGACCTCGAGCTTCAGTTTTCTTTGAGAATTTTGGATGATTTACTAAATGGGACTAATATTATAGAGTTGGATTCAGTAGTTTATTCCTGGTGGATAAGACATCCTGGAGCAGAATATTCATTGATTAGTAGTTATACCTTGGACTTCGAGATTTCTATTTGATTGTCATATGAACAGGTTACAGCATTGGCATGGATTGCATTCCTTGATTATCTCCATTAGCATTCTTAGACAGTGCCTTATGAACTTATTTTCTTATTTCTCATATGGACTTTTAGCGAATTAGCTTCAGTTCTTTGAGTTCTCTGTGATGAGACTATGTGGAAGAGAGTCAAGTGATTTTTCCTCCAGGATAGAGTAGATAGCATGTGCAAAATGGTAAATGAAGAGTATATATTTGGATTTGGATTTGGTGTCATGATTCATGTTTTGGGTTGGCCTTGGCTCAAATGAGCCTTTGTTGATTTATGCGGGTATAGAGATGGTATCAGCGTGATGTGGTTCAGATATGTATGCATCAACCTTTCTAGTTTAGTTTGAGGCTAGTTAACAGTTAAGTAAAGTTTTGACAGTTTGAAAGTAGAATGAAAGTACTGGTTAAAAAAAAGGGATACCCATGGCAAAATCCCTCAGAAATGTTTTCTCTCCACCAAGGTTATTTGGGAAGCCATGCTTGGAGCATGTGGGCCCAGTACCTCATCCCTTTGAGCCTTTGAGATTCTTTCTATTTGTTGACTTTTAGGGACGAAAGTCTTTTTAGTAGTGGATATTATAATGACCCTTTAGGTTATTTTCCATATTTATACTTATTTCTAAACTTTGAGCTTCTCCATAGCTTCCCCAAGTCATTTATGACTTGTTGGGACTGACGGTTCGGTTACTGGGAAGTTCATTTGGTTTTTAGAGCCAATTCCCTATTTTGAAGTCTTTATTGGTTTCAAATGGCCATCGGGTGAAAACTTTAGTGAAACAATCTCGAATGCAAATTTTGACTGCACCAGCAAATCCAGAATATCAATATTAGGCTAGGTAGACCTTTGGTTCGGGTCCCAATGCACCCGAGCTCATTTCGACCTATTGGTCGGAAAGTTGGAAAATCAGGATATAGGTATGGGACCCATAATTGGCTAAAACGATCTCGAATGCAAAATCTGACTTTGCCAGCAAATCCGTAATATCAATTTTAGGATGATAATATTTTTTATGTGATTTTATGGCTTTCAAATCTTATTTTGACCCTCGGTTGGAAAAATTATGATTTCGGGTTTTGGGGTTTAACTTTGTGAAAATGCTATTTTTTTGAAAATGTAATATCATTATTGAGTCCAGAGCATCGAATTTAGTCTGGTTACATAGTTTGTTTGCATATATCAGACTCTGAACAAATTCCGAGCACCTCGTCGAAGTCGTCCGAAAGCGGAAAAAGCTGTGCAGATTTTTCTTCAATATTTAAAGAAGTTTGGAGCTTATTTTTCATCTTTTCTCTTGATATTTAAACCCTAAAATAGTATGGGAGATTAAAATTTAAACTAGTGGAAGCTCGGGAAGCTAGATTATCTATTTCTTGATTCTATTACGAATTTAAGGTAAGAATTCACCATTTTCTTATAAACTTCTTGATTAATTTCTCAAAACTCCAAATATATTAGTACTTGATTTTAAACCCCAATTTCACTTCTTTTCACTTGAATAATATTTTTATCTTAGAATTACTAGTTTTTCATCAATTTAACCTTCAAAACAACTCCGATTCTTGATTTTAAAGGGATTTCAAAGATTTTACCCAGTAAAGCTCAAAAATATTTTTTCTTCGATTTGAACTTCTATTTTTACTCGATTTGACTTGGGTTTTCAGCTATAGGTTTCTAAAAATATGAGGAACACGTTTTTGAAGTAAAGTTTTAATTTTTTCCTTCTTTTTTGAAAACCTATTTTGGGGGTCCGTTTTGACCCCGAATCAAAAGTGGTCAATATGAATATCGATAGACTCATATTGATGGGTAGATTTATATTTTGATAGTGTGATGGCATTTTGGAATTTTGAATTGAAGATGGGTGCTTGGAGAATGATTTGAGGTTTTGTGGTTCGGCCTTGAGGTAGGCTTTTATCTACTCTTCTCCGTAGATGATGTGTGATATATATTGCGTATGAATGTGAATGTTAGCTTTGATTATGCATAGAATGACTTGGTATTGAATATTGAAGTTTTAGGAATGCGATGAGGATTTTGGACCCGTAAGGTGGAATGTTTATGACCTTTTAGAATCCTATTGCCTTCTCCCAAGATTGGACTAATTTGTAGCATAAATATGATATGATGCTAGATTTGGGATATGGTTAAAGTTTTGAAATCATGGGTAGTATGATTAACCTTAGTTGGGCTAGTTTAGTGGTCTTGAAACTGTAATTTGGGTAGAGTTGACTTAAATGCTCATGTTTTTAAACGAAGTTTGTATTTTAGGATTGATTATGACTTACTTGACATCTAAAAGTGAACTAGATACCTTAGCCTAGTTTGGGGGCGTAGATTGCCTAAATATGGAAATTGAGGATTAGAAACTGGTTCGTCCGACCCACTTAAGCCAAGACTTATATAAGCCCTTGTGGAGTTAGTTGCGGATGTTAGGTCTAGTTGACAATAATGAGCCTTATATATGAGATTTACTTGGTGAATTAATAAATTGTGATGACCTTTTCCGAGTTATAATTAATTGCCTATAGAGATGTTAATTCCTCTTAGATGCGATATTGTGCCTTTAAAGATGCTATTTCCTCTTAGATACAATATATGACCTATAGAGACAATACCCTCTTAGATATGATGATTGGCCTAGGGAGGTAATATTTTGTATAGTCATGCCGTGTGACCTATTGATATGAGATATCCTATGTGAGAGATGATTATATGCTTATTGAGATTACACCTCATTTATGCGAGATGCCTCCTATACAGGAGATAATTAGAGATATGTTATGGCTTATAAATATAATTATAGATATGAATTTTGGATATGTATATGGTCTGAACGTCGTGATTATGTTATTGTGATTATTTCGGACATATAATTGGGCCGAAAACCATGTTAAGATATTTGTTGGATATCCAGGAAGTGTTTATCCTTGTAAAGGATGTAGTTACAGTTTATGAATTTATATGTATGTGCATATACACATCTCTCCGGTATGGGACGGAGGAAGATGTGTATGATGCTTATTGTTCCACTGATTGAATACTGGTGATGGAATGCATAGATTTGGTACATTAATGATTATTATAGCAATAATTGATGTGATTCTATATACTTATCTTATGATTGTTCTTCCTAATTAAGGGTTAAGCTATGTGGTAATTATTTGCCTATTAGATGACTATAGCACTTGATGACTAGGAGTCTAATGAACTAGTTAATGAACCTTTCTTGGTTAAATTATGGTACCTAGCGATAGTTGATGCATGGTTTATGTTGTTCTCGAGTTTAGCAAAGGTGAATATTAGTTGTTATTAATAACTAAGTTTAGATGTTGTTTAGTTGTTAAACGAGGATTTGTGTATTAATGAGGTTAGATAATAAAAAAGGTTAGTGATAAGAGATCACTAGTTAATAATGATTAACAGATATAGGTTGATCAGTGCTTAAAAGATAATAGTGGTCTTTTGCTAGATGACGACTAGTGAATTAGCGATGCAATAATAAGTATTGGTTAGGTAACAATGGGTAGATAGAATATATTAATGAGATAGTTATCTTTATGGTGTTACATTTATGGTTATGGGTACTTGATTTATGTTATTCTTTTACATTAATTGATGATGATATATTGATACCCGACAAGGACGGAGGATACTATGATGATATATTGATACCCCGCAAGTCCGGAGGATACTTTAATGATATATTGATACCCGACAAGGACGGAGGATACTATAATGATATATTGATACCTGGCAAGGCCAGATGATACTTTTGTGATACATTGATACCCGGCAAGGCTGGAGGATACTATGATGAGATATTGATGACCGGAAAGGCCAGAGGTTGATTACGATAATGATGGTCATGACAATGACAGTTATGATAATTATGATATTGATTGTGTACTTTGTATTCATTCCTAAATGTACACCGCCTATCACCAGTATATGCCTAGGTCTATCAACTGGTATGGGATGGTTGCATAGATATCGGTGATGAATATGCCTTGTGTTGTTGTGTGTTGATTGAACCTTTTAAGTCTAGGGTGGTGGGGGTATGCATATACTCGACTAGGTATTTGGTTATCCGGAGTAGCCGGTTATTCACGCTGATATTGATATTGTTATTATCATTATTATGATTATTACTATGGGTAACTTATGTTAGATTGGTCATTGATCTAATATTGGTATTTGAGGTATGTATTTGGACTCTTCTATCTTATGATTGTATTATTATGCATGATTATATCATGTCTAGCCATGTAGATTAGAAACCCTGAGCATGATGGTGTTAAATCCTGATACTATTCTAATGAGGTCTTAATATGAGAATATGGTAATCTAGGTTATGTTTTGAGATGGCCTCACGTCTATATATATATAAAGCTATGTCATTATCGTATATCCCTTCCTTTATTTGTTCTTATCGTATATTCATTTCTTTGCCTTGTATATTGTTATATATCTTTCATTCGCCCTTTATTCATATATTAGCTTAGGATATACAGTATTGCATTGACATCTATTGAATGTAGTTGGAATAGAATAGTTCACCCTTAATGCATCCTTAGTCTTATTATCTTAGTCTCTTGTACCTAAAAAGGATAGTTGTTCCTTATTATGTCATTGACTTGTGATATGATTTCTTAACTCTTGGGTGTAGTTTTCATTCTATTTATATGTTGTATATGTCTGCTTTATCTTTGGAGCATAGTTGGAAGTTGCCTACTGAATGAAATTCGTTTGGTACTCATACTACACTTCTACAACTTGCAGATCATAGTACGAGTTATCGTCATTATAGTGTGTCTGGTATGGAGAAGCCATGGATTAGAGACTTAGAATGAGCTCCTGATGTCCAGTGTATTACTCATCTCTCTCTTTTGCATTAGACTAATCTCTATGTTACATGCAGAGATAAGTTATATCAGGGTAATTCTCTCGATAGTTAACTTTGGTACTCTTAATATATTTAGAAGCTCTTGTACTAATACCACCATGTTTTGGGATTCTATTATGTGTTGATCTTTATGTCATTTATTCTAAAAAAATTTCTTATGTCATTTAGTAGTCCGTTACTAGCCGTTCCGAATTACGAGTTGGCTTTCCTACTGGTGGGTTATGGTAGGTTCCATCATGACCTGATAAATTGGATCGTGACATAGGTCTTTATTTGAGTTAGTTTTGTTTTGATCAAGATGATATAAGAGATCTTGAGAGAGTGACTGAAGTCTTGAAAAGGCTTTTGTTGACATTGGTTTAGAAATGGTGGTTGTAAGGACATTTTGATTATGTTGCGGTTAACATAAGAAATTGGTGGTTGTTGATAGCAGAATTGGGGGTTTTAGAGTTTTGTATACTCTTGATTCTCTTATCTTCTGTGTCTATGTATCTTTCTCTATCCTTTTACTTTTCATAATTTAATTTTGTCATTTCTTTGGTGTTTGTGTTCGTTTATTAGCTTCCATAGTTTGATCTTTATGAGAATCCAAGAGAATTTGATTCAAGAATCAAGTCAAATCCCTCCATTCTAGTCACAATTCTTCTAGAGTTTTTGCCTTTGGATATCATATTCTCCAATTCAAGTTATTCCAACATAAATTATTGTTGAAAAATCCCTATAATCCTATTTCCTCAATCAAATTTTCAAGTAGGTTTTTCTTATGATATCTATGGGTAAACTCTCTATTTTCTTGATTTGCGGTAAATTATGTCAATATGGGAAATATATGCATAATTTCAAGTGTTGAAAATTCTTTTGATGTATGAACTTATGTAAATCCGTGAATCACTTGATGTTTTGAAATAATTAAAATTTTTACTACGAATTTCATGACCTTGACTCATATTAGCTCCCAAAATTGTGAATTTGATACAAAATGAAACTTTTCTTGATTTCTAGCATGGGCAGTTTTGTTTATTCTCCAACAATAATATTGTTATTTGTTTTTACTACTAGATTAATTTTTCGATTTGAGCCTTTCCATTACATAATATGAATATGAATATTAATAAGAATATTTTAAGTTAACTCGTTATTTCTTCAAAAGCAATAAAAGCCATATTCATGAACTATAACATAGTGAAATATGATATTAGCTCTCATAACTATCCAATTATGATAATAACTCATAATTTATAAACTCAATGTAGTTTGTTCTCTGGCATATCCTTAGATGTTTTGTTATAGCAAGTCTACTTAAAACTACTTTCACATTTGAACAGGAATTGTGGTCCCTAACAAAAAGATTCAATTTGCTCCAAATACTTATAAATGCTATAATAGCTTTAAACTGAACCATTAACCTAAATTATCATGATGATTGTATATTCAGACATTAATTGATATTAATGAATATTGATAAGTATTTCTCCTCGAATAAATCATATTTTATACTATTTTCTCTCTATTCATTATGTTAGATGTATGGTCAAGTGATATGTCAGAACATTCACTTGTACTAGCAATAGTATCGGGTGTGTGCCACATCTAGGGCCTCAACTTAGGGCGTGACAACCAAGTAAAATGAAGCAGAGGAAGTATTTCGGGATAAATTAGATAATTGACAAAGTCAAGTTATTTCTGCTTGAAGTTGTTGAAGTTATCTTGAGAAACTTCTAAAATATTTGCCTAACTCGCTTTGTCAAACCTCTTTTATGTGATTGATAAGGAAAATGGAGAGATTGACAAAAACATCACTCACCATATTGGTGATAGATGGATGAAATGTAGGCTCGCATTTGGAGCCTATTGTGACAATAAAGTGCCTCCTTAACTTAAAGGTAAGTGTTATATAGTGTTGGTTAGACCTGCTATGTTGTGTGGGGCAAAGTGTTTGTCATTCAAAAACTTTCACATCCAAACGATAAAGTTGGCGGAGATAATGGTGCTATGATGGATGTATGGATTTACTAGGATACATAGGATTAGAAATGAGATTATTCATAATAAGGTGGGAGTGGTTTAGATGGATATCAAGGTGTGGAAAGCGAGTTTGAGATGGTTCAGACATGTGATAAAGAAATGCAAGGATTCCCCAGAGCGGAGGTACGAGGGGTTGGCTATGGATGGATTCGTGAGGGAGAGGTAGACTGAGAAAACATTGGAATGACTTGATTATACATGACATGGAGTAGTTACAGCTTACCAAGGACATGACCCTAAATAGTAAGGTGTGGAGGATATGGAGAACATGGTTAGTAGAAAGGAGTGTGTACTTTCTATGGTAGGTAGGGTGCTTTGATTTTGAACCTATGCTAGTAATCTTATTGCTATACTTGTAGTGCATTGTTTTTGGAGTTTCATTATTTTGGTTGTTCAGATAGATCGATTGTATTACTACTTTGTAATAGTCTTGTTTTTGTTACTATTTGTTGTGTTAATACCTACTATTCTTATACCATGTCTTTTTTTACAACTATTTTTTGTCCTGAGTCGTGGGTCTATCGAAAATAGTTTATCTATCTCACCATTGAGATAGTGGTATCGACAACGTACACTTAACCTCCCTAGACCGCACTATATGGAAATATTTCATTGAGGTAGATATACTCTTCCCAGGCAACACAAATTCATTCACATTGGAGAAACATAACCAACTCACCATAATATTATAATGAACAATCCGAATGCAAAAGCTATACCAATGCACATAAGGTGTTTAATGAATTGTCTGATATGTACAAAGATTCAAATCCTCTCTATACATTCAGTAAGCCTACTGAACTTTTCATTCCCCCTATTGATTCGATAAATTCTATCTCCCGAATTACTGCGGTGAATGGTTGTGAAGATGATTCTAAAAATCAAGACAGGAATAATGAAGAGGAAACTGTTACTATCAGAGACAAACTTATAGGTTATTGCAAATGCAAATAAGCCTTCATTATGGATAAATTCTATAATATCTATTTCTATGTGACCTAGCCATGCTTGATATTCACAATGTTGTATTTTGGTTTTGCTGATTTCCAAAAAAGAGTTCAGGAACCTGGTCCATGCCATGCTTACTCAAGAATGAAACTCCGTACAGTTGTAAGCTATACTAACTATTTTGGTTGGTAGTATTTCGACTGGTGTGCTGATACCTAGTCCAATAAAATGTTGTTAAGGTTTTGCTCTCTAGTATAAAAGCTGAATGTGACATGAGCAAAACTTAATTTTTGAGAGCTCAAAAAAATTCATCTCTCAAGCAAAAAATCATTCTCATAAAAAGCATCGTGCACATTGCAATAAAGGGACCTGATCGAGTTGTTGCTTCAGTCTTTGTTGTTTTTATTAATTGTTGAATCTTTTGTTCTTGAAATTGTCAATCTATTCCTATGTTATATAGGATTGTAGATTTTGTTGTTGTCTATGTTTTAAGTTGAGTCGAAGAAACAGTAGTTAGTTGTCGTTTCACCTTTGATATAGTCAAGTTTTATTCATCATTCTTTATGTTAATCTAGGTAGAGTTACCTAGGTGTGTATGCTAGAGTTAGTTGACATGTCGGTGTGGTAGAGTTGCTGCATCAATCTTGTAATAGAGTTATTTACAAAGTGATAGGATTAAGTGTCTCCTGATGATAATTGTAGTCTAAAATCACCCATTTTGGATTGAAGTTAGTGGAGTTTATTGGAGATCCTGTGAGATAGGTCGTGGTTTTTCCTTCCTCGAGCAAGGATGTTTCCATGTAAATATTGAGTGTTCTTTACTTTTAAGAACTTTATGTTCATCTTACTTATTTTACTATTTTTGTGCATAAGAGACCTGGTCCCTTTACTTGTGGTGGGCCCGTATTAACCAACACACAAAGTTTCAGATAGTTGTTGGAATTATTTACTAGCTAGACATTCCTCAAAATCTACTCTCAATATGGAGTCAGGCTTGCATTGCTAATGGAAGAGATGCCTTGTATTCTTTCCACTTGCAGTTATGACAATATTATAAGCAGAGGTAGATTTTATCACTTAGTGCACTTACAATGATGTAGTTATATTGTTCATGCATCAGTTTTTCCCCAATCAGTTCAGATTAGACTTTCCGTTTGATCCAAGTTCTAATATTTTTGCATCAGGGAATTTGTGTGTTGCACCCTTGAACTTTTAAGTTCAGAATTACAAACAACGTGCACAAACTTTTTCTTTTGGCAGTTATTATCAACGATATACACTATGCTAGATATTCTATTGCTTGCTTCCTAGACTTTTTCAAGGTCTTGATAATGGTGTAGAGTCTCTAGATTTCAAAAGTAATTTCATAAAATTGCTTCTTCAATGTTGATTGGATAATGTTTGTGTTATTCAACATAGTGCGTTTGGCTTATTTGTTTGCTTTGTATGAGTTTTTACTAAGTGGCTTAATGTTTCATCGCTGCTGAAAATTATTTTGGTGGCCAACAATGTAACGTGGGTATCTTGAAAACTATAGGTGTTTGGGATGTTTTTTAAAATTCGGTTTCTAGTGGAACACCCTTTATTTTTTATTGGTGAGTCTATATATACTAAACTAATTTCATTGCAGGACTCAAAGAGGCAAAGGATTAGAGGAAGCACCACACTTCGTGAGCTACTCAAGAAGACGATAAGTGCAGGGGCCAATATACTTGTGCCTGTACGGAATGATAAAATATTTTTGCATATGCTAATGCACAATTTTTGGCATGCTCACTAATTTATTTTTCTTCCTTGTTGTTTTTTATTATAGGTGGCATACAATTTGTTGCAGCTCAGTTTCCTAATCTAGAGTTAATGGGCGATGGAATGAGCATACGTAAACCAAATCTAGACTGTCCAATAACTCAGGAAAATGATATTGGCGAGTTACGAAGAGCACCAAGTAGTAAATTACACCTTATATATCAGAAAGTATTGCATTTATTCTGCAGGGTTCATCGGTCCAATACATTTGGGTGACACTTTGAAGAGTTCACGCAAGTTGACCTCCAACTTAGGGACCTGGTTCCAAACAGACTTAAACAACAAGATACTTAATAGTAAAGTACATAAAGAGAGAGTAAAGGACACAACAATTTTACGTGGAAACTTCTTGCTCGAGGAAGAAAAACCATGACCTGCCTCCAAGATTTCTAAGCTCCACTAATATTCAAGCAACTTGAATACAACTCCATTACATCAACCTCCTAATTCTTCTTCTCTTAGTAATACCTCTATAACAAAGAGAAATTTGCAATAACTCTTATTGCACCATTACCCAGCTAACTATAACTGAGTAAAAGCTAACTCTAGTTTTAATATCACCTAAATCTAGATGACAACAAGGAGTTTGAAGCAAACATACCAAAACCTACTAATAATAATAAAAAATAGTAGGCAACTTTTAAGACCATAGTACAAAAACTCAAATACAACAACAAAATAAAATACTACTTTGTGAGTTATCAATTCCTGTTACAAGTGAGTGTTTGATTCAAGAGCTTCAAGAAATATATTTTGTTGTGAGTATATGGAAATTCGATTTTATTGTTGTGGATGTTGAGCAATATATATATGATATAAGAAAACCAAGGACGAATCCCATTGGTTGGGGTAAAAAGGTTACAGCAGCTTTCCACCAACCTTTGTACTTTTGTCCAGCTATGTAGTTGATTGTGATAGTGATGTGTAGTCCCAACTAGGCCCCTAAGTAGTTGCAGCTTTGTCATAATACATTCTTCAGGAATCAAGTCCCAACAAATAATTTGTCAATCATCAAAATTAAGGACTTACCAATTTCCCTTTTTTATGATGACAAACCCATGCACGTCTTCAAGCATCTTCAAGCATCCACGCTATACACAGTACACATCTCAGCAACATATAATCATAGGGTAACTTAGCCCATTCCCTATCACTGATACCACTGGCATCCTCCATATGTTCCCCATTTCTATCATACCTAGGGTTCCTCTTGAGTATGGGGACCCTATCTTCATTCAATCTACTACTACAACATAGTTGTAACTACACCACATCTTCCCCCTTTTGGCATCATCAAAATGGTAAAAGGGTAAATCAATCATAGATAAGCATACAGATTAACTCATGGCCATTGAGGCTACACTTACATGAACAAAGAAGAATATACAAGAATAAAAGAAATGATTACACAAAAATAATTCATTCATTGATCAAGACAGATAGTATCAATAACTATTCAAAGTAGTGTCCATAAAAACATAACAATAATAGTGTTTGTTACACTCAGAGTCAACAAAAAAATAAGAGAATAGATTTAAACGGGGGTTAATATGGGGTATGAGAGGGGAAAGGAGTAGGACCAGGCTGGGAAAGATCTAGGAAGAATGAGTTAAGGCTTCTATCATGCTATTCTATTTCTATATAGAGGTAGGCGATAAAGATAAGGTATCTCTCTCGCTATGGATAGTTGTTGTTTGAGAGAAGCATCTATTCTGCTTTATCCTTTCAATAATTATATTGAATAAAGACAAATTGATCCACTGGTATTTCAACACTCGATCTCTACTCCTCAAAAGCTCACTCATAATCTATGGCTCAAAAGCATCTGACAGCAGCTGCCTGTGGAGTATGTTCATTCTCTCACTCTCAGCAGCATGAGCCTTTATAATCTACTGTGTCAAATCTTTATTTATTTCAGTTGAGCCTTTAACTCTTGCTTCCAGCTTCTTCACCCCTTCTTGTAGAGCTGCATTTTCAGCATTTAACTTTCCAACTGAACTAGTTCCTTATTCTCCTCTTTTTATAGATGCTGCCTTCAGTGGAGCAATCTCTGCTATTTTGAAAATCAACCAACTCATAATTAATAGACTTAGACATTCCACCTCCTCTTCTTGGAACATACTAATTGTCTTCCAAAGTTGTAATGTTGAATATTTGCTTGACTGATCCAGCCTTTCCTTTGTCATACACCATACTAAAATACTCAAAACCCCTGTTCAACTAGAAGATATAGGTGAAACCATGTCTACCATCCCAGGATCTCCATAAGGAATAGGTCATGCCCTATCACAGTTATTCTCATTTCAGATTTGGAAAGAAGTGATTTGTTTACCAAATCGAACAACAGTTGGTACTCACTTTTCAGAAAAATTTTATTCACATTCTTAATGTTCATCTAATCAAGTCTCACACAGATCTTCAAAATTTTCACTGAGTCCTTATTAAGAAATAGTAATTGATACTGACCTGATTAGGGACCAGGTCTCTATATGAGTTTTTAAATTCAATTACCTTTTGCTATGTCACCTCTCTTTTTCTTATCTTCTCTTTCTTTATATGGGTGTATATCTACAAAAGATATGAAACTGACTTAGATGTGTAGGACATCATCAAACT
Organism: Capsicum baccatum var. pendulum; assembly: GCA_030864225.1. Taxonomy (NCBI): domain Eukaryota; kingdom Viridiplantae; phylum Streptophyta; class Magnoliopsida; order Solanales; family Solanaceae; genus Capsicum; species Capsicum baccatum. Next base: position 249,919,353 of record CM061558.1, read on the forward strand.
AGGATACCTTCTGAAATAACTTGTATTTTCGTGCTAAAATTATAACCGTCGATCTTACGCGTCTAAGCTCTAACCAAATGATTTGAATGTGAATACATGTCTCATGATAATTATCCTAGTCTATGGAGTAGTTTAGAGGTGAAAAATGTTCATAGCAATGACCTAGAACAAAGTTGAGCTAAGACCAATTGATTCATCCAAAGTTTGACATTTGATTCTACAAGGGTCAAATTCAAACGTGTATATCATTTAATATACATGGAATTTTTCATCCCAAGACCTATCAAATTGTAGATAATTTAATTATCTTTCCAATGATACTAATTTCGCAAAAATCCGATACCCGAGCAAAACGTTATGCCTATTTTCGTGAGAAACAGTAAGGGTATACGATTGGTTAGGCGACGCCCAACAAAACTTAGGTGATTGGTTAGGAGCCGCCCAACTTGGCATGTGCGATTACTTGGGCGCCGCCTAAGTCAGTTCCAAGTGCAAAAAACACTCCATTTTGACTTATATCAAGGGTGTTGAAGTCATTTCACACCCCTAAACCATCCTTAATCACTCCAAATCGTTGATAAGGGTTTTTAAACACATAATTACAATATCTAAGCCCTAAATTAGTCAATTTATGATCCAAAACCCTTCCTCTCTTCCCAAGAACAAAATCTAAATTTACCTCTCAATAATCAAGAAGTTAAGCTCCGAATTCAAAGTTCTCTACAAGGATTCTTTCAATCAAGCTTGAACGTCCAATATTTCAATGAATATGTTACCATAAAGGTATGTGGGGCTTTTCAACAAGAACACTCTTTCATTCTTGTGCCCAAAAATACTTTCTTTTACGAAGTTATGGATTTCATATGTTTTACTATGATTTTGAAGCATGAACTTATATCCTATATTGATTATCAAGAGATTATGATATTTTGGATATTTTAGAAGAGGAATTATATAAGAATGATGATATTTTGTGCCTTATAACTGAATATTCCAGATTTTGAAGGGATTTATATATGTTTATGATGTAAAGCTTGAATCTTGATAAGTTTTAATGTGATATTGAGATATAAGTTTTGAACTCTATTTGAGATTGTTGTTTTTGAGAAATCATGTGTTATAAACACCTTGAGTTAAATAATTTGAGATGATAAAGAAGCTTTGACCTTTTGGTCATAAAAAGGGTTGTTTTTGAAATCGAGATGAGAAAAGAAATCTACTTTTATTGATTTATTATGAAAGGGGTAGCATGATGGCTCCCATTGTGAATTGTTGAAATATTTAATAGTGGATATTATTTTGAAAAGATCTGAGCTAATTCCGAGAGTAGTCTTTAGCACCGAGCGGGAGGTATAGCAGGATTGGTACTTCCCTAGAACTACATGCCCCTATAGGTTGTGAGCCTGAGGCTGATTTATATATAGTGATCACTAGTGAATAAAATATTAAGGTCCTACTCTAATGGCAAGGATAGGATAGCTCTCCCCAACGTGGATTGGATGTTGGACTCCATGTAGCTCACATGGTTTATGTCGGTTATGAGAGACTCCTAGTGTGTGTGTGTGTATTCTCTTATCTAATATGAAAAGTCCTATTCTTCTATCTGATATGAAAACATATTTGTTTGAAAGACAGAGTTTGAGAAAGTCATTGTTTTTGAAAGATTTAATATACATATATTCCAAAGAGAATTGTTATGAGATTTGATTGCTTTGATGATTTGGAATCGAGATGGAAGTGAATTGAGATTTATTATGATGACTCACATGTTTCACCTAATATATTTTACTCTCTTATGATAATGATGATTTTAATTCGAGCTAAGTGAGTCATTTATATCAGCATGCATAATTTTATAAACTATGATGATATTAAGATATTATTTTATATGTGCATTGCACCCCCATATGCTCGGTACATTTCCATGGTACTGACCCACATATTCGTATGTGGGCTATATTTTCTCAGAATGTAGGTACAAGGTATAGTGTATATCTTCAGATCCAGTCAGTTCGCGGCACCCAGTCAGCAGGTGATGAGTCCTTTTGATTCAAGGTCTTGAGTTAGTTATACAGTTTGAGAAGTGTTGTATTTTCTTTTTTCAGTCGTATTGAGTTGGGTTAGTCGGGAGTCATGACCCAGCTACCTACAGTCAGTACTAGTATAGGCTTCATAGACAGTCAGTAGAAGTTGATGTATTCCATTTCAGTTTTGGTTTTAAAAGCAGAGTTGTAATCTTGTAAATATAGTTTTGTAACTATCATATTCAGAAAAGAGTTATTTTTCGTAGATTTGTATAAATTTATACTTTTTGTTCGATTTCTTATGAGTTATGCCAGTAGAAGGGTTAGCTTGGGGTCACTTGTGATTCTAAGCATCGTGTGACATCTCGGGACTCAATTTTGGGGCGTTACAAACTTGGTATCAGAGTATAGAGTTCAATTGTCTTAGGGTGTCTATGAATCCATGTCTAGTAGAGTCTTGCGGAATGGTACGGAGACGTCTGTACTTTTCTTCAAGAGGCTACAGGAAATTTAGGAAATGTTTCCCTTCTTTTAAGTCTAGGACTATGCCATGAACAGATTCTCCAAGAAACTTATATAAATTCTTATCTTACTCTATTCTGGCCAACTCTGCCTTATTTCCAAGGTATCAAAAACAGTTGAACTTCATTCTCCATAGATAGTTATGGGACTGTAAGAGAGCTAGAAAGTATCCTATCAGTACTTTTGAGTTTCGAAAACTAAGGTGCTTTATCAGGGCCTGTAGAAATCATGCACAAAGCCTGAGTCAGATGTGCTTTCAAATTTCTCGTCATAATCCATAATGATAATCTATACTTCTTTATCTATGTCCTTGAAGTAACATGAGATAATGTTTTTATAATTGCTAGCAGAAGTTTTAGAAGTTTCATAAAGCGGTTTGAGAGGAGCCTTCTAGTATGTTATAAGTCCATCAGATTTGAAGTTATAACCTTGTTCGCATGATTTATTTAATTAAGACAGAGTAAGGTGTATTCTTAGATCGTTGAATGTTGTGTGTCAAGTTTCTATCTCTTGTATTATGTAATCTTGTTATCATTATGTTTGTGAAAAATTAAAGTCTATTGAAGCCGTGTGAGGCCTATTTCGATTCACTAGCATAGTTTCTTTGTTATTCATCTAATTTTCTTGTTCAAAATACAAAACAAAGTCTAGTAAAGCCGTGTGAGACCTATTTCGATTCACTAGCAACTTTTTGTTTATCTTGTTGTTCTGGTGTTAGTTGAAAATGTGGGTTTCTGTGTAGTGGCAGAAGTAGTAACGTTTAGTTGAAAGTCTTGTGTTAGTTAAACTTGTGGGTTTAGAAGTGTAGTGGCAAGAATAGTGATAAGGGCGATTTATTGAATATGTATAGCTGAATTTTTGCGTATGATGGAATTAGTAATGAAGTGATATACCCTTGTTTGTTAGTTTAGTGAAGTTAGAGAAGGAGATTATTATTTAAGGTGGATTGTTGTATGTTTGAAGTATGAAAAGAGTTTTTGATGGTATTTGCTGTGCTAGGAAAGTATAGGTTTTGATGGAAGTACTTGGTGGTAGAGTATTGTTAATTTAGGCTTTCCTGGGATTGCAAGAGGAAGTTTAGTTGAAATTTATAGAGCTATGAAAGTAATTTAGGTGTGAAGATGGGTAAATAGTAATGATGTGAAGAAGGAGGATGTGTTAATAGATTATGAATAAGATAGGCCATATGATTATGATTAATTGTCATTGTGTACTAGTTTTTCTCTTAATGCTATGTTCTATAGTTTTGAAGTGAAAATTGTTTGTGAGATTGGGTTGTAAATCATGTTTAGCTGTAGAAATTAAGTTTGAACAGTTGATGGCTCGGTTGTTGATGCTAGTTATATGGAGGTGATCTAGTAGGCTTGAACTGTGTATGCAAGAGTATAAGATCATGTGTTCGTAATTTAGTATGGTGTAGAGGTGTGCCCAAGGTGCTATGGGGTTGCATTATTTTTGTAGGATTATTGCACATTGTGTGGTTAGTAGTAACGTTGAGTTGCTAGGTGGAGAAAGGCTAGTTAGATAGTTTATGTAGTTCTTGATAGCTAAGTTAAGGAGTTATGATTGAAGATGTTGAGTCTTTTTAGTATTATTTTATTCTCATGGTTTGGGAAAAATATAAGTATAGAAGTGTGATCTTGGTAGGCTATGATTATGTGATTAGAGATGTAGATATGGTTGCAAATAAGAGTGTAAGTCTTTGATGATGATTATTGAAGCTAGGAATTAAGGATGGCATATGGATGGGTTGTTCAAGAATGAAGTCGGTAAGTTTGAAATTAGTTCATTCTTGTAAGTTTAGCATTTATGTGTAGATAATAGAAGGATGAAATTATGGCTTAATCTTGAGGATATGGAGTAGACCATCATACTTATAATACCAACTTTGACCTAAGGAAGAGATAGTTAGTGAAGAACCAAATCGAGTTTTGAGAATTAGATGTTACATCTCAATAATGAGTTATGATGAGATAGTGATCCCTTATTACTCTAGAGTATTCCTTGGATTTCAATCATTACAACACCAAATCCATCACTTGCTTGACAAATCCATGCCACAGGCCTATGCTTATACCTATCATGTGTGCTCAAGCCCATTCTCAGCTTCTAGCAAGCATGTAACAGCTTCACTCTGTGATTCGAGTTATCTCTTATGAATCTATGAACTCTAGTCTTATGTTGAATAGCTCAGGATAAGTATAAACTCATGTTTCAGAGTATGACCAGTTTTTAAACTTATGACACTAGTAAAGTTCGCATTATATCATGCATGTCCTCAGCTTAGATTTCTTTAATGAATCCATGCCTTTGTTATTTTATTCCTCAGGACAAAGATAAGTGTTAATGTTATGTATTGTAGTTTTCGTGCCTCTGGTTCATATGTGTTAGCCCTTCAGTGACCTCTTTCTATGTTAAGATAGTGGTGATGATAGTGGATTAGCAATGGTTTATATGTGAGAGAGTTGATGACCCTCATTAAGAAAGATTATTCATGTTTTTCTATCTAAGGCTAAAGTGTGAAGTAAGATTGAGGCCAAGTCTTTGATACATGTCATGGTTAGTTAGAAATTGTGTGTATGTTTTTAAGAATAGTAGAAGAAAATTGTTGTTGATAAAGGTTTAGAGAATATGCGAAGTATGCCTTCAGGGGTATTTGCCTTAAAGTTATATGTGATTTTTAATGATGGGCTTGAATGTCATGTTGGGTGTAAGATGATGTATGAAATATGCACTAGTGAATCCATATCAAGAGTTTTAAATTAGTCATTGAAGTGGTAAGGCATGTTATGCTTAGGGTGTGAGCTCTAAGAAGATATAGAATATTGATACTTGTGGTTTAGACTAGTATTGTGGTTTGGCATGTTGTATCTTGTGATTTAGTGTTAGGCTTAATCATGGTGAGGGAACTTAGTTTAGTTTAGACCTTAGTAGAAAGATTTCGCAGTGCCAATATGAGAATTATAAGTTGAATCGAATGAGTATGGTATTTAAGGGGAATAGTATAGTTGAGAGAGCATTTGAGAAGTGATGCTAAGATTGAAAGTAAGAAGTTGTGTACCTATCCTAGTTTATGAGTTATATAATTATATTCCATGCTATAGAGTTATATCAATGTTGTAATTCCTTAGTCAAATGTATTGTTCAGAGCATGCCCAAAATTCTTTGCTCCCTAATGTCAATAAAATTTCGTAGAAAAGTGCTGAAGAAATACTTCATTTGAGTATAGGTAGTCGGTATGATCCAGTCCATATAGCATGTAATCTAGTTTAGCGGGCAACGAGATAAGCTCCTATAGATTCTTAATTTTCCAGCTAGTCTTACTATCCGCAGTCTTATACGTATGTACATTCCAAGAGGCAACATGTTTGTGTCCAATTAAATTATGAATTCAGCTCAGTTCATGCATCAGTTTTAGTTTCAGATATTAAGTCATGATTCAGTTCGTAAGTATCTTGTGTAGTATCACAGTCTCTTCCTAGTATTTTCATCAAATTATAATCATTCGGGGACGAACAATCCCAAGAAGAGGATGTTGTAATACCCTGAGTTTTCATGTCATAAACCTCTCATCCTTTCTCATGAGATCAGATGCAGTGCAAAGTAATGGTTACTCATAAGTTGACACTCTCGTTTCTATCTTAGCCATATAATTATTTTCATGAGAATTCAGGCACATATAGTTCAGTTCAGTGAATCATTATGTTTGAGATTCAGTGATTCAATTTGTATCAATTGTACAAGTTAGCTTAAAGACAGAGATTCCTCTGTGCTTCAGCTTAATTATCCACATTCGAGGACGAATGTTCCCAAGAGGGAGATAATGTAATAACCCGTATTTTCGTGCTAAAATTCTAACCGTTGATCTTATGCGTCTAAGCTCTAATACAAATGATTTGAATGTGAATACAAGTTTCATGATCATTATCCTAGTCTATGGAGTAGTTTAGAGGTGAAAAATGTTCATTGCAATGACCTAGAACAAAGTTGAGCTAAGACCAATTGATTCATCCAAAGTTTGACATTTGATTCTACAAGGGTCAACTTCAAACGTGTATATCAGTTAATATACATGGAATTTTTCATCCCAAGACCTATCAAATTGTAGATAACTGAATTATCTTTCCAATGATACCCAATTCACAAAAATTCGATACCCGAGCGAAGAGTTATGCCCATTTTTGTGAGAGACAGTAAGGGTATGCGATTGGTTAGGCGACGCCAACCAAACTTAGGTGATTGGTTAGGCGCCGCCCAACCTGGCATGTGCGATTACTTGGGCGCCGCCTAAGTCAGTTCCAAGTGCCAAAAACACTCCGTTTTGACTTATATCAAGGGTGTTGAAGTCATTTCACACCTCTAAACCGTCCCTAATCACTCCAAATCATTGATAAGGGGTTTTTAAACACATAATTATAATCCCTAAGCCCTAAATCAGTCAAGTTACGATCCAAAACCCTTCCTCTCTTCTCTAGAACAAAATCTAAGTTTACCTCTCAAGAATCAAGAAGTTAAGCTCTGAATTCAAAGTTCACTACAAGGATTCTTTCAATCAAGCTTGAAGGTCCAATCTTTCAACGAATATGTTACCATAAAGGTATGTGGGGCTTTTCAACAAGAACACTCTTTCGTTCTTGTGCCCATAAATACTTTCTTTTACGAAGTTATGGATTTCATATGTTTTACTATGATTTTGAAGCATGAACTTATATCCTATATTGATTATCACGAGATTATGATATTTTTGATATTTTAGAAGAGGAATTATATAAGAATGATGATATTTTGTGCCTTATAACTGAATTTTCTAGATTTTGAAGGGATTTATATATGTTTATGATGTAAAGCTTGAATCTTGATAAGTTTTAATGTGATATTGAGACATGAGTTTTGAACTCTATTTGAGATTGTTGTTTTTGAGAAATCATGTGTTATAAACACATTGAGTTAAATAATTTGAGATGATAAAGAAGCTTTGACCTTTTGGTCGTAAAAAGGGTTATTTTTGAAATCGAGATGAGAAAATAAATCCACTTTTATTGATTTATTTTGAAAGGGGTAGCATGATGGCTCCCATTGTGAATTGTTGAAATATTTAATTGTGGATTTTCTTTTGAAAAGATCTGAGCTAAGTCCGGGAGTAGTCTTTAGTACCAAGCGAGAGTTATAGAAGGATTGGTACTTCCCTAGAACTACGTGCCCCTGTATGTTGTGAGCCCGAGGCTGATTTATATATTGTGATCACTAGTGAATAAAAGATTAAGGTCCTACTCCGATGGCAAGGATAGGACAGCTCTCTCAAACGTGGGTTGGACGTTGGACTCCTTGTAGCTCACATGGTTTTTGTCGGTTATGAGAGACTCCCAATGTTTGTGTGTGTATTCTCCTATCTAATATGAAAAGTCTTATTCTTCTATCTGAGATGAAAACATATTTGTTTGAAAGACAGAGTTTGAGAAAGTCATTATTTTCAAAAGATTTAATGAACATGTATTCCAAAGAGAATTGTTATGAGATTTGATTGCTTTGATGATTTGGAATCGAGATGGAAGTGAATTGAGATTTATTATGATGACTCAAATGTTTCACCTGATATATTTTACTCTCTTATGATTATGATGATTTTAATTCGAGCTAAGTGAGTCATTTATATCAGCATGCATAATTTTATAAACTGTGATGATATTAAAATATTATTTTATATATGCATTGCACCCCCATATGCTCGGTATGTTTCCATGGTACTGACCCACATATTCATATGTGGGCTACATTTTCTCGAAATATAGGTACAACGTATAGTGTACATGTTCAGATCCAGTCAGTTCGCGGCACCCAGTCAGCAGGTGATGAGTCCTTTTGATTCAAGGTCTTGAGTTACTCATACAGTTCGAGAAGTGTTGTATTTTCTTTATTCAGTCGTATTGAGTTGGGTTAGTCGGGAGTCATGACCCAGCTACCTACAGTCAGTACTAGTATAGGCTTCATTGACAGTCAGTAGAAGTTGATGTATTCCATTTCAGTTTTGGTTTAAAAGCAGAGTTGTAATCTTGTAAATATAGTTTTGTAACTATCATATTCAGAAAAGAGTTATTTTTCGTAGATTTGTATAAATTTATACTTTTTGTTCGGTTGCTTATGAGTTATGCCAGTAGAAGGGTTAGCTTGGAGTCACTTGTGATCCTAAGCACCATGTGACGTCTCGGGACCCGATTTTGGGGCGTTACACCTTCTTACCAAATCATAGAAATGTATTGAGGATTATGAGACCATCCTGCATCCAACTTGATCTCATCATTTCTTTCTTTTCTTGTTCCTTTCAACCTGTTTCCTACCAACTTTACTTAGTAGATCTAACAAGTATAAGATTTCCAGGACTGTGAAAATATTATTTTGATCAACCAGATATACAGTATTACCAGCATCAGCACTCTACCAATGTAGCACACCAGATGGCATCACCAGAATAGTGTAGGACCAAATTCATTCAAGACTTTGTTGTAGATCTATTCAACTCCACTGATTCACCCATCTACATCCATTACCAAAGGAGACATTGTTTCCTTTATGACCCTTTAGCAAGAGAAAAGATTTAGTTTCTCCAATCATAAGCTTTGAGCAACCATCATCCACACACTGTGTTGGCTGAGTCCTCTTGCTTTTTCCTGCATCAACAATAAGTTGATAGTATTGGGAACCCGTTTCAACTTGAGTTCCAAAAAATGGTGACAGTGGAAACATTAGAATTTTCTAGGTCCATCTTGGAAATCTATCCCTCTTCTTTCTTGATCCAGAAAGATTTATTATGCCTATTTAAAGAGATATTCTATAGGGGAACATCCTTCTGGATTGACCATCTTTGTCACAATGGGTGCATAGGAGATTGATGAAGGTAGCATTTTGACTGTGATACCCAAATCCTATCCTACTACTTGATCCTTGACTGGTGAGAGTAGTCAGAACTTGTGATGATATAGTTCACTTGAGAGCATTCTCAAGCTTAGCCTTAACTCAAAACAGTTCCCTCTCAAGCTCTAAATTTATTTCAAGAAAAAAGTCAGATCAGCTTTAGCCTTAGCTAAATCTTCTTCCATCTCAAATTATATCCTACTTTTTTAACCTTTTCTATTTGAATCATGCTTTGACATTTCACTAAACTTCTCATTTAAGAGATCATTTTCATGGAAAGTGACTTGAATTTAGCCTAAAGCTCAGTTACCTGCACACTTAGTTCAACCATTTCTCTATAACACCCCGCACCTTCGATCTAGAATTTAAACCGTCGTTCCTATGCGTATAGACCCGAACCAAATTATTCCTTGTTAATATATTTATGGTTATCAATCCTATATTGTGGTAATACATTTTAACATGAATTGAGGTCATAAAAATCCCCTAACTCAAAGACGAGTTGAAAGCTCTTCTATCGATTAAGTTTTTGGTGAATGCTCAACTTGGGTCAACTTCCATCTACCATAATTTCTTGTATATAACTAATTATAGGAACTAAAATATACAAAATTAAAGGTATTTGAGTCTTATTTCTAATGCAACTAGTTTCTCCTTAATCCAATATTGGAGTAAAAGGTTATGCTCATTTTACAGAGAGGTGTCAGTCTGCCAAATTACAACGGTCAGATTGACGGACCATCAAGACAGTGACAGCCCGTCAAGTTAGGCCGTCAACTTGAAATATCAATCTTTAAAATTGGTTTTTTCTGTGATGTTTTTAGTGTTGACCATTCACGGCAGTGATAGTCTGTCACCCAGGCCGTCAGTAAGGGCCGAACAACGTTAAAGTGTCGTTTTAAAGGGATATTTGGTACTTTCCCATCCCAAACTCCTTCCCCATGAATTTAAATCATACCCTAAGCATTATAATCCACATTTCATCAGTTTTAAATAAATCTCAATCCTCTCCACTCTCAAGAACAATAAAGAAACTAGGGTTTCCTTCGAGATCAAGAATCAATCTCTTAAGTCCAAGATTTCTAAGAAATAAATCAAGATTCGAGTTCTACTCTTTAAACTAAGTAACCTAAGGTACATGGGATTTTCCTAACCTAAATGGGCATGGTGAAATCATTTTAATAATGTTTAAATGTTGAGAAATCATGAAGTTACAAAGGGTTTTAAATTTACATTTACAATTGTGCATTGTGAAATCCTTTTTATGATAATGTTTTGGCCTTTAGGCCTTCCCCTAAATTAGATTTGTACTCGTATATAAGTATGTATGAATTTTTGAGTTCTAATGTTGAATTGAGAGCATGAACAATTAAAATCCCTCTCTTGTTGTAAAACCTCTTATTTTCATATGTTATGAATTATTCAATTGCATATTGAGAAGCATGATTCAAATGTCTTTACTATTGTTTAAGCCTGGATTTTGGATATGAACTGAAGAGAGGCTGATTTTTGTTAATATAATTAAAAGTGGTGATTCAAAGATATTACATTGTTTGTTACAAAATACTTGACGACCACATATTTGTTGAAATGTTGAAAAGAGAGAATCCTTGCATAGTTTGAAATATGTTTTGAAATATGAATCCTCTTGTACCGTTTGAATAATTTGGCGGTCCAAACACTTTGTTTTGAATGAAATTATTGTAACATGATACTATATGTCTTAGACATATGACTTACAAGTCTTGGTATGACGATACCAAAATCAGACAATGCCATAATAGACTTAGAACAGAATAGAAGTCAGATTTCAATTAAATTTTCAGAATTTGAGTTTTGAAAGATGAGTATTTATAAAAGGTTAAAAATGGGCTTAAGATATGTTAGGTGGTTACCCGAAGAAGGCACGAGTTCAGAAAACTCATTGCTCGAAATCGTGTTTTGCCGATACGGGTTATTATGTCCCCCAAAGGGATTATACGCTAGTCTAGAGCCCTGTGGCATATCAAACTCATACACTTCAACCCTTGTGGAAAACTTGGGTTGGGGGATTACCCGCCGAGTCAATGGTGGATTCCATATAGCCCGTGAAATATCAGACTTGTTGGGTGTACCACCTAGCTCAGAAGTAAGACAAAGGGTGAATCGTGGTTTCAAAGAAATGTTTCAAAATCTTTCAAGTGTGCCCATGTGTTTTCATATATTGTATGTAAAATATTTTATGAATTTCTCTCACTTATTTTATATATAAATACATTATTTTTTATTGCTCTGCATACCAGTATATCTGTATTGATGTCCTATATTTTAGGATCCTAGGCTTAGTCCTGGGGGCACGCTAAGTTGTAGATTGATTGGTCAGAGATTTACAGTTGGTGACCCTTCCTTATTCCAGAAGGCCTAATGTATAAGTCATTGTTATTTTATTTTGAATCTGATTCATGGTCTGACTGGGGGCCTTGTCCCAGTCTTCAGACAGAGGTTATTTTCAGTTAGTAGAAATTTCGTAAACTAGTGTTAGATGTTTTTAATATTTATGAACTCATTTCAGTATTAAGTAGTTTGAAATAAATTTGACCATGATTCCATTTTGTTATGTATTTCCGTATTTCCTCTTAGTATATGAATGGTGTATATGATTGCAAGTTAGAAGGGGTGTTCGGGCCTTTATGATTTGGGATGGCCATCACGGCCAGGGCCTCAGTTTGGGTCGTGATATTCTCCCTCACACTTCTCAAGATCTTACTTTAGACTTGCCTTTACCTGTACACTTAATTCAATAATTTTTTCTTCATATTTATCAAGATCTTCCATGAGAGTTTCCTTTTCTTGGGCTAGATCATTTACAGTGTCAATCAGCACAGTAGCAAGGGATTTCAACATCTTAGAAGAGTAATCATTGAGATTGTCCTTGATATCTAGGAGTATTACCCGATCATCTTCATCATCATCAGTATCTTCTATTAAGGCAAAAAAGAGAATTAAAAACCTAGACACCATCTTCCAACACCATCACAGACATATCTTCTCCTTCCTCTGATTCATCTGATTTACAAGAGGAAACACCCAAGGCTGCCAGCACCGGATTTCAACTTTGTCAACTTCCACCTTCCTATTTTACTTGATAGGGACCCTGTCCTTACCCTTTTCTTTTTCAACAACTTGTTTCACACACTCCTTATGTTCAACCTTGTGCATAGGGCAATCCTTGATGTAGTAACCTAGCCTTCAACATTTGTGACAGGTGTTATTTGTCTTTCTATCTCTAATATATCTGTTTTATTCTCCTCTTCTAGGAATAGCTCCTAACTTCCTCAAGTCCTTGAGGAACCGTTTGGCAATATAGGTGTTTCCTCATCCTCAGCACTTGTTGCCTCCTTAGTTGCCTTTAGGACTAGGTTATTCTAGTCTGAAGCTAGAAGGGATACTTTTTAGGTTTAGGAGTCAAAATGGATAGCTCTTTTTTTAAGTTCTAAAATAGACAGTTTGTCCATTTTTGGGCAAACTATAACTAACACTGTCTATCAACATTAGGAAAGGAAAAAAATGTTAATATAATTTGCCTAAAAATGGGCAAACTACATTTTCATGTATCTCTTTTTGATAGATTGTCCGCAAATGAGCAAACTACTGAGATTAAGCATCACACTATTAATATTCCTGAAAAAATTCTTATATAATGAACGTTTTTCCACTTCAATTTTTGAGGAGTGGTACAATTTGCTTACTTATAAATGTGGTGTTGTTTACTTCATTTTATCTCATTCATCAATCATATTATTCTTTTAATATCATCTCTTTTGGGCTTTGAGAATTGATAATTATGTCTCAACAATTCGAAATATCTTTATATTCAATTGAATTAGATGTATGTAAATGCAACCAATATTGTAAAATGAAAACATCAAGGACCCCAAGAAATCTTAGTCGTAAGTTTTGGAGCTGTGCGCATTCGAAGGTAAAAATTTTAAGTTGTTCAATTAAAAGTATGTGTATGTTAATCTTTTTTACTTATTTTATTATTTTAGGAAAATGGTGGATATGATTATTTTTGGTGGGTTCAAAGTATGTCAATAAATGAAATGAATACCATTCTGTCACGATTGAAGAGATTACATTCGATGGTGATACCTTGACTTTACAAAACACTATGAAGTTTAACACGCTATTTAATCTCAATAAAGTCAAAGAAGATAGAGATTATATTAGGACATGGCTAAAAGAATTCGAATAAAAACAAAATCATTTGAAGGATATGTTTAATGAAACTGAGCAGGAGAATCGTGTTTTGAAAAGGAAATTGAATGAAGAACAGAAAAAAAAAAAAAACTATTGAAAGTTTTTATGTGTTATGTTGATTTGAATTCTTTTTTACCATTGATTAGTTATCATGTAGTCTTTCAATAAGTTTAAAATTTATGCAGTATGTTTTTTTATAATTTTAGTAGTTCGAATCTATCATGTAATATGTTTTTCAATTTAAATTAGAATAAAATTGGTTCCTATGTAGTAATTGTTGTTCATTTTACTTCATCTAAATAATTATTTGCTATTCATTTTTTATTACAAGTTTTAATTTTTATAAATTATATTTTGTTATCTATATATTTTAAACCCATAATTTAAATATAGAGATGTTGATGTTTGAAACTACAAAAAAATTCAATCACAGGACAATTTTTTAAGAATTCAATTTATTTATTACATAAATATTTTCTTAGAATATAATTTATCTATTATTTTTTAATACTCCCTTTGTTTCATCATTCGAGTCTCCTCGAAAATTATATGACCGTTAACCATAATTGATATGGGATATCGACCAGTGATAAGAATAGAAAGTTCGGAATCATGTATCTTTATTTTACTCCAAAAAAGACGTACAAGACGATCATATTTGAGTGTCATTGGAAACAATTGAAGCGTTTTCGCAGGAAGACTATAGCTAATCGAACCACTTTTGTACAAAACTTCTCCACCCGAAAATAAACTAACCCATCCTTATAATAAATTTAAACGAACAACTATTTGTGAAAAAAGAAAGTTTTTTTGTGAATAAAGAGTGAAATAGAAATTTGTTGATGAATATCTTATGAAAAAATGATGAGAAATACGGAATAAAAGCTGATGGAGAAAGTAAGGTTTTTTTTTAATGTGTAAAGTTGAGAAAAACGTAGGGGACTTTTAACATAGAAAACTGATGAAGAAAGAGAGATTAAAACGAATTGGGGGTTATGTAAGAAGGAAAGGACGAAATCACCCTCCAAGAATGTAAAGAGTTTAGAAAAAAATAGAAAATGTTTGGCTGGGATATGACTGTTCTGGCTATTCTTCGTAAACCACATGTAACTTTTTACTCGGGAATCGGATTGATTAGCCGTTGGTGGCGTTGGAAAGAAGACTCAAAAAACTTTAATTCGATGGGTAATGGGTCACGTAACTCTAATAATTCTAGGATAAATCCTTGTTTAAACTTGGTCCTTGTATGAATGTGTACGAAAACATAGTCATTAAAGGACCTTTCCATTCAAATTTATTTTAGACATTCCTTATGCCCTTAATTCATATCCAATACCCCTACGACACTTTAGACATGACCTTTACTCTTAAATATGATAAATTTTCTAGATTCAAGTATAAGTACATATGAAGAGCGGTCCAATTTATTTTTTTATAGCCCAAAAGTTCAAGGTGTTACTGAAGTGCCTACTGGTGAAACAATCAAATAGAATTGACGAAAAATGAATGTGATAACATAAAATACTGCTATATTTAATTCAAATAATAATTAGTCCTTATTAACAACGCAATCAAACAGAATTGAAGAAAATAAATAAATAAAATTGATAAGACAAAATATTACAATATGTAATTCAAGTACTCCCTCTGTTTAAAAAAGAATGACCTACTTTGATTTTACACAAAGTTTAAGAAAATAAAGAAGACTTTTGAACCTTGTGGCCTTAAATTAAAGTTGTATTAAATGTACCAAAATATCCCTTAATCTTGTGCCTATGGATCTATTAAAGTTATCCGCACCCCCTACAATTGGTATCAGAGCCTATGCTGTTTAAAGTTACGAAAGTAGTATATATTTGGAGTTATTTGATTAATTTATTATATTTAGATATACACCAAAATATTAATTATTTAGATGAATAACGTACAAAAATTACAAAAATATAAAGAATTAAAAAAAATAATATCTAAAAAACGTAAAAAATTAAAAATAAGGATAGAAAGACTACAGTATAACATAATTGCTGAAGTTAGTAAAAATTCAATAAACGCAATAAAAGAAGAAATATCCAATTTAGAATCAACCATAGATAGTCTAGAATTTACATACCAACATGATCTATTAACAATTAAATAAAAATGAACAAAGAAGAATTTATAATAGACGAAAAAATATATGAAAACCATGAATGATTAAAAATAAAAATATTATTTTCTAATCTAGGAAGAATGTATAAGAAAATAGGTGAACATTTATATTTAATGTTAGAAAAAAAAAGAATTAAAATTAGAAAATAAGTTGGCAGCCATGGTAAGAATAGAAAGAGAAAATGAAGAGATAGATAGAAAAAAGGAAATAGATAAAATAATATAACAAACTACAGAAAAAATATGAAAACTAGAAGAAACTAAAAATAGTAGGATTGTTGAATTAGAAAAAGAACTACAAATTTTAAAAGATTTGTATGAAAAAAAGACAGAAAGAAAAAGAAGAAAAAGATAAAGAACAAAAATTATTAATTGAGATAAATCAATTTAAAGAAAAATTAGAAGGAGAAAATAAAGAATTAGAAACTAGTGAATTAGAAATAAATACAATACATGTTGAAGAAACAGATAATTATGACTCGAAAGATAGTGAAACATATACAAAAAATTTACAAAATATAGAAAAACTAGAAATTAATGAAAAACAAGAAATAATTAATAAAGAAAATCTAGAACTAATAAATACAGAAGTAAATACTCTAGATAAAAATATAATACCTAGTACATCAGATATAAGAAAACCAACTTATAATTACAAAAGTAAGTTTAAAAGATATAATCCAAAGGATGAATATAATAAATGGACACCAAAACAAATAACTAATTATACCTTTTTAGATTTAGACTGTGTAATAGACACAAATAAAATAATACAACTATGGGTAGGATACATGTCAAAACAATTATTAGATAATAAAATAGATACAACAAACACACCAGAATATATAGAAAAGACATTAATACGAACAGTAAAATTATAGTTTTTAAACCTAGCCAAAGCAAGTAAAAAAGTATTAAGATCTGCTACAAAAACAGAAGGAACATCAACACCTACAAAAATATTACCAACAGAAATATTGAAAAAATATGAAATAGCTATAAGTGATAAATTTAGCAGTATGACAACAGAAGAAGCAGAAAAAAATAAAAAAAAGATATGAATTGGAATTTAATGTTAAAATTAGCAATATGTAATATGTGATATATAGATGAATATACGTGTGCATTTAAAGAATATTATTATAAAGGAACATATAATATAGAAGAAAGTAAAGAAATACGAAAATTATATTTTACTAAATTACCTGATCCATTTAGTTCAAAAATAATAAAGAATTGGGATGAAGCAAAAATAGTAGATACCCTAGGAGCAAGAATAAAATTTTTACGATAATCGTTTAGAAATCTATGTGAAAAATATAGAGAAGAAATGAAAATGGAAAAAACATTAATAAGAAATTTAACATGTTGTAAAGATAAAATAGCAACTCAATTTGGATGTTAAGAAAGATATTATAAGAAAAGAAAAAGACATAAGAAATATAAGAAATACAAAAAATCAAAATATAAATATAAGGAACCAAGAAAAAGATATTATGTAAAAAATTATAAACATAAAAGACCATATAGAAAAAAGAAATCTATAAAAGAATGTACTTGTTAAAATTGTGGGAAACTAGGACATTTAGCTAGAGATTGTAAATTACCAAAAAATCCAAAAAATAAACAAATATCATAAATAAAAATAGAAAATACAGAATATATGAAGATAGATTATATAGATTATGAATTAGAAAGTGAAGATAGTATATATGAAATTTCGAAGGATGAAACAGATAATGAAATAGATAGTGAATTAGATTAATCAAATGACTGAAGAAGATATAAAAATGAACCAAATAACCAAAGAAGATATAAAAATAATAACAAAGGAAGAATAATTAAATGAAGAGGGAACAGATCAAAAAATAATATTTGACAGTAATATATTTGACGAAATAAAAGGAAAAGAGTTAAACTTATGTGTAGAAAAAATATTTAAAATACCAACAATAAAAAATATATTTAGTAGAAAAAGGGAAGAATACTACGTAGTAAGTCAGTTGAAGTAATTAGTAAAATACAAAATTCAGTTACGACAAAAGAGATCCGGAGACTAGTATTGAATAGATTAAATTTTACATTTACAATTGAAGTAATTAGTACTAACAAAAACGTTATTACAAATTACATATCAAGACAAAGCTACACAGACTGATATAATAGAAGATGATGCTTTAGAAAAAATACTCAAAACCCTAACTACGCTTTCAATAAAAGTGGACAGTATGGGTAATGAAATAGAAAAGCTAAAGACTAATGAAGTTAAACTGAAGTCTAAAGCTGCAAATCAGCTAACTCAGTAGTGTGCAGAGCTATATCGATCGGAAGACATTAAAATTCCAGAGCTAGAAGGAGACGTTGGGACACTCCATAAAACCCATAACGTTTATCAATCTACAATTGCAGGTACAAGCAAAGGAATTAGTAGACAAAGACACCAGAACATGAACATGAATAAGATATATGAGAAACCATTTATACCAAAAACACAAAAAGACCCTTTATTTTCACCCCCACAAATTTACCACATATCGAGATAGTCTGAAACAAGATGAAAAAGCTTATAACTATATAACCCGAGAATACATAGAAAATATCTACAAAGTACAAACTTTTCTAAACTTTAACCCCAGAGCTACAGATACCCAAGGACTAAACACAAACTATATAACCCAAAAATTTCAACAAGCTAATCGCATTACCCAAAACCAACCCAAGCTTAATAAAAACTTTTTTTGACTATGGATTGTTAAATACCATATATACCCAAGACGGATAAGAACTAACAGCTATGGAAGAATTACATAAAATATTCACCACCTATAAAAGAATAACCAAAGGAAATCTATTTTATGTAAAGTGTTATACTGCACCAGCAGAGATATTATACGACGAGATCAACCCAGTTATACAAGTTGTAAAAATAGGATTAACCAGAGATATAATTATACTGGAAGATATTGTGCAGCAGCCAGAGATATCCAAAATTGAGATACCTAATTTCTACGCAAATAAATGACTCATTGGACTAGCTACAATTATTCAAGAATTAGCAAATAATTATACCAATGGAAATCCAATATGGAGCTATTATTCAAGAAACCATCAAATTATTTATTCAGATTCAAAAGAACTACGACAAGTAGATATGAAAGATGTTAGACAATGGATAATGACGTTACTTAACCCAGAAAAAACAATCTACTGCAGGAACAATTAAGAAAGGATTTATTTCAGACGAATTATTAACAAGATATTGCAAGATAATTGGACACAAATATCCAGACCATCAATGTTCGAGATGTAATGGAGAAGATAATATTATCCCAGAAGTCCGCCCAGAATAAAAGAATCAAGAAGATAAGCATGCCAGCTAGAAAGAAGATAGAAAAGCAGCAGATACGATAAGAAGAACATATCAACAGAAGCAATAATGGAGATAACAGATAAGCTATTAAATTGTGAAAGCGACATTTAACAAAGTTTCACAATTTTCTACGTAACTTGTAAATTATTGTAAAGTTTTAGTTTTTGTCTTTTTTATACTTTAGAAGACTTTTTTGTAAAGTATAATAATTAGTTTAGGTAGATAAAGACTTTGTAAAATATAGTCTAGACTTTTTAGTCTAGTTTTTAGACTGTATGTAAAGATAGAATAGGACGTAAAGTTTCAAAAACGTGTAAAACATTAGAAAGTAAGAACTATGTAAATCATTCATTATAAATGAAGGCATCGAAGGCAGAAAAATATAAGCCTTCATGCGTTGAAGCAAACACTCTTCTTTCACAGCAAACTTTTAAAACATTTATTACAAACAGGTATATTTCAATGGAAAAAAGCTTTGGATGAACAAAGCTTAGAATTATCAAACCTACCAGAACAGATATATTTATTTATGATTATGAATAGCGAAATTCGTAAATTCCTAACAATCATGATATGATAAAATAAGTTCATGTTAGTTGCTTTATAGTTGAATTATTCGAAAAATAGCATGTTAAGAAGTTTATTAGCAAAGTGAAAAAGGAGAAAATCCCTAAGAACTATGTCATCCTAAAGGTGAAATCGGTGAGGCAAGAAAGACGTGATAGGGGAGTAGCCAGAGTAGAGGCGCTGTTTAAGGGAAAAGTATCCAGATTACCATGCTAATAGTGACCGAAGAATATGTTATTTAAGAATAATCTAGTATATATTAATCTAAAATGATCATATTTTGTTATGTATATGATTGAAGGGATTATTTTTAAAAAGCATCATATGAAAAATGAATACTTATTTATCTGATGAAATCGTAGATAAATTTAAAATACTTGTTTTATATGTACTTAAGGATATAGAAATAGTAGATATAAGAAAAATCATATTGGAAAAAATATTTGATAGATATTTTATGACTAGAATTAATTATATATCACACTTACCTAACTACTCTTACAAATGCTTATAGACCAAACCTACATATTAACCATGATAGATTATGTATATTTAGAATTTTGAAAAATGGATATGAAAATATACAATTAATAGAAAAACTAATGAAAACAAATTTAGAAGAATATATGAGAACTAAAGATATAAAATATATAGAATTTCTTAATAAAAATATAGAGGAATTAATAAAATTAAAACAAACAACTAAAAAATATTATAATAAAGTATTTAACCAATTTTAAATGACAGAAAATCTTAAAATATTTATCTTATATATACTTAGAAATATAGAAATTATAGATATTAAGAGAATAATATTAGGAAAAATATTAGACTATGAAATTGAAATTATAAATTGGATAGAACAGCTATACCTAGATAATTACCCAGATAAATATTATTTAGACTAAAATGTCAGAATATATTAGAAAAATTAGAGAAACCAAAGTGACCTATATGAAGAAATTAATTATAGAAACTGACTCAAAGAAATAATGGAAAATCTAAAAGAAAAATTAATATGGATAAAAGAAATCTTAGAAAATTTAGAAAAAAATATAGATAGTAGTTTATGTAAAATAAAAAAAATCATTAAGAGAAGAAGAAAGAGAGATAACTAATAGCATTAATAACCTTAATTCAGATATAAATTATAGTACAATTAGAATAGAATATTACACGAAAATTAGTAAACAAGCAACTACTTTAGAATAAAATGATACACTATGAGTATTTAAAATACTGGAGACAAGATATGGAAGAAATAAGATTAGAAGAAATGCTTATGAAAGAGAATTTAATCGAATATTTTAGAACAAAAGATATAAAATATTTAGAATACGTCAAAAATAATTTAGAAGAATTACAAAGATTAAGAGAATAAACTAAAGAATACTACAGTAAAACATTTAATCAAATACCATTTAATCACCGCCCAAGATCTGTACATAAAAAAAATAAAAATATTTAGAGAAGTTAAGAAATATCTACGCACAAATAAAAATAGATCCATAGTTACAATAGATCTATTAAAGTTATCCGCGCCCCCTACAATTGATTAATAAGTAAATCTAATAAATTAATCAAATAACTCCAAATATATACTACTTCCGTAACTTTAAACAGCATATACTCTGATACCAATTGTAGGGGGTGCGGATAACTTTAATAGATCCATAGTTATAATATATACAAAAAAGTAATATTAAACATAATAGTCCACCATTTATAGTAAATAAACATAATGAATAAAAAAGAGGTAAAAGTAGAATGGTTATTGATTATAGAAATTTAAATGCAAAAACTATGACATATAATTATCTAATACCAAATAAGATATTAAAAATAAGACTAATACAAGGATATAACTATTTTAGTAAATTTAACTGTAAATCTGGATTTTACCACTTAAAGTTAGAAGAAGAATCTAAGGAATTAACTGCATTTACAGTACCACAAGGATTTTATGAATGGAACGTATTACCATTTAGATATAAAAATGCACCAGGTAGATATCAACACTTTATGGATATCAACACTTTATGGATAGTTATATATATAATATTATATATAAAAACTAAAGAAGAACATTTAAAATTATTAGGACAATTTACAGATATAAAAGAAAAATTGGGAATAAGTTTGAGTGAAAAGAAAGCCGAAATTATGAAAAATCAGATAGAATTTTTAGGAATACAAATAAATAAAAGTGGAGTAAAAATGCAACAACATATAGTACAAAAAATAATAAATTCAAAAGAAGAATTAGATACAAAAAAGAAATTACAATCATTTTTAGGATTAGTAAACCAAGTAACAGAATATATACCAAAATTAGCAGAAAACCTAAAGCCTTTACAGAAAAAATTAAAAAAAAGGATGTAGAATATAATTACAACGAAGAAAACAAAAAACAAGTCCAAAAAATAAAAATACTTTGTAAAGAATTACCAAAATTATAATTTTGAGACGAAAATAGAAAGTTTATATATATAGAAGAAGCAGATGCTAGTGAATGTAGTTATGGAGAAGTACTTAAATATAGGTACGAAAATGAAAAAATAGAACATCATTGCAGATATTATTCAGGAACATTTAATGAAATGGAAATAAAATGGGAAACAAATAGAAAAGAATTATGTTCATTATATAAATGTTTATTAGCATTTGAACCATATATTGTATATAACAAATTTATTGTGAGAACAAATAATACCCAGGTTTGATGGTGGCTAGTAAAGAAAATATAAAATTCAGCTACGACAAAAGAGATTCGGAGACTAGTATTGAATATATTAATTTTTACATTTACAATTGAAGTAATTAGTACTAACAAAAACGTTATTACAGATTACATATCAAGACAAAGCTACACAGCCAGAGATACCCATAATTGAGATACCTGATTTCTACGCAAATAAACGACTCATTGGTCTAGCTACAATTATTCAAGAATTAGCAAATAATTATACCAATGGAAACCCAATATGGAGCTATTATTCAAGAGACCATCAGATGATTTATTCAAATTCAAAATAACTACGACAAGCAGATATGAAAGATGTTAGACAATGGATAATGACGTTACTTAACCCAGAAAAACAATCTACTGCAAGAGCAATTAGGAAAGGATTTATTTCAGACGGATTATTAACAAGATATTGCAAGATAATTGGACACAAATATCCAGACCATCGATGTTTGAGATGTAATGGAGAAGATAATATTATCCAAGAAGTTCGCCTAGAATAAAAGAATCAAGAAGATAAGCATACCAGCTGGAAAGAAGATAGAAAAGCAGCAGATACGACAAGAAGAAGATAAAAACGGAAGCAATAATGGAGATAGAAGATAAGCTATTAAATTATGAAAGCGACATGTAACAAAGTTTCACAATTTTCTACGTAACTTGTAAATTATTGTAAAGTTTTAGTTTTTTTCTTTTTTATACTTTAGAAGACTTTTTTGTAAAGTATAATAATTATATTAGGTAGATAAAGACTTTGTAAAAAATAGTTTAGACTTTTTAGTCTAGTTTTTATACTTTTTGTAAAGATAGAATAGGGCGTAAAGTTTGAAAAACGTGTAAAATATTAGTAAGTAAGAACTATGTAAATCATTCATTATAAATGAAGGCATCGAAGGCAGAAAAAGATAAGCTTTCATGCATTGAAGCAAACACTGTTCTTTTACAGCAAACTTTTAAAACATTTATTACAAACAGGTATATTTCAATGAAAAAAGCTATGGATGAACAAAGCTTAGAATTATCAAACCTACCAGAACAGGTATATTTATTTATGATTATGAATAGCGAAATTCATAAATTCCTAACAATCATGATATGATAAAATAAGTTCATGTTAGTTGCTTTATAGTAGAATTATTCAGAAAAATAGCATGTTAAGAAGTTTATTAGCAAAGTGGAAAAGGAGAAAAATTCCTAAGAACTATGCCATCCTAAAGGTGAAACCGGTGATGCAAGAAAGCCGTCATAGGGGAGTAGCCAGAGTAGAGGCGTTGTTTAAGGAAAAAGTATCCAGATTACCATGCTAATAGTGATCGAAGAATATGTTATTTAAGAATAATCTAGTATATAGTAATCTAAAATGATCATATTTTGTTATGTATATGATTGAAGGGAATATTTTTAAAAAGAACCATATGAAAAATGAATACTTATTTATCTGACGAAATGGTAGATACATACAAAATACTTGTTTTATATGTACTTAAGAATATAGAAATAGTAGATATAAGAAAAATCATATTGGAAAAAATATTTGATAGATATTTTATGACTAGAATTAATTATATACTACACTTACCTAACTACTCTTACAAATGCTTATATACTAAACCTACATATCAACCATGATAAATTATGTATATTTAGAATTTTGAAAAATGGATATGAAAAATATACAATTAATAGAAAAACTAATGAAAACAAATTTAGACAAATATATGAGAACTAAAGATATAAAATGTATAGAATTTCTTAATGAAAGTATAGAGGAATTAATAAGATTAAAACAAATAACTAAAAAATATTATAATAAAGTATTTAACTAATTTTAAATGACAGATATTCTTAAAATATTAATCTTATATATACTTAGAAATATAAAAATTATAGATATTAAGAGAATAATATTAGAAAAAATATTAGACTATGAAATTGAAATTATAAATTGGATAGAACAACTATACCTAGATAATTACCCAGATGGATATTATTCAGACTAAAATGTTAGAATATATTAGAAAAAATTAGAGAAAACCAAAGTGACCTATATGAAGAAATTTATTATAGAAACCGACTCAAGAAATAATGGAAAATCTAAGAGAGAAAATAATCTGGATAAAAGAAACCTTAAAAAATTTAGAAAAAAGTACAGATAATAGTTTATATAACGTAAAAAACTCATTAAGAGAAGAAGAAAGTGAGATAATTAATAGCATTAATAACCTTAATTCAGATATAAATTATAGTTCAATTAGAATAGAATATTACACGGAAATTAGTAAGAAAGCAACTACTTTACAATAAAATGATAAATTATGAGTATTTAAAATATTGGAGACAAGATATGGAAGAAATAAGATTAGAAGAAATGCTTATGAAAGAGAATATAATCGAATATTTTAGAACAAAAGATATAGAATATTTAGGATACCTCAATAATAATATAGAAGAATTACAAAGACTAAGAGAAAAAAACTAAAGAATACTACGGTAAAGCATTTAATCAAATATCATTTAAACAGTCCCCAAGATATGAACATAAATGAAATAAAAATATTTAGAGAAGTTAAGAAATATCCACGAACAAATAAAAATAGATCCATAGTTACAATAGATCTATTAAAGTTATCCGCACCCTCTACAATTGGTATCAAATCCTATGCTGTGTAAAGTTACGGAAGTAGTATATATTTGGAGTTATTTGATTAATTTATTAGATTTAGATATACCCCAAAATATTAATTATTTAGATGAATAACGTACAAAAATTACAAAAATATAAAGAATTAAAATAAATAATATCTGAAAAACGTAAAGAATTTAAAATAAGGATAGAAAGACTACAGTATAACATAATTGCTGGAGTTAGTAAAAATTCAATAAATGCATAAAAAGAAGAAATATCAAATTTAGAATCAACCATAGATAGTCTGAATATAATTTAGAATCAACCATAGATAGTCTGAATATAATTTAGAATCAACCATAGATAGTCTAGAATATACATACAAACTACAGAAGAAATACAAAAAATAGAAGAAACTAAAAATAGTAGGATTGCTGAATAAGAAAAAAACTACTAATGCTAAAAGATTTGTATGAAAAAAAGACAGAAAGAAAAAGAAGAAAAAGATAAAGAACAAATATTATTAATTGAGATAAATCATTTTAAAGAAAAATTAGAAGGAGAAAATAAAGAATTAGAAACTAGTTAATTAAAAATAAATACAATAGATGCTGAAGAAACAGATAATTATGACTCGGAAGGTAGTGATTTACTACCATAAATTCACATTTTCCCGACGGAAAATTTCCGACTAAAATAAGTAGTCCAAAATTTCTGACTACTTCGGTCGAAAATTTTATTTTTTATTTTTTATTTTTTACAAAATACTTTTTCAATACTTATTTGTGACAAAAACAGCCAGAATACTTGGCGGCAAATTCTGGGAAATATATATTCTGACTACAGTTGTCAAAAATTCTAATAAATAAATTAAATTAATAATTAATTTATTATATATCGGACTACTGTAGTCGGAAATATAAATGATTAAATAAATATAATACTAAATATATAATCAGTCCCTTATATGAAAATTAAATAATTATTTAAAAAAATTGTTAAATATATAGTTCCCACTACTTTAGTCACAAAAATAATTAATAATTAATTAAGTATATATCCGACCACTGTAGTCGGAAACATAAATAACTAAATAAATATATTATTAAATATATGATCAATTCCTTTATGATAATTAAATAATTATTCAAACAAATTATAAAATATATATATATTTTTCTACTACTATAGTCAAAACTACTAATAAATAAATAAAATTAATAATTAATTAAATATATATCCGACCATTGTAGTCGAAAATGTAAGTAATTAAATAAATATATTACTAAATTTATAATCAGTCTGTTATATGTAAATTAAATAATTATTTAAATAAATTAATAAATATAAGTTTCCGACTACGGTAGTCAGAAAATCTTATAAATAATTAAATTAATAATTAATTTAATATATTTCTAACTACATTAGTTGGAAATATAAATAAATAAATAAATAAATAAATATAATACTAAATATATAATCAGTCCTTTAAATGGAAATTAAATAAACATTTAAATAAATTATTAAATATATTTTTGACTACTGTAGTCAGAAATACTAAAAACTAAATAAAATTAATAAATAATTAAGTTTATATCTAACCACTGAATAATTAAATATATTTAACTTTTTTCCGACTATATTAGTCGAAAATTTACAAAATTAAATAAATATAACACTAAATATATAATCAGGTCCCTTAAGAAATAATTAAATAATTATTTAAATAAATTATTAAATGTACATTTTTGACTACTATTGTCGGAAACACTAATAACTAAATAAAATTAATAATTAATTAAATATATATATGACCATTATAGTTGTAAATGTAAATAATTAAATAAATATAGTAATAAATGTATAATATTCCTTTATACGGAATTTTAAAAATAAATGACATAAATTATTAAATATATATTACTGACTGTTGTGGTCAAAAATAAAAATAATTATATAAATATGTTAGTATATATACAATCGAATCCTTACACGGAAATTAAATAATTATTTAAGTAAAATATTAAATATTTATTTTCGACTGAAGCAGTCGGAAATATTAAATAGTTATGTAAGTTAATGACTAAATATGTATTTTCGACTGAAGTAGTCAGAAAATTTAAATATAAATAAATAATTATATATATTTCCAACTACTGTAGTTGGAAATCTTATAAATAATTGATTTAAATATATCTCTATAATTTAATGATCTATCGACCGAAGTAGTCAAAACTTTTAAATAATTGAAAATATTAATTTTCTATCTGACGGAAGTAGTCAAAAATTTACATTTAATATACACAAAACACAGAGTTCCCAATTCACTCTCTCTCACTTTCTCTCTCTCTCTCTCTCTCAAAGCTAGGGCACGAAATCTCTCTCTTTTGCCTCCTTTCTCTCCGCCTCTCTCTTAGAAATTGGTAATGGCGATGGAAGGCTCCATTTATCGCAAGTATTGGTAACGGCGATGGTCAGTGTATGCCGTGAAGGCTACGTTTCACACTAATTCGAGGTAAGTTGGTTTATCTCTACCCTAACTCCATCACTTTAGTTATATGCACTTGTGAGTTGCCGGATTGTGCAAGACGCAGTCCATGAGCGTCAATGCAAAGATAACTGCTCAACTGTCATAATTGCTTTTAGGAAAAAGTAGTAAAATCTAGGCCACTAAATCAGTTATTTTATTCATGTTTTATAGTGGGCTATATCTTGCTTTCATCGAATTTAGTTGCACATTGTAACATTTGGAGCTCTTGGCCTTTGACCAAGCTGTGTAATTTGTTGTATTTGATCATCTTTTCTGTTGCTTTTTTATAAACACTTTATTTGAGGTCAGTGGTGCTGGAGGCCAAGTTTTCTGCATCAATGTTGCCTAATTACATACGAAATTGTACATTAAAATTTGCCTAATTTCTGCTCAGCTGGAGTTGCATATACGTACATTGGTGTACGTATGTAGTATTAATTTATTAATGCCGTTTGCTACTTGGTTCTTTTCTCTTTTGTACCTCAACAACTTTATGTAGTATTTTCACTCTAGCTTTTACTTTTTTCCTAGTCAAACTTGTCTTCAAAAATGCTTTTCTCGATTCGAGTCTACGAAAACATTCTCTCTATGAAAACATTGTAGACTTGGTCATTGGTGTTTTTGTCTCACTCTAACAGGGTCACTATTTGTGCTATTAGGTAGACATATTGTAACACCCCTATGTTTCTTCTTCTTCTTCGCCCTTCTGTGGTGTGAACAGTTGCAAGTATTGTGACGGATGATTATGTCAGTTAGTTTGGATCTAAACCTTTTCATGTGGGTGTTTACTTGTACAAAAGGGGGATTTGCATTCTTTCTGCTCTTCTTCCTCTAGCATCATTTCATAACATTTCTATTACTGTGGAAAACGGAAAGGAGAAATCTCCACTAATAAGTGAACCTACCTATTGTGTGAATGCAGATAGTACTTTCTAAGAAAGGACTTGATAATTTTTTCGAAGGTCAATATACACCACCACCACCACCTGTTACCACAACTCTTCAGCCAGCTACTATAAATATTATTCCTCCTCCAAGGGCAACTATTTCACTACCAAATGCATTTTTTATGCCCCCACAGCCCCACCTGTTCCAGCCCTCTTCTCCCCATAATAGTCTGCATAGTAGCTCTTTATTTGTAACTTCAACATCATCCACACCTAGCCTTTTTTATTCCCGCTTATGCCGGTGGACATATGGTTATAAAAGCAATTAAACTATTTTACACGGAGCCATGGGGTAGTTGGAACGAGATTCAACTCGACATCAGAGTGCTTATGTGGAATCAGTTTGTGGTATAATGAAAATCAAAGAATTTACCATTTCAGTATGTTATGAATGATGAATTTACCTTCATATCAGTTAACTCATTTCATAACTTTATATTTAAACTATTTTGCAGACAAAGTGTGCATGAAATTCTTTTCATGATAATGAAATACAACGCATTTTCAAGTTGAAAGCAGCTCAACATATCAAAGAACACTTGTATGAGGCCCGAAAGCACTTGGAAAAACCTGGATGGCTGAATGCTAATGTGTAGGATCAGTTCTTGAAAAAATAGGATACTTCTGAATATAGGGCAAGGAGGGAATGGACAAAGGTAAAAAGAGTGTCTCAAACGGGTGGCTCGTTGCACACTGGAGGTTCGATGAGTTTCGCTACACATCGACGAAAACTAGTAATAATATCTTAAATTTCTGATTTGTTTAATTTAGTTCACTGTTCTATATCGTGACATAGTGAAGCAGTATGGGACTCTTTCGATTCACTATTGTTGTTATCTTCTTGTTGTTGTTCATCTTGAAGTCTAGTGAAGTCGTGTGTGGCCTATTTCCATTCACTAGCATTGTTGACATCTTGTTGCTCTTGTTGTTCATATTGAAGTCTAGTGAAGCCGTGTGTGGCCTATTTCGATTCACTATCATTGTTGACATCTTGTTGGTCTTGTTGTTGTTCATATTGAAGACTACTGAAGCCGTGTGTGGCCTATTTCGACTCACTAGCATTATTGATGTTACGTTTGGCTACTTCTTTTCTTGCTCAGGTCTTCTTAATTATGATGTTAAATGAACCTTTACTTCACCTTTTAACAATCATTTTAAAAGTATATTCAACAAATTTCATATGTTTAAGTTCTAGGTAAGGGGTGATAAGTCTTCATGGGAAGTGGATTGTATCTATGATAGTAATACTTTATAAAGGAAGTAAATACGAATTCCGATGGCATATCTAATAAGCGGCACAAAACTGTAGTTAGTAGTCGTATTTTCTTACGTAGGTGCAACTTTTTGCAGAAAGAGACAATGAAAGTTTGAACAAATTACTAATATGAGTGCGTTCTGGTAATTTAGCTATTAGCTTGTTATAAAGAGGAATCAAGGAAATAATAGTTGTTAAGATGGTAATAGTTATATTCATATCCCTTGGGATCAGGTGAAATCTCTAAGAATAAGCATGGAGTGAAACAAGGATGGAGTTTTGGAACATGAACAAGGCGGTATGCTGAAAAAAAAAAAGACGCAAATATTTTATAAGTGTTTAGTCTAGTCTTATTTTGGGATAAACATTTAAATGGATATTGGCTTGAAAAAATGTAAACTACATACTGTAGGAAGCTAGCCACTTACTGGATATATAACTAAGAAGAGTGAGGTCATGCAGCCAAACTAAGATCTCGTTCATAATTTTATTACTTCTTTTTTTAATAGCTAGTAAGACTCTTCTTACTTCCCCAACCTGAATGGTAAAGCCCGTCCGTTGTTCTATTTCTTGCTTGACCTTTTTAAACCAATCACGTTGTTAAAATAAAACGGTTTGTTGTTTTTCTGCACTTGACTATCACACACAATAATGATCATTAGTAATAATAGAGAGATGTTCAGTTTCTGAATTCTAGCTTTAGTGAGTAACCTGTTTTTTGTTGCAAGCCAAACAATCACTCTGTATTTTGGTTGTGCCATTCCAGTCCAGATGAGTTCAGCAACCCGAAGCCTTCTTTGTGGTCCTAACAAGTCTAAATAGATTCGAGTAACTGAATCTATCCCTTTTCTTTGCAATTGATCTTTGTTACTAATATACCATGTCTGCATTTTATCTTTGAGAGAGGAAATTTTCCTCCAGTACCAGCTACAGTAAAGAGGTACTTTATGTGTCCAGACATCCTCATGCTCTTTCATATACAACTCATATATCCATTTCATCCAAATTAATTCCTTATTCATTATCAACTGTTATAACAGCTTACCAACAGATGCTATATCCTATAATTTACAGTTTTTAGCATTTAAACCATCAGCTTTCTTTGTATGACATATTTCTTCCCAAGTAACAAGTGATACTTTTAGTGAACTGCAATCTGTTGTAACAATTAAGCGACTGATTGAAGGCTAGTGCAAAACCTATACTGGCTTCTATTCTGATGCATGCTCTCTTCCCAGTCGTAATTTGTTGATATGATCCATTTGCTTTTAGGCCCTTTAAAGTTTAAAGTAGAAATATGTGAACTACTATAACTCATGTTGCATTCATCTTTAGTATTTAAGGAACTGATGTAAATCCAGTGCAAAAATTGCATTGTTTCCATTGTAAAGTAATATGTTTTCTTTCCAGTTGTAATTTGTTTCTATGATACAACCAATCAATGAATTAACAAGAAAGTATTGAAGAAACTTGAATGTGAAGCATTGACTGGTTTCTTCATGGTAGTTTGGGCCTTGGTAGGCATTGATTAGATAGTTTTAACATTTCAACGTTGTCAAAATTTCTAATTTTGTTGGCCAAGTTGCTTCATATGCATAAGAAACAACATTTTTTCATATTTCAAAGTACTTAAGTGACAATAACACCACACATGTTTGTAAACTTATTACACTTGAACTTGTCTATTATTAGTAATACATGGATAGTAATATATGGATAGTAATACATGAATATAACTATTATTTACAATCTATTATTAGTCTTAAATGTTTTGCTTTATGCTGCCCGAACTTGTCTTCGTACTTGCATTATCTCTTTTTCTAAAATTTTACAGCAATACATGAAAATGGGGGAGAAGGGCGCCCTTTTATTGATGTCTATGAAGATACGCATAGGACGAAAAACAAGGATGGTACAAGAGGAGATTGGGTCGAACCGCGCGCCAAGAATGCATATGTAAGATAATAACTTTTACATTGTTTTATTATTACTCAACTTTGCTTGTTTACATACTGACAAATAATTTTTCTTTCAGGAAGAATTTCAAAAAAGCATAGAAGAGTGGCATCAAACCCAACCTACTTCAGAGGATGATACCATCGTCCAACCATCACCTGAAGAGCTGAATAATATGAAGGCAACTGTGGTAGGTGGTTCAAAGAAAGGTAGAACCTATGGGACAGGGATTGTCCAATCCTCGAGTACTCCTTCATTGTTTTCCAGTTCCTCTTCTACTTTACAACTATGGAAGAAATGAAAGAAATGAAAAAGCGAATTGTGGAATTGATGCAGAAATGTCCAGCTAACGATGCTAAGTTTGCTAAATTTGATAAATTGGAGGAGTTGGTTAAGAAGCACATGCCGCAAGTATTTCAGGACGAGGAAGATAATGAATCTGATGATAATTAGCTTGTAGTTATTGTTGTTTTTTGTTGTGACATTTAGATGTTTAAACTATTTGATTTGATATTTGTTTTGAATAGTTAAAGTGGTTGTATTTATAAATTTTTGTCGTGTTTGATCCAATTATGAAAAATACATTAGTATGTTGTTTAAGATCTAATGCAATAAAATAATTATTTGATTATTTATTAAATAATAAAATTATTAAATAATTATTTATAATTTTTTTGGCTACAATGGTCAGAATAATTATATTTATTAAATACTTATTTATTAAAATTCTTACTATAGTAGTCAGAATAATTACATTATTAAATAATTATTTATTAAATTTCCGACCACAGTAGTCGAAAGAATTATAATTATTAAATATTTATTTATTAAATTTCTGACTGTAGTAGTCGTAGTAATTAAAATTATTAAATTTTTATTTATTTATTTTTCGACTACAGTAGTTGGAAAAATGAAGATTATTAAATAATTTTTTATTAAATTTCCGACTACAGTAGTCGAAATATTTATAATTATTAAATAAATATTTATTAAATATCTGACTACGTTTCCGACTATAGTAGTCGGAAATTTCCAACTAGATCAATCGGAAAATATTTTTCGACTACCACCAAGTAGTCGGAAAGTAGTTGGAAATGCCTTATTTTCCAACTACTTTCCGACTAAAGGGGCCGTCGGAAATTTTCTGTTTTCTAGTAGTACATATATAGAAATTTTAGAAATTATAGAAAAACTAGAAATTAATAAAAACAAGAAATAATTAATAAAGAAAATCTAGAACTAATAAATACATAAGTAAATACACTAGATAAAAATATAATATCTAGTACATCAGATATAAGAAAACCAACCTATAATTACAAAAGTAAGTTTAAAAGATATAATCCAAAGGATGAATATAATAAATGGACACCAAAACAAATAACTAATTATACCTTTTTAGATTTAGACTGTGTAATAGACACA
This sequence comes from Capsicum baccatum var. pendulum, assembly GCA_030864225.1. Taxonomy (NCBI): domain Eukaryota; kingdom Viridiplantae; phylum Streptophyta; class Magnoliopsida; order Solanales; family Solanaceae; genus Capsicum; species Capsicum baccatum. The sequence continues at coordinate 249,952,617 of CM061558.1, forward strand.
AATAAAATAATACAACTATGGGTAGGATACATGTCAAAACAATTATTAGATAATAAAATAGATACAACAAACACACCAGAATATATAGAAAAGGCATTAATAGGAACAGTAAAATTATGGTTTTTAAACCTAGCCGAAGCAAGTAAAAAAGTATTAAGATCTGATACAAAAACAGAAGGAACATCAACACCTACAAACATATTACCAACAGAAATATTAAAAAAATATGAAATAACTATAAGTGATGAATTTTGCAGTATGACAACAGAAGAAGCAGAACAAAATAAAGAAAAAGATACGAATAGGAATTTAATGTTAAAATTAGCAATGTGTAATATGTGCTATATAGATGAATATACGTGCGCATTTAAAGAATATTATTATAAAGGAACATAAATATAGAAGAAAGTAAGGAAATACGAAAATTATATTTTTGTAAATTACCTGAACCATTTAGTTCAAAAATAATAAAGAATTGGGATGAAACAAAAATAGTTGATATCCTAGAAGCAGAATAAAATTTTTACAACAATGGTATAGAAATCTATGTGAAAAATAAAGAGAAGAAATGAAAATGGAAAAAATATTAATAAGAAATTTAACATGTTGTAAAGATAAAATAGCACCTCAATTTGAATGTGAAAACAGATATTATAAGAAAAGAAAAAGACATGAAATATAAGAAATACAAAAAACAAAAATATAAATATAAGAAACAAAGAAAAAGATATTATGTAAAAAATTATAAACATAAAAGACCATATAGAAAAAAGAAATCTATAAAAGAATGTACTTGTTATAATTGTAGGAAACTAGGACATTTAGCTAGAGATTGTACATTGCCAAAAAACCCAAAAAATAAACAAATATCAGAAATAAAAATAGAAAATACATAATATAAACAGATAGATTATATAGATTATGAATTAGAAAGTGAAGATAGTATATATGAAATTTCGAAAAATGAAACAGATAATGAAATAGTTAGTGAATTACATGAATCAAATGACTGAAAAAGATTTAAAAATGAACCAAATAAATGAAGAAGATATAAAAATAATAACAAAGGAAGAATATTTAAATGAAGAAGGAACAAATCAAAAAAAAAATATTTGACAGTAATATATTTGACGAAATAAAAGGAAAAGAGTTAGACTTAAGTGTAGAAAAAATATTTAAAATACCAACAATAAAAAATATATTTAGTAGAAAAAGGGAAGAATACTACGTAGTAAGTCAAAAGGAACATGTAATAGATTGTAGATATGCAAAAGGAAGAGCTATCATACCACTAGTAACAAAAAGAATAATTAATAAAGAAATAAACGATATAAAAAGTAAAGACCCAATAAAATATGTATACCTTGGAGGAACAGAGATATTAATAAAAGCATGTTTTAGAGAAGGAATGGATACACCAATAGAATTATATTTAGCAGGTGATAGAATTACCTATAGAAAAAAGTGTAATAACCGTCATAAAAGAAAATTTAATATACCAAAAATTTTGCGAATTATTCAGTAGAAATAACAGATAAAAATATAGATAAATCATTAGTATTATATTGAAAAATATCAGGAATAGAACTGACCCCAGAAGTAAAATATTTACAGTAAAATGTAAAAATCTATGTGTATTAACAACAAAACATAAAATAACAGGAAAAAATAAAATTAATAAAATACAAATAGAACGTCCTTTTGAACAATTTGTATAAACAATTGATAATAATAACTATAGTTACAAGAATATAGATATAGAAGAAGATTTAGAAATAATAAATGATAGGATAAGTACATGTAAAAGAATAGCCCACGAAAAACCAGAATCATCAAGTTCATCAAAAAGAACAAGTTATGAAACTTCAATAGTTAATTTAAATCAATATTATATAATGGGAAAAATAAATGAAAAAGAATATTTAATACTCCTAAACACAGGACAAGAAAATAATTATATAGCAAAATATCTAGTAAAAAATGAAAAAAATAAAATCTAATAGTAACATATGCCCAGATTTACCAAGGAGCCTAATAGACATTTAGGATACGGCAAAAAAAAAATAATAATAGGAATTAGAAAAATAAAAATAGAATTTGAAATAAAGGAAGAAATGCAAAAAACAGATATAATATTAGGAATAAAATGGTTAGAACAAGTAAAACCGTGCAATATAGAACATACACAATTATCTATAATGTTTAATAAAGAAAGATTATTAATAAAAAGAACTTTTACATGATATGAAAATATATGTACTTGTAAAAATAATAGCAGAAGAATATTATAATAGATATTATACACCTATGATAGCTACAGGAGCAGAAGCAAACTTATGTAGATACAACTGTTTACCAGAAAATAAATGGGATAAATTAAAAACATCAATAGTAGTCAAAGAATTTAATAATGAGGTAAGTTTAATTACATATAAATCTAAAAGTGTAAAAATACAAATATGGGATAAAATAATAACAATAGAAGAAATCTATAATTATGAACTAACATCAAAAGATATGCTTTTAGGAATGTCATTTTAGATAAATTATACCCACATATAATAACTAAAATAGATTGGTGGTTTACAACACCATGTAAACAAAAAGTAAGAGCAAAAATAGTTATTAATAAAATAAGAAAGAAAACTGATTGGATAGAAGAAAATGAAAAAATTACACAAAAGTTAGAAAATATAAAAAGTACTGAAGACACAATAGAACTAGTCGTATTTTTTATAAATAAAAAGGAAATAACTATATTTTCAGTAAATAAGATAGAAATAATTAAGAAAAAAATAGAAATATTATATAGTGAAGATCCTTAAAAGGATGGGAAAAACATAAAACTACTATAAAAATTGAATTAATAGATAAAAATAGCATAATAACTCAAAAACCATTAACATATAATTTTGACGATTTAAAAGAATTTAAAATGCATATAGATGAATTATTAGCGAAACAATATATACAAAAAAGTAATAGTAAACATAATAGTCTAGCATTTATAGTAAATAAACATAATAAACAAAAAAGAGGTAAAAGTAGAATGGTTATTGATTATAGAAATTTAAATGCAAAAACTATGACATATAATTATCCAATACCAAATAAGATATTAAAAATAGGACAAATACAAGAATATAGCCATTTTAGTAAATTTGACTGTAAATCAGGATTTTACCACTTAAAGTTAGAAGAAGAATCTAAGGAATTAATTGCATTTACAGTACCGCAAGGATTTTATGAATGAAACGTATTACCATTTGGATATAAAAATGCACCAGGTAGATATCAACACTTTATGGATAGTTATTTTAAACAATTACCTAATTGTATAGTATACATATATGATATACTATTATATACAAAAACTAAAGAAGAACATTTAAAATTATTAGGACAATTTAGAGATATAATAGAAAAATCATGAATAAGTTTAAGTGAAAAGAAAGCCGAAATTATGAAAATCAGATAAAATTTTTTGGAATACAAATAGATAAAAGTGGATTAAAAATGCAACAACATATAGTACAAAAAATTATAAATTCAGAAGAAGAATTAGATACAAAAAAGAAATTACAATCATTTTGAGGATTAGTAAACCAAGTAAGAGAATATATACCAAAATTAGCAGAAAACCTACAGCCTTTATAGAAAAAATTTAAAAAGGATGTAGAATATAATTACAACGAAGAAGATAAAAAATAAGTCCAAAAAATAAAAATACTTTGTAAAGAATTACCAAAATTACAATTTCCAGGCGAAAATAGAAAGTTTATATTAATAGTAGAAGTAGATGCTAGTGAATGTAGCTATGGAGGAGTACTTAATTATAGGTACGAAAATGAAAAAATAGAACATCATTGCAGATATTATTCAGGAACATTTAATTAAACAAAAATAAAATAGGAAATAAATAGAAAAAAACAATGTTCATTATATAAATGTTTATTAGCATTTGAACCATATATTGTATATAACAAATTTATTGTGAGAACAGATAATACTCAGGTTCGATAGTGGCTAACAAAGAAAATACACAATTCAATTACGACAAAAGAGATTCGGAGACTAGTATTGAATATATTAAATTTTACATTTACAATTGAAGTAATTAGTACTAACAAAAACGTTATTACAGATTACATATCAAGACAAAGCTACACAGACTGATATAATAGAAGATGATGCTTTAGAAAAGAGACTCAAAACCCTAACTACGCTTTTAATGAAAGTGGACAGTATGGGTAATGAAATAGAAAAGCTAAAGACTAGTGAAGTTAAACTGAAGTCTAAAGCTGCAAATCAACTAACTCAGCAGTGTGCAGAGCTATATCGATCGGAAGACATTAAAATTTCAGAGCTAGAAGGACACGTTGGGACACTCCATAAAACCCATAACGTTTATCAATCTACAATTGCAGGTACAAGCAAAGGAGTTAGTAGACAAAGATACCAGAACATGAACATGAATAAGATATTTGAGAAACCATTTATACCAAAAACACAAAAAGACTCCTTATTTCCACCCCCACAAATTACCACATATCGAGATAGTCTGAACCAAGATAAAAAAGCTTATAACTTTATAACCCAAGAATACATAGAAAATATCTACAAAGTACAAACTTTTCTAAACCATAACCCCAGAGCTATAGATACCCAAGGACCAAACACAAACTATATAACCTAAAAATTTCAAGGTTACAACAAGCTAATCGCACTACCCAAAACCAACCCAAGCTTAATAAAAACTTGTTTTGACTATGGATTATTAAATACCATATATACCCAAGACGGAGAAGAACTAACAGCTATGGAAGAATTACATAAAATATTCACCACCTATAAAAGAATAACCAAAGGAAATCTATTTTATATAAAGTGTTATACTACACCAGCAGAGATATTATACAACGAGATCAAACCAGTTATACAAGTTGTAAAAATAGGATAAACTAGAGATATGATTATACCGAAAGATATTATGCAGCAGCCAGAGATACCCAGAATTGAGATACCTGATTTCTACACAAATAAACGACTCATTGGACTAGCTACAATTATTTAAGAATTAGCAAATAATTATACCAATGGAAACCCAATATGGAGCTATTATTCAAGAGACCATCAGATAATTTATTCAAATTCAAAAGAACTACGACAAGCAGATATGGAAGATGTTAGACAATGGATAATAACGTTACTTAACCCAGAAAAATAATCTACTGCAGGAATAATTAAGAAAAGATTTATTTCAGACGAATTATTAACAAGATATTGCAAGATAATTGGACACAAATATCCAGACCATCAATATTCGAGATGTAATGGAGAAGATAATATTATCCCAGAAGTCCGCCTAGAATAAAAGAATCAAGAAGATAAGCATGCCAGCTGGAAAGAAAATAGAAAAGCAGCAGATACGACAAGAAGAACATATCAACGGAAGCAATAATGGAGATAAAAGATAAGCTATTAAATTATGAAAGCGACATGTAAAAAGTTTCACAATTTTCTACGTAACTTGTAAATTATTGTAAAGTTTTAGTTTTTGTCTTTTTTATACTTTAGAAGACTTTTTTGTAAAGTATAATAATTAGGTTAGGTAGATAAAGACTTTGTAAAATATAGTCTAGACTTTTTAGTCTAGTTTCTAGACTTTTTGTAAAGATAGAATAGGACGTAAAGTTTGAAAAATGTGTAAAACATTAGTAAGTAAGAACTATGTAAATCATTCATTATAAATGAAGGCATCGAAGGCAGAAAAAGATAAGCCTTCATGCGTTGAAGCAAACACTCTTCTTTCACAGCAAACTTTTAAAACATGTATTACAAACAGGTATATTTCAATGGAAAAAGCTATGGATGAACAAAACTTAGAATTATCAAACCTACCAGAACAGGTATATTTATTTATGATTATGAATAGCTAAATTCATAAATTCCTAACAATCATGATATGATAAAATAAGTTCATGTTAGTTACTTTATAGTAGAATTATTCGAAAAATAGCATGTTAAGAAGTTTATTAGCAAAGTGGAAAAGGAGAAAAATCCCTAAGAACTATGCCATCCTAAAGGTGAAACCGGTGAGGCAAGAAAGCCGTGATAGGGGAGTAGCCAGAGTAGAGGCGTTGTTTAAGGGAAAAGTATTCAGATTACCATGCTAATAATGATCGAAGAATATGTTATTTAAGAATAATCTATTATATAGAAATCTAAAATGATCATATTTTGTTATGTATATGATTGAAGGGAATATTTTGAAAAAGCATCATATGAAAAATGAATACTTATTTATCTGACGAAATAGTAGATAAATTTAAAATACTTGTTTTATATGTACTTAAGGATATAGAAATAGTAGATATAAGAAAAATCATATTGGAAAAAATATTTGATAGATATTTTATGACTAGAATTAATTATATACCACACTTACCTAACTACTCTTACAAATGCTTATATACCAAACCTACATAGCAACCATGGTAAATTATGTATATTTAGAATTTTGGAAAATGGATATAAAAATATACAATTAATAGAAAAAACTAATGAAAATAAATTTAGAAGAATCTATGAGAACTAAAGATATAAAATGTATAGAATTTCTTAATGAAAATATAGAGGAATTAATAAGATTAAAACAAACAACTAAAAAAATATTATAATAAAGTATTTAACCAATTTTAAATGACAGATAATCTTAAAATACTAATCGTATATATATACTTAGAAATATAGAAATTATAGATATTAAGAGAATAATATTAGAAAAAATATTAGGCTATGAAATTGAAATTATAAATAGGATAGAACAACTATACATAGATAATTACCCAGGTGGATATTATTCAGACTAAAATGTTAGAATATATTAGAAAAAATTGACAAAACCAAAGTGACCTATATGAAGAAATTAATTATAGAAACTGACTCAAAGAAATAATGGAAAATCTAAAAGAAAATTTATTATGGATAAAAAAAACCTTACAAAATTTAGAAAAAAGTACAAATAATAGTTTATCTAACATAAAAAAACTCATTAAGAGAAGAAGAAAGAGAGATAATTTATAACATTAAAAACCTTAATTCAGATATAAATTATAGTACAATTAGAATAGAATATTACACGGAAATTAGTAAACAAGCAACTACTTTAGAATAAAATGCTAAACTATGAGTATTTAAAATATTGGAGACAAGTTATGGAAGAAATAAGATTAGAAGAAATGCTTATGAAAGAGAATTTAATCGAATATTTTAGAACAAAAGATATAGAATATTTAGAATATCTCAAAAATAATATAGAAGAATTACAAAGATTAAGAGAAAAAACTAAAGAATACTACAGTAAAGCATTTAATTAAATACCATTAATCACCCCCCAAGATATGAACATAAATAAAATAAAAATATTTAGAGAAGTTAAGAAATATCCACGCACAAAGAAAAATAGATCCATAGTTACAATAGATCTATTAATGTTATCCGCACCCCTTATAATTAGTATCAAAGCCTATGCTGTTTAAAGTTACGGAAGTAGTATATATTTGGACTATTGTAATCAAATTTAATATTTTGGTGTGTATCTAAATCTAATAAATTAATCAAATAACTCCAAATATATACTACTTCCGTAACTTTAAATAACATAGGCTTTGATACCAATTGTAGGGGGTGTGGATAACTTTAATAGATCTATTGTAACTATTGATCTATTTTTATTTGTGCGTGGATATTTCATAACTTCTCTAAATATTTTTATTTTATTTATATTCATATCTTGGGTGGTGATTAAATGGTATTTGATTAAATGTTTTACTGTAGTATTCTTTTATTTTTTCTCTTAGTCTTTGTAATTCTTCTAAATTATTTTTGAGATATTCTAAATATTCTATATCATTTGTTCTAAAATATTCGATTAAATTCTCTTTCATAAGCATTTCTTCTAATCTTATTTCTTCCATATCTTGTCTCCAATATTTTAAATACTCATAGTCTATCATTTTATTCTAAAGTAGTTACTTGTTTACTAATTTTCGTGTAATATTCTATTCTAATTATACTATAATTTATATCTGAATTAAAGTTATTAATGCTATTAATTATCTCTCTTTCTTCTTCTCTTAATGAGTTTTTTTATGTTATATAAACTATCATCTGTACCTTTTTCTAAATTTTCTAAGGTTTCTTTTATCCATATTAATTTTTCTTTTAGATTTTCCATTATTTCTTTGAGTCGGTTTCTATAATTAATTTCTTCATATAGGTCACTTTGGTTTTCTCTAATTTTTCTAATATATTCTAACATTTTAGTCTAAATAATATCCATCTTGGTAATTATCTAGGTATAGTTGTTCCATCCAATTTATAATTTCAATTTCAAAGTCTAATATTATTCTCTTAATATCTATAATTTCTATATTTCTAAGTATATATAAGATTAATAATTTAAGATTATCTGTCATTTAAAATTTGTTAAATACTTTATTATAATATTTTTTAGTTGTTTGTTTTAATCTTGTTAATTCCTCTATATTTTCATCAAGAAATTCTATATATTTTATATCTTTAGTTCTCATATATTCTTCTAATTTTTTTTCATTATTGTTTCTATTAATTGTATATTTTTCATATCCATTTTCCAAAATTCTAAATATACAAAATTTATCATGGTTGATATGTAGGTTTGGTATATAAGCATTTGTAAGAGTAGTTAGGTAAGTGTGGTATATAATTAATTCTAGTCATAAAATATCTATCAAATATTTTTTCCAATATGATTTTTCTTATATCTACTATTTCTATATCTTTAAGTACATATAAAACAAGTATTTTAAATTTATCTACCATTTCGTCAGATAAATAAGTATTCATTTTTCATATGATGCTTTTTCAAAATATTCCCTTCAATCATATACATAACAAAATATGATCATTTTAGATTACTATATACTAGATTATTCTTAAATAACATATTCTTCGATCACTATTAGCATGATAATCTGGATACTTTTCCCTTAAACAGTGCCTCTACTCTGGTTACTCCCCTATCACGGCTTTCTTGCCTCACCGGTTTCACCTTTAGGATGGCATAGTTCTTAGGGATTTTTCTCCTTTTCCACTTTGATAATAAACTTCTTAACATTCTATTTTTCAAATAATTCTACTATAAAGCAACTAATATGAACTTATTTTATCAAATCATGATTGTTAGAAATTTATGAATTTAGCTATTCATAATCATAAATAAATATACCTGTTCTGGTAGGTTTGATAATTCCAAGCTTTGTTCATCCATAGCTTTTTCCATTGAAATATACCTGTTTGTAATAAATGTTTTAAAAGTTTGCTGTGAAAGAAGAGTGTTTGCTTCAACGCATGAAGGATTCTCTTTTTCGGCCTTCGATGGCTTCATTTATAATGAATGATTTACATAGTTCTCACTTACTAATGTTTTACACGTTTTTCAAACTTTACGTCCTATTCTATCTTTACAAAAAGTCTAAAAACTAGACTAAAAGTCTAGACTATTTTTTACAAAGTCTTTATCTACCTAACCTAATTATTATACTTTACAAAAAAGTCTTCTAAAGTATAAAAAATACAAAAACTAAAACTTTACAATAATTTACAAGTTACATAGAAAATTCTGAAAGTTTGTTACACGTCGCTTTCACAATTTAATAGCTTATCTTTTATCTCCATTATTGCTTCCATTGATATGTTCTTCTTGTCGTATCTGCTGTTTTTCTATCTTCTTTCCAGCTTGCATGCTTATCTTCTTGATTCTTTTATTCTAGGCGGACTTCTGGGATAATATTATCTTCTCCATTACATCTCGAACATTGATGGTCTGGATATTTGTGTCTAATTATCTTGCAATATCTTGTTAATAATCTGTATGAAATAAATCCTTTCCAAATTGCTCTTATAGTAGATTGTTTTTCTGGGTTAAGTAACGTCATTATCCATTGTCTAACATCTTCCATATCTGTTTGCAGTAGTTCTTTTGAATTTGAATAAATCATCTGATGGTCTCTTGAATAATAGCTCCATATTGGGTTTCCATTGGTATAATTATTTGCTAATTCTTCAATAATTGTAGTTAGTCTAATGAGTCGTTTATTTGTGTAGAAATCAGGTATCTCAATTCTGGGTATCTCTGGCTGCTGCACAATATCTTCCGATATAATCATATCTCTAGTTAATTCTATTTTTACAACTTGTATAACTGGTTTGATCTCGTCGTATAATATCTCTGTTGGTGCAGAAGAACATTTTATATAAAATAGATTTCCTTTGTTTATTCTTTTATAGGTGGTGAATATTTTATGTAATTCTTCCATAGCTGTTTGTTCTTCTCTGTCTTAGGTATATTTGGTATTTAATAATCCATAGTCAAAACAAGTTTTTATTAAGCTTAGGTTGGTTTTGGGTAGTGTGATTAGCTTGTTGTAACCTTGAAATTTTTGGGTTATATAGTTTGTGTTTGGTCCTTGGGTATCTGTAGCTCTGGGGTTAAGGTTTAGAAAAGTTTGTACTTTGTAGATATTTTCTATGTATTCTCGGGTTATATAGTTATAAGCTTTTTTATCTTGGCTCAGACTATCTCGGTATGTGATAATTTGTAGGGGTGGAAATAAGGGGTCTTTTTGTATTTTTGGTATAAATGGTTTCTCAAATATCTTATTCATGTTCATATTCTGGTATCTTTGTCTACTAACTCCTTTGCTTGTACCTGAAATTGTAGATTGATAAACGTTATGGGTTTTATGGAGTGTCCCAACATCTCCTTCTAGCTATGGAATTTTAATCTCTTCCGATCGACATAGCTCTGCACACTGCTGAGTTAGCTGATTTGTAGCTTTAGACTTCAGTTTAACTTCATTAGTCTTTAGCTTTTCTATTTCATTACTCATACTGTCCACTTTCATTGAAAGCGTAGTTAGGGTTTTGAGTACTTTTCTAAAGCATCATATTCTATTATATTAGTCTGTGTAGCTTCGTCTTGATATGTAATCTGCAATAATATTTTTATTAGTACTAATTACTTCAATTGTAAATGTAAAATTTAATATATTCAATACTAGTCTCCGGATCTCTTTTGTCGTAACTGAATTTTGTATTTTCTTTGTTAGCCACCATCGAACCTGCGTATTATCTGTTCTCACAATAAATTTGTTATATACAATATATGGTTCAAATGCTAATAAACATTTATATAATGAACATAATTCTTTTCTATTTATTTTCCATTTTATTTCTGTTTCATTAAATGTTCCTGAATTATATCTGCAATGATGTTCTATTTTTTCATTTTCGTACCTATATTTAAGTACTCCTCTATAACTACATTCACTAGCATCTTGATACGATACAAATTTGGTATGTATCAAAAACAAGCCAAAAATAGTCCACAAACAAAGGAAAACCCGAGAGCTCAACAAACACCAAATCTCGATTCCAAATACATCATGAAACAAGGTGTAAATTACACCAAAAGCACTAACAACAACAAGAGATAAACAACAATAACGAGAGGAACAACACTACAATAACAACAATCCAACGGTTACAAGATTAAAAGAACAACAAGAACCAAACGGTTCACTAGACTACACAACTAGTACATAATATGTAAAGATAGGAAGTGAGACATACACTATTACAAGGTTAAGAACCCAAAGATGTATTAAATCTAAGGACCCCTAAGACTTACAATAGCAACACCACACGTAATAAAGCTAAGGACCCCTAAGACTTACAATAGCAACACCACACTCTTACGTGACACAAGAGGGATTCAACCGCTCAAGAACCAACGTTTCCAAGCAATACACAATCACAAGTGAATCCACACTTTTTCATGTCCTAGTTTAGGCCTAGATACCCTCTCTCTCAAGAGATGTGTTCTTTCAACAATTCAACAAAAACTAATGAACTAAAACCCTATATTGTTCTATTTATAGTACTTTACAAATAAAAAGATAAAATGACAAAAAGACCCTTTAATGACCAAGTAGGCAAATAGGCACCCATGGAGTGTTTTTAGGGGTGGTTTGGAGCCCTTTTTAACACTTCAACTCGTACACCTCCAAGGTTACATCCAAAATACTCAAAAACGTTCATCTTTATGATCGTGCTTGTATCATCCTCTCCATATTGAGTGGAATTTAACCTCAAATTTATGGCAATATCCAAATGAAAATGGCTCCAAAACAGTCCACAAAATAAGAAGAAACTGAGAACACAACAATTTCAAGTCACGGCCAACGTATTTATTTTGCACCTTGGATTCCTCTCCATCTTGAGTTTTGCCTTCAATATCATCTGGCTCAATTGAGTTTAGCCAAGAAGTTTCACTACAAAACAACAAACGGGTTAGTTGTAAAAGAAAGCTCCTCACACTCTCTCTTTATTTCTTTGTTGTTGGATTCCTCACACTTAATCTCAAAAGTGTTGTATGCTTGCTTGTACTTCTTGAGGTGTTGAGAGGTGAATTCCAATGTCTAAAATGACTCCAAAATAAGAAAAAAATGCACAAGGTCGTAAACACAAAGAACGGTTTCAAAACAACTCACAATCTAGTAAGTGGTTACTAGCTTGTAAGTTAGTATTGGAATCAACAAAAGAAACAACAAAATAAAACTAGAAGATCAAATTTGAGCTTAAAATTTGTCGTTTGAACAGTAATTGGTGATGTGTCACTCCCTAATTGGTCATGGGACCACACAAGGTTTAATCACCATTCTTAGAATTTTTAGTCTTTATACTTTTAGAATGGAAGACAATTAGTATTTGGATGGAAAAACACAAGTCTTGTAACACTTTTCAAATTCAACTCAAAAAGGTGGCATTAGACTTATACTAGTTTCCACAAAACAAGGATCCTAGAAATAAGGAAAGTAGTTGAAAAAGTTGTTTTCAAGTCAAGAGTGATGTGAGCTAGTCCTTTCACCAACAAGTCTTCCAACTTTGTCTTCACCTTTTCTAGATCTATTAACTACTTTAAGTTGGTCAAGATAAGAGAAGTGATGAAGAACAACAAGAACACAACAACTTTTCAAGAACAACAATAACAACACCTTCAACGCCCACTCCAACCTCCACAATAAGTCCACAAGTTTCAGTCTAGGACTTTGTTCACAACACAACTTTAACAAGTTTTTAAGCTCAAATATAGATCTAGATACCTATTGTGTTAGTGAATCAAGAATCAACAATAACAACAAAGAAATCTTAGACCTAGACTCCATAAATTTCGGCCAAGACTACAATAAGAACACTACAAGTTTCTCGGCCATGAACAAGACCAAGAACAAGAACACTTCTTTCTCTTTTTATTTTTTGATTTTTCTAGCAAGCCCAAGATTGATTTTGTTGGAACAAAATCAACCACAAGCTTTGATACCAAATGATACGATACAAATTTGGTATGTATCAAAAACAAGCCAAAAATAGTCCACAAACAAAGGGAAACCCGAGAGATCAACAAACACCAAATCTCGGTTCCAACAACATTAAGAAACAAGGTGTAAATAACACCAAAAGCACTAACAAAAACAAGAGATAAACAACAATAACGAGAGGAACAACACTACAATTACAACAATCCAACGGTTACAAGATTACAAGAACAACAAGAACCCAACGGTTCACTAGACTACACAACTAGTACATAATATGTAAATATAGGAAGTGAGACATACACTATTACATGGTTAAGAACCCAAAGATGTATTAAATCTAAGGACCACTAAGACTTACAATAGCAACACCACACTCTTACGTGACACAAGAGGGATTCCACCGCTCAAGCACCAACGTTTCCAAAATACACAATCACAAGTGAATCCACACTTGTTCATGTCCTAGTTTAGGCCTAGAGACCCTCTCTCTCAAGAGATGTGTTCTTTCAACAATATTCAACAAAAACTAATGAACTAAAACCCTATATTGTTCTATTTATAGTGCTTTACAAATAAAAAGATAAAATGATAAAAAGGCCCTTTACTGACCAAGTAGGCAAATAGGCACCCATTGAGTGTTTTTAGGGGCGGTTTGGAGCCCTTTTTAACACTTTAACTCGTACACCTCCGAGGTTACATCCAAAATACTCAAAAACGTTCATCTTCATGATCATGCTTGTATCACATCTGCTTCTACTATATATATAAACTTTCTATTTTCGTCTGAAAATTGTAATTTTGGTAATTCTTTACAAAATATTTTTATTTTTTGGACTTGTTTTTTATCTTCTTCGTTATAATTATATTCTACATCCTTTTTAAATTTTTTCTTTTAAGTCTTTAGGTTTTCTGCTAATTTTGGTATATATTCTCTTACTTGGTTTACTAATCCTAAAAATGATTGTAATTTCGTTTTTATATCTAATTCTTCTTTTGAATTTATTATTTTTTGTACTATATGTTGTTGCATTTTTACTCCAATTTTATCTATTTGTATTCCTAAAAATTCTATCTGGTTTTTCATAATTTCTTCTTTCTTTTCACTTAAACTTATTCCCGATTTTTCTATTATATCTGTAAATTGTCCTAATAATTTTAAATGTTCTTCTTTAGTTTTTGTATATAATAGTATATCATATATGTATACTATAAAATTAGGTAATTGTTTAAAATAACTATCCATAAAGTGTTGATAGCTACCGGGTGTATTTTTATATCCAAATGGTAATACGTTCCATTCATAAAATCTTTGTGGTACTATAAATGCAGTTAATTCCTTAGATTCTTCTTCTAACTTTAAGTGGTAAAATCTTGATTTACAGTCAAATTTACTAAAATAGTTATATCCTTGTATTTGTCTTATTTTTAATATCTTATTTGGTATTGGATAATTATATGTCATAGTTTTTTCATTTAAATTTCTATAATCCATAACCATTCTACTTTTACCTCTTTTTTGCTCACTATGTTTATTTACTATAAATGCTAGACTATTATGTTTACTATTAATTTTTTGTATATATTGTTTCTCTAATAATTCATCTATATGCATTTTAAATTCTTTTAAATCGTCAAAATTATATGTTAATGGTTTTTGAGTTATTATACTATTTTTCTCTATTAATTCAATTTTTATAGTATTTTTATGTTTTTCCCATCCTTTTAATGGATCTTCACTATATAATCTTTCTAATTTATTTTTAATTATTTCTATCTTATTTACTGAAAATATAGTTATTTCCTATTTATTTATCGAAAATACGGCTAGTTCTATTGTGTCTTCAGTATTTTTTATATTTTCTAACTTTTGTGTAATTTTTTCACTTCTTTCTATCCAATCAGTTTTCTTTCTTATTTTATTAATAACTCTTTTTGTTCTTACTTTTTGTTTACATGGTGTTGTAAACCACCAATCTATTTTAGTTATTATATGTGGGTATAATTTATCTAAAAATGGCATTCCTAAAAGCATATCTTTTGATGTTAGTTCATAATTATAGATTTCTTCTATTGTTATTTTTTTATCCCATATTTGTATTTTTACACTTTTAGCTTTATCTGTAATTAAACTTCCTTCATTATTAAATCCTTTGACTACTATTGATGTTTTTAATTTATCCCATTTATTTTCTGGTAAATAGTTGCATCTACATAAGTTTGCTTCTGCTCCTGTATCTATCATAGGTGTATAATATCTATTATAATATCCTTCTACTATTAATTTTACAAGTACATATATTTTCATATCATGTTAAAGTTCTTTTTATGAATAATCTTTCTTTATTATACATTATAGATAATTGTGTATGTTCTATATTGTATGGTTTTACTTGTTCTAACCATTTTATTCCTAATATTATATCTGCTTTTTGCATTTCTTCCTTTATTTCAAATTCTATTTTTATTTTTCTAATTCCTATTATTATTTCTTTTTCTGCCATATCCTTAATGTCTATTAGGCTCCTTGGTAAATCTGGACATATATTACACTTAGATTTTATTTCTTTATTTTTTACTAGATATTTTGCTATATAATTTTCTTCTTGTCCTTTGTTTAGGAGTATTAAATATTCTTTTTCATTTATTGTTCCCGTTATATAATATTGATTTAAATTAACTGTTGAAGTTGTTTCATAACTTGTTCTTTTTGATAAACTTGATGATTCTGTTTTTTGGTGAGCTATTCTTTTTCATGTATTTATCCTATCATTTATTATTTCTAAATCTTCTTCTATATCTATATTCTTGTAACTATAGTCATTATTATTAGTTGTTTTTACGAATTGTTCAAAAGGACTTTCTATTTGTATTTTATTAATTTTATTTTTTCTGTTATTTTATGTTTTGTTGTTAATACATATAGATTTTTACATTTTGATGTAAATATTTTACTTCCTGGGGTCAATTTTATTCCTGATATTTTCCAATATAATACTAATGATTTATCTATATTTTTATTTGTTATTGCTACTGAATAATTCGCACTAATTATAAATTTAAATTTTTGGTATATTAAATTTCCTTTTATGGCGGTTATTATACTTTTTTCTATAGGTTTTATAATTCTATCATTTGCTAAATATAATCCTATTGGTGTATCTATTTCTTCTCTAAAACATGCTTTTATTAATATCTCTGTTCCTCCAAGGTGTACATATTTTATTGAGTCTTTACTTTTTATATCGTTTATGTCTTTATTAATTATTCTTTTTGTTACTAGTGGTATGCTAGCTCTTCCTCTTGCATATCTACAATCTATTACATGTTCCTTTTGACTTACAACGTAGTATTCTTCCTTTTTCTACTAAATATATTTTTTATTGTTGGTATTTTAAATATTTTTTCTACACTTAAGTCTAACTCTTTTCTTTTTATTTCGTCAAATATATTACTGTCAAATATTATTTTTTGATTTGTTCCTTCTTCATTTAAATATTCTTCCTTTGTTATTATTTTTATATCTTCTTCAGTTATTTGGTTCATTTTTATATCTTCTTCAGTCATTTGATTCATGTAATTCACTATCTATTTCATTATCTGTTTCATCCTCTGAAATTTCATATATAATATCTTCACTTTCTAATTCATAATCTATATAATCTATCTGCATATATTCTGTATTTTCTATTTTTATTTCTAATATTTTTTTATTTTTTGGGTTTTTTGTTAATTTACAATCTCTAGCTAAATATCCTAGTTTCCCACAATTATAACAAGTACATTCTTTTATAGATTTCTTTTTTCTATATGGTCTTTTATGTTTATAATTTTTTACATAATATTTTTTCTCTGTTTCTTATATTTATATTTTGATTTTTTGTATTTCTTATATTTCTTATGTCTTTTTCTTTTCTTATAATATCTTTCTTCACATCCAAATTGAGGTGCTATTTTATCTTTACAACACGTTAAATTCCTTATTAATATTTTTTCCATTTTCATTTCTTCTCTATATTTTTCACATAGATTTCTATCTCATTGTTGTAAAAAATTTATTCTTGCTTCTAGGGTATCTACTATTTTTGTTTCATCCCAATTCTTTAATATTTTTGAACTAAATGGTTCAGGTAATTTACTAAAATATAATATTTGTATTTCTTTACTTTCTTCTATATTTATGTTTCTTTATAATAATATTCTTTAAATACGCACGTATATTCATCTATATAGCACATATTACACATTGCTAATTTTAATATTAAATTCCTATTCGTATCTTTTTCTTTATTTTGTTCTGCTTCTTCTGTTGTCATACTGCTAAATTCATCACTTATAGCTATTTCATATTTTTTCAATATTTCAGTTGGTAATATTTTTGTAGGTGTTGATGTTCCTTCTGTTTTTATATCAGATCTGAATACTTTTCTACTTGCTTCGGCTAGGTTTAAAAACCATAATTTTACTGTTCCTATTTATATTTTTTCTATATATTCTGGTGTGTTTGTTGTATCTATTTTATTATCTAATAATTATTTTGACATGTATCCTACCCATAGTTGTATTATTTTATTTGTGTCTATTACACGGTCTAAATCTAAAAAGTTATAATTAGTTATTTGTTTTGGTGTCCATTTATTATATTCATCATTTGGATTATATCTTTTAAACTTACTTTAGTAATTATAGGTTGGTTTTGTTATATCTGATGTACTAGGTATTATATTTTTATCTAGAGTATTTAATTCTGTATTCATTAGTTCTAGATTTTTTTTAATAATTACTTCTTATTATTCATTAATTTCTAGTTTTTCTATATTTTCTAAAATTTTTGTATATGTTTCACTACTTTCTGAGTCATAATTATCTGTTTCTTCAGCATCTATTGTATTTATTTCTAATTCACTAGTTTCTAATTCTTTATTTTCTCCTTCTAATTTTTCTTTAAATTGATTTATCTCAATTAATAATTTTTGTTCTTTATCTTTTTCTTCTTTTTGTTTCTGTCTTTTTTCATACAAATCTTTTAGCATTTGTAGTTCTTTTTCTAATTCAGCAATCCTACTATTTTTAGTTTCTTCTATTTTTTGTATTTCTTCTGTAGTTTGTTGTTTTATTTTATCTATTTCTCTTTTTCTATCTATCTCTTCATTTTCTCTTTCTATTTTTACCATGGCTGTCAACTTATCTTCTAATTTTAATTCTTTTTTTCTAACATTAAATATAAATGTTCACCTATTTTCTTATACCTACTTCCTAGATTAGAAAATACTATTTTTATTTTTAATAATTCATGATTTTCATATATTTTTTCGTCTATTATAAATTCTTCTTTGTTCATTTTTATTTAATTGTTAATAGATCATGTTGGTATGTATATTCTAGACTATCTATGGTTGATTCTAAATTTGATATTTCTTCTTTTTGTGCATTTATTGAATTTTTACTAACTCCAGCAATTATGTTATACTGTAGTCTTTCTATTCTTATTTTTAATTCTTTATTTTTTTCATATATTATTTGTTTTAATTCTTTATATTTTTGTAATTTTTGTACGTTATTCATCTAAATAATTAATATATTGGTGTATATCTAAATCTAATAAATTAATCAAATAACTTCAAATATATACTACTTCCGTAACTTTAAACTGCATAGGCTCTGATACCAGTTGTAGGGAGTGTAGATAACTTTAATAGATCCATTGTAACATGTAACAAACTTTCACAATTTTCTACGTAACTTATAAATTATTGTAAAGTTTTAGTTTTTGTCTTTTTTAATACTTTAGAAGACTTTTTGTAAAGTATAATAATTAGGTTAGGTAGATAAAGACTTTGTAAAAGATTAGATTACTATATACTAGATTATTCTTAAATAACATATTCTTCGGTCACTATTAGCATGGTAATCTTGATACTTTTCCCTTAAATAGCGCCTCTACTCTGGCTACTCCCCTATCACGGCTTTCTTGCCTCACCGGTTTCACCTTTAGGATGGCATAATTCTTAGGGATTTTTCTCCTTTTCCACTTTGCTAGTAAACTTCTTAACATGCTATTTTTCGAATAATCCTACTATAAAGCAATTAACATGAACTTATTTTATCATATTATGATTGTTAGTAATTTATGAATTTAGCTATGATTAACTTTACAATAATTTACAAGTTACGTAGAAAATTGTGAAAGTTTGTTACTAAACATGGCATATGAAAAGTTGAAATTAAAGTATTGCCAAAAAAGAAAAAAGGTCATTCTTTTTGAAACAGACTAAAAAGAAAAGTAGATCATTATTTTTTAAACGGAGGGAGTAATAATTACTATCAAAAAGTAATAATTGATATTTCAAACTTCTTTATTTACTTGTATTCATTATTTGATCTTTCAATTAATATAAAGACTCAATTCTTTCATTGCATGGTCACATTAACAACAACAACATACTAAGTTCTCCGTATAATTTTGCCTAATATATTAGGACTTTGAATTAAACTAGTCGAGTTTTCATATTAATGAACTAAGTTTTTGAAAACAAGATTCGAGTTAGTGTATTCCAATCAAATAGCTTTTTAAAAAAATAAAATACTCACAGGACAACAGTCCCAGAATGTTGTATACAGAGGGATAGGCCTAACCCTTGGTATACATACCCATACTGCAAGCAATCTAAGCGAAAGGAGTAGTTAACACTACGTGTTACCCATTCACACAAAAGGGCCTACATAGCTAACTATCCAAAAAAACTGGCCTTATCGTATCTAATTCTGATACTAGGAAGATGTATCCTATCCAAACAATAGGCTCCTTTAGCTTCACTAGGCATCTGATCAAGAGTATGAAATAGCAAATCCATATCAATAGAAGTAGCAAGCCTAGCAAGACAGTCAGCCTCGATTAGCTTACCTGAAACAGCGGGAAAATTCAACATCAGCTTGTGCCACTAAATCAGTTGTATCTTCCACAATGAATTGAAGATTGAGGTTGTTAGAGCTGTTTTTCAGTAGTAGATTCACAATCAGAAAATAGTTCATTTCAATTGTGCACTTGGTGTATCCATTATTCCTTATCAAGTGACTTGCATAATTAGATGCAAAAGCCTCGACTTCATTATGGTCTTTGCACTGGACAGTTTCAGCAAAGGCAAAAAGAAATTCCACATCTTCATTTCTACCTATTCCTCCAATACAAGCTCTGCCATTTTGAAAGAGGAAACTACCATTTGTGTTGATTTTGTCTCCTCCAACGGTAGGTCTGTAATCTGTTCCAATTAATCATCTTGACAATGATTTTTGGTCTCATTTTTTCCACCATCTCGCAAAGCTTGATCCAAAAAGCTTTATCCATAGCAGCTTTAATATTCCAAAATATTCAATGTTCCATGCTCCTAACATAGAATCCAGTTTTGATTCCATGTTTACATGAACACCCAGTCTTCCATAAACACACCATGATAGGAACAGTGTATATTAACATTTTGTGTACTGCATTATTCCCAGGGGTCTTCCACCAGTCATTAAGGAATCCCTTAACTGCTTTTCATGGTCTCTGGTTGAGCATTGGTTCAGCATAACATGTTAATGGATCCCTGTTTCCGTACCTGAATAACGGGTCTAGCAGATTGCTATCTGAATGCTTTCCCAAGAACTTCTACTGGTAAAACCTTGTTAGCTTAAAGTATGTTTTACCGATAAAAATAAATATTACTCCCTCTGTTTAAAAAAGAATGATGTACTTTTTTTTTTTGTCCGTTTAAAAAAGAACGACCTCTTTTCTTTTTTGGCAATACTTTAATTTCAACTTTCCAGATGACATATTTAGGACCACAAGATTAAAGGACATTTTGACACATTTGACACAACTTTAATTTAAGGCCACAAGATTTAAAAATGTTCTTTATTTTCTTAAACTTTGTGTCAAGTTAAAGTAGGCCATTCTGTTTTAAACCGAGGGAGTACAACAAATATTCACTATGAAACTAGAGAGTTTATGTCATCAGAATAATATAGCTACAAATTACACTTACTAAAATATGAAAGTGACACTAACTTTTTGCATAGTTAATTTGTATTTATAACTTTGGCTTATATTTAGGTTTTATCTTATGATGAGTGCAATATACCTTCCAAGTGACTACAACGACATACCCTGTGTACTAAGTGACTAGTTACATTAAATAAATTTAAAATCTATTGATGAAATTTAGTTTTAGACCATCATTATGATATAAATGTGTCGCAAACTCTTACTAGTTATCAAATACATGATTGGTTCCACTGAACTTTTTCAACCTTCATAGTCGCTGCATCCGTTATTTCATCCTTGGTTGCCTTTTCAGCCTTCGTAGTTGCTGCACCCGCATTGCATCCTTAACTTCTGGCAAAAGGGCCAAACTAGGCTTTCAATGTTGATGCTTACATCTGATGGATCATCTTTTGGATTGTAAATAATGAAAGTTGATTGATTACTCTCAAACAAAATTTCTCCTTTATTTGACATGCAATAAACGAGCGGAAAAAACTGATATCCTTGGGATGATGATCATAAGGGTAATAGATGGATAATATTTGTCCAAAATTCTTTTAACCCCATACTCCCTCATAACCCAAACGTTTGTTTAAAGGATTTGATTACTACAATGGTTGGCCCATCACTTCTATTAATGTGACAGATGGAATATTGGGAAAGGTGGAGAAACCCTCCTTCCCTAGGAGATTTTGATATAATGTATGTGAAAGTGTTGGGAAGTGATCTTCTGTTTTGTGTAATAATCAAAGCCCTCAAGCAGATGTGTGAATTATGAAAGAGTATGGGGTTAAAGAATATATACCTTCAACCGCCCTTAAGGCCCTAAGGATATCAATTCTCTCCCCTCTTGCATATCAAATAAAGGTGAAATCTTATTTGAGAGTAATGAAATGATTTCAATGATGAATTCTGCTGGCTGAATAGGAATCTTATAGCTTGAATATGCATGAAAATTAACCATGAGTACTAGGTTTCCGTCCTTTTAGCTGTAGGGAGGCTTCAAGATTTCATTAGGGTTACGTTCTCAAACTTTTTCCCAAGGGGGAATATATTTAAATGAACGGTTGAAAATTATTTATAAAGTATATTCGGAATAATTCAAGGACTTTTTTTTTTGGATCTGGATAGAAATACTTATTTTTCTTATGGTTCTAAATATTACACACGTTTTTCTTATGGTTCTAAATCTTTTACAAATTTAATATACAAATTTATTCACCAATAATGTATAAAAATCAAGTTCCAATTTTAATTACCTTGTGATAACATGTGTGAAAGTAAAATTTTAGCCGATGTTGATCAATAAATAAATGTGATCACTATAAGATCAATAATTCAGTTCTATTTATTCGAATAATCAAAAGTAGCATAAATGATTAAACATATTTTATTCAAATAATCGGGTTCTTGTGGAATAAAACTAGTAGGTCCAATTAATCTTTTGCTTAGATATTTTTCTTTCTCCTTTTATAAAACAATTAGTGTATGCACGAATAACATTAAAATAATATTTCTAATATTTCATGTTGGATGTCTTATTCGAGCATATTAAATTCTATTATCTTAAAAAAGATTCAACTGTGTTATTGTTTCTCAATGAAATATAAAAATAAAATAATTTTTTTCTATCCTAACCCACCAACACCCCTCGATTTGTTTTCAAAAAATCCCTCCTCCGCCCCACCTTTCCTCAACTCTAACCAAATCTTTTTGAAACAATATCATGTAATTATTTAAAAAAAATAAGTTTTATTTTTTTTAATTATATTGTTCACAATTTAAAGATATTACCCACTCCACCATGTTTAATCAAATTTAAATGAATAAAAAACAACAAATTTAAATGAGTAAAAAATAAAATCATTCACAATTTAAAGATATTAGATTGATAATATTTCCTTCCCCATATTTCTAATCAAATTTATATGAAAAAAAAATCATGTAACTATAAAAAAAAACTTTTATTTTTCATATTTTCTTTATTATAGTATATAAAATTTAAAGATTTTATATTGTTAATATTAATTGTATTTACTTTAAATTTTTATTCTGTTGTATGTCCTTCCCCTTCTTTCAATCTCTTTCGTTTAAAGTTTGTATAAGTAACGGAAAAGGACCTAAAATGTCCTTTAACTATCTAAAATTGTGTAAAAATGTCCTTCACCTACCTATTGAGCTTAAAATATCTTTCCCGTCTACCTATTGGGTCAATTTTGCCCTTCTATTTAACAGCTACCTATTGGCCCCACTTGATTTATGACATGACATATTTCTATTGGATAATTAATATTAAATTAAATTAATTAATTTTATCCTCAAAACACAACCCGCCCAGCCAAATAACCCGACCCAACAAAAGTTGACCCGCTCTAATTCCTTTTAGCAAAAAAAAATCCCCGTTATGAAATTTACCTTGAGTTTGCAGGTCATGGACATTCACCTTTCCCGCCATCTCCCAATACAACTTCAGGCACTGAGCAACGCTCCATATGACTATATCAGGTTTTATATGCATGCTCTTTACAACTTCAAGTGCCTTTTCCAAATATCCAGCATGGCCAAGTAAATCAACATAACAGCCATAGTGCTCAATCTGAGGTTTAAGTCCCCATAAGTTCTCCATGTTAAAGAAGATTGAAGAACCCTCTTCTACAAGACCGAATGGCTACATGAATTAAGCATCCCTATAATAGTAACTTCATTTGGATTAACATTTTCACCTAACATCCCGTTAAACACGGTTAAGGCATGCTTACCTAGCACATGATATGGTAACCCCGATATCATACTTGTGAAATTGTGTACATCAGGTCTTGGAATTCTATTGAAAATCAATCTTGCAATGTCTATTCTACCACATTTTGCATACATGTCAATAAGAGCAGTAGCAATTTAGTCAATTCTTTTCGAGTTGAAAATTCTAGCTGGGAATTTTGTATTGGGAGATGGTGGGAAAGGTGAATGTCCATGACCGTGCAAACTCAAGGTAAATTTCATAATGAGGATTTTTTTTTTTTGTTAAAAGGAATTGGAGCGGTCAACTTTAGTTGGGTCGGGTTATTTGGCTGGGCGGGTTAGGTTTTGAGGATAAAATTAATTAGTTTAATTTAATATTAATTGTCCAATAGGAATATGGCATGTCATAAATGAGGTGGGATCAATAGGTAGCTGTTAAATAGAAGGTCAAAATTGACTCAATAGGTAGACGGGAAGGGCATTTTAGGCCTAATAGGTAGATAACAGACATTTTTGCACCATTTTAGATAGTTGAAGGACATTTTAAGCCCTTTTCCGTATAAATAATATTTGTGCTATCTAATTACTTCATTATATTATCAAAATCAGTTTAAAATATTATCCCCCAACCCTTTATTTTTCTATAATATCTTTACTTTAGTTTAATTATTTTTATCTATCTAGTCTGACTTTAAATTGTTTTTTTTGTTGTATTACACGCCATGATAGTTAGTGATCTTTTATTTTTTAAAATATAGAATGCTAAGTTTTAAATCTAAATTACTTATATTTGATATTCTTATTTTATTAATTTTGTTATTTGTTAGGATTATAATTGCTTGTTATACACAATTTAAGACTTTCCTATTAAAGATTTGATGGACTTGTACACTATGTGAGATGTTTCATTGGTAGAAAATGATTGACACTAGTCATTAAGTTTAAACTTTAGATGTTGATTGTGAAAAAAAATTGATAGATCAAGAATAGTGATGCAAGATTTGTGGGAGTGAATTAGTAGACTTGATATAATATGTGAAAGAGCTTAGGTTGATAACTTATGAAATGTTGGAGTGGGTAATTGTGATATATACATGAAGTCTAATGTTGAAGTAGAAAAATTGTGGCTAAGTCATAAAAAAATTGTGGCTAAGTCATTAGGTGAGTAGCAACCTTAAGTTCATAAGGATAAATTATATTCAAGTTAGTATATTTTAGGTGAGGTTTTTAGTTTAAGTGCTATGCGTATTTAGTTAGTGTTCTCAATTTGTTTCGTATGGAGGAGGCTAGGTAGTTATTATTAAACGTTGTTTAGAATTGGATTGATGGGATTATAGATCTTGATAGATGATGTTCAGCCTCTTAGTATAGATTTAAATTTATTTGCACTGGCAAGATATGAGATTAGCACTACAAAAAACTGCTTTCTTTGTGGGGGTTATATTTACATATTGCGGAGGTTGATAATCCCCGCAATATGATTGCACGGCGATTTTCAAAACCTCCGCAATTACGAGCGTCACAATATATTTATGGAGGCTTTTCATTTACCGCCGCAATCAGTTAGCGGCGGTTTTGACCCCCGCAATATGCAATATTTAACGGCGGTTTCGACCCCCATAATATGCAATATGTAACGGCGATTTCGACCCCCACAATATGTAATATGTAACGGCGGTTTCGACCCCTACAATATGCAATATGTAATGGCAGTTTCGACCCCCACAATATGTAATATGTAACGACGGTTTCGATCCCCACAATATGTAATATGTAACAGCGATTTGACCCCCATAACATGTAACATTTAAGAATATAGTGGCGGTTAAAACCTCCACTGTATATTTTAAAAACTGCAGGGGTGAAGAACCTCACAATTCAGCTGATATTTTTTAAAAAGAAAAATTACACTGTTCATGATCAATATTTAAATTTGAATTTTATTTAATAAATTTAATATATATATCATTCACTATTAGACCAAAGAAAAATACATTTTAATAACAAAAATAAAAATATATTAGATCATAAAAACATACAACAAAACTATTGTCATTAGTATTAAAAACTAATTTAAACACAAAACACTTCTCCAATAGCGATTCGATAACATCATCATAATTACTAATACGATTACAAATTTCAATGATTATCACTGGAATAACCATCACCAGATGATCTTCCATTTACATCCGAAAGGGGTCCAGTAGAGACATCAGTTGGCTACAAAAGTAAGAATAAAAACAGTAAGGTTTGTGAATACTAAATATTTTATAACTATACATTAACTTAATTTTCCTCAAATCAAAATTATTTACTGTAGAAGGAGCGAAAAAACTTGCAAATTGTCCAGGTATCGTGCCTTCTTTCATTATCATATATGCCTTGAATGAGTTCATCATTAGATTGTGAGAATTCACCAGTTCTTTGTAATTCTCTTGGCTATTCTTATGAGTATCTAACATTTAAGTGTAGTTTTCTTGGAAATTGAATGGACATGAATCGTTACTATTTGAAGAACTCATACCGTTAAAATGAGGACGTGTTTGTTTAAAGGATCTGCTAGGAACAACTCCTAATTCCAAGCACCTTACCCTTCCAGAATGCTCTTTTCCTAGCATCGTACCAACAACATCATTTGGATAAACTTCAGACTCGTCCATGGTGCTTTGACTTAACGCGAGTTCAATTTTTTCCTAAAATATATTACAACACAAAAACCATAGTATAACTTAATCTAGCAGCGAACAATAAAAGGAAAAAGAAAAATTAAGGAAGAGATAGATGTTGCAACTTTCAAACTAAAAAGATATTTATTATTTCAAATGTACTGCCATATAATAACTTCGAGATCAGCTTTTTTCTTTTCGAAAGTACTGAAACTATGCTGATAAACATCAAAAGTAAACCAACATGAAACAAAGAAACACAGCAGGATATTACAGTTCAACCAAAATTCCTTTTCTATATGTGGTCTGCATAATTTATAATTTTTTTCTTACATTCAATAATCTCCAATAGCCAAAACAAAAACATATGTTGAAAACCAAATGAGAGACTAGCAGAGATGCTTTGCGGAGATATCACTTCCTTTAGTGTATATTTTTTTTCTTACATTCAAAATCACGTGTCTAATATTTTGGTTTGATTTATTAAGTGTATCATTGACGGTGACATCAAGCAGATACAAAAATAAAGGAAAGGTTAAGTCAGCTCCAATATTAAAGAGATTAATCTAGAAAAAGGAATCAGAAAAAAAATGAAATTTGAAAGAGTAATTGAAATCTGCCACTCTTTCTGTAACAATTTTGTAAAAATTGGAGTTTGTACTCCACATGTTGTAGTATTTAAAAGCTTGTCTTCTTCTAGTTTGTGCACTTCCTAATCTCATATGGATGAGTAATAACTCACCACTTTATTCAAAAAAATGAGCCCTACAATCAGGCATTTCATCAAGCCATTCTGTATTTATAAGTAATCAATCAATCTGTGAAGAAACTCTTTTAGTTTCTTCTTTGTCATTCTATGGAAAATTATATCCTGTATGTACTAATTCCTCTGGTTCACTTGTATTAATACAGTTCTAAAAGTTAACCACCTTTATCAAAGAGACAAGATTACCCTATTCTGTCAATACCATGCCAGACAAAATATGTGTCAGTTGCTATCACGTGAACTGAAGGGTCACAATTTGAGAAGTCTTTAGCAGCTCTACATATCCCTTCACTTCACATAAAAGCAGTTGTAACTATATATATTCCTCCATTCTTTTTAATTTCCAATTGCCATTCATACTTAAAAACTTCTTTATCTTTAGCTATAGCTATAATAAGGGGCATTTTGAAAAGATGCAGGTACAATTACACCTCTCTTTGTCTATCAGCAGGTACAATAACATGACTTCTTTATCTCTATTTATCTCTCTTAGCTTTTTCTTTGTCAACAACAACATATATACACCACCATGGCTGTCTTTCTCACATATTCCACTTAGCTAGCTTACATACATAATGCTTACACTCGCAGGAACACAAAAAGTTAGCCACCACCTATAGCATAGTTATTATTACTATCATGTATAATTAAGCACATAACAAGCAACATACATGTAAAACCACACATTCACCTGTCCTTCTCAACCAAAAAGCTATGCTATCAACAACATCACACTTCTTTTCCCACTTTCTCTATGTCTCTCTTATAATTCAAAATTTATATATCCATACATGAGAAGTCTCACTCAAATAAAAAGAGTCTTAATTAATTCAACTTTGTTTTCCTTTTGTTGATGCAGCTAGCTACCTTATTAAAATTGACATACACAATAAAGGAGAAGAGCTAACTTGTCCTTCTCAAGATCCAGTCCCACCATATAGCCACCTTGTTATCAAGTTTTTTTAAGATGCAACCTTCTGGCAATTAGAGTCCCAGTATTTCCAGTTCTTCTTCTTACTTAAACATTGATATTTCATTTCCTTATATGCAATACGAACCCGAATTTTTCAATATTTCCATGACCTTTGTTTCTCCAACCCCTCATGATCAGTATAATCTTGACACCAGTATTATGGTAGAAGAAGATTTCGACAAAGTAACTAGTACTTACATTAAACGTAACAAGATTTTCTAACTATGTTTAAGTTTCGACATTACTACTTAGTAGATTAGTAAGATAAAACAAGAACAACAAGTTGCTAGTGAATCGAACTAGGCCTCACACGGCTTCACTAGACTTTGAATTTGTATTTTGAACAAGAAAATGAGATGAATAACAAGGCAACAATGCTAGTGAATCGAAAAAGCCCCACACGGCTTCACTAGACTTCAGAGTTAACAACAAAATGTTAAAATGACAAAAATTGCTCAACAGAGTACTTACACAAATCTCCTTTACCACTTCATTAACATATGATCCATCTTCTTTCTTATGAGTAGCAAGATAAAGTGTTGCTCGTCCAGGCTTCTTTCCAGCCTCAACCATCTTCAAAGAATATTGACTTAACAAATTAAGGATAGTTTCATGTTCAATAAAATAAACTAAAATATAGTGAACAATTATATTTCACCATTTCAGCTCTTCTTTTTGCGTTAGACTTGGAGCCACCAATGTGTGGAATAGTTTGCTTCTTCTGATTTTTAGCATTTTAGTTGCATATTTTCTAGAAAATAAATACATAAATTTAGTATACAAATAATAAGTTTGGCTTCAAATGAAGGATTTAAGAAGATACCTTCGTTTTTTTGTCCAAATGATAATCAACATAAGAAGTCCATTGATCCTTTGAAATTTCTTTGGGAACATTAGCCATAAGTTCAGATCGGCTTAGAAGTGGGTCAAAGGTCTTATCCCATAACTTTAGCCTCCTTGCACCCTACTTCTTTGAAATAGAATTATAGACATACCGTCGTGTAATTGACTCGGTTATTTCAAAACAAAATCGGGGCTTTGGAAATAAAATATTGGTTAGATTATGTATAGCCATGTCAATATAAAATAGTGGGTTCCTCTCCTCCACATCTCCAAAAAAAATGATGCCTTATCAATCTAAATTTATGATTTCTTGTCAAAAATTGACGATGACCAATAAAACACCATTTTCTACTATGCCGAAGTCGACAAGGTTCAGCGTTAAAATTACAAGAAGGACATGCTAAACCAGTATGTGTGTTCCAACCAGATAAAATATCAAGTCCAGGAAATTCACTTACTGTCCACATAAGAGCTGCCCTCATTCTAAATATTTCATTCTTTGATGAATCAAATATTTCCACACCGTCATACCATAATTCATTCAACTCCTTGATAAGGGGTTGCAGATATACATCTATGTTATTACCGACTGTACGCAGACCTGGAATGATCATTGAGAGGATAAAATTTGGCTGCTTCATACACAACTAAGGGGGAAGGTTATATGGAACCAAAATGACAGGCCAAATGCTATAAGAAGTACTCATCGTCCCAAATGGATTGAAACCATCACTAGATAGGCCTAATTGAACATTTTAAAAATCAGAAGCAAATTCAAGAAAAGTTGTATCAAATTTTTTCCACGCCTTACCATCTCTGGGATGCCTCAAGATTCCATCATTTTTAACATTCTCGCCATGCCATCTCATAAGCTCAGCAATCTTGGAGCACATGAACAATCTTTTCAACCTTGGTATTAATGGGAAGTAACGCAAAATTTTTGCAGATTTCTTCTTTTGCTTCTTACTTGTACCAGGTGCATGATCTTTATCATTCTTCTTTGTAGGTTTCCATCTAGAAGTGTGACAATGTTTGCATTTTTCCTCATTAGCATCGTCTCCCCAATATAACATGCAGTCATTTGGGCAGACATCTATCTTTATACAATCAAGACACAACTTCTTGATAGTTTTCTTGGCATCATAAAAAGAACTAGGAAGCTTTGCAAAATCAAATGCATCTCTCAGTAGATCTAAGATCATTCCCATTCCCTTGTCACTCAATCCACCCAAACACTTAATATGATACAATTTCAACAAAAATTCTAACTTAGAGTACTTACATCCATCATACAATTCTTGACTTCTATCTCTAAGCAACTTAAGAAAGTCTGTGTTATTCGAAGCAGCCGTGTCATTTGATATTCCTTCTTCTCCCGCTACTTGTGAAGGACTTGCATCCATCCCCTCATGCCTTAAGCCTTGAAATTCTTCATTAATTAATAATTCTACGGGATTGTTAGAAGGCAGTATATAATGAGTAACCACTATATTGGGAGAATTATTCAACACATTACTTTCTCCATGTATATAACCCAAGTGATTCCGAGGAAATTGCTTGCAGATCAAATGGGCGTGCACTATATCTCTAGTATGCCACTTTGTAAAATAGCAGAGAGGACACGAACATTTAATTCTATCTTCTACGGCTGCATTCATAAATGCAAAGTCCAGAAATTGAGTCAAACCACGCTCATATTTCGGTGTGTTCCTGGGTTTTCCAATCCAAGATTTATCCATCTAAATATATTAAGAACTAATCTGCAACATAATTAAGAGTTCAAATGATAAAGCAAAGTCAAATTATCAAAGAACTAAAGTATGTTATTTCAAAACTAAATATGAAATGTACATATAGAGATGGCACATACCAAAAGTACTTTTAAAACATGAGGTCTTAAACATGTTATAATATTTCTATGCCTATTAAAGCATGTTGGGTAAAATACAACATTTAGATTTAAAGTTTCTAAATATAAAAATTAACAAAGTTTCAACTTTTGAAAAAGCTCCTAAAGGAAAGCAAGCATGATTCACAAGTGGCTAATCTAAACCCATAAGGTGTAGTGTATTTCAATTGGTAACTAAACCTAAACCAAAGGACAGAAAAATAGAATAGGAAGAGAAACAACTTATCAAAATTTTAATTCCTCCATATTTGCCATGCCATAGAGTTTCTACAAGAAGTGAAAAATTATTTTAACTTCCTTAATAATTTGCATAGCATGTTCTTATTCTCCTTTCCTTTATAAAAGTAGCTTAATTAGCATACTTCTACATGTTTAACAACAGTGCTCACTTTCATAGAACGTTATCAAGCAATAAATGAAAGAAAATAATACTACAATCAATCCACCAGAAACAAAAGAAATCTCAAAAAGAATAAAAAAGTACAAACAACCTATACTGATGCAAATAAGAGCAACATTTTAGTTGAAGAGGCTCTAACAAATATTCCACTCTTCAGACAATAATATGTTCATTATGACCTGTATAAGACATAAATTCCTTCAACTAAAGAAAACATTATAGTAAAAAGAACCCATTGGAGACTAATATTTCTTTTAAACAGTAAGGACCTTAAAGAAGAAATTGAAGCATAAATATTGTAAATATAGGAAATTAAGAAAGTCTTTAGGAACATATACCAATCTCCGAAGAAACACAATCGTTGGAGAAGAGTTACCATCGGAGAACAGCTGTCACCGAAGTGAATGCTGCCGCTGGTGTCGTCGGAGAACAGCCACCGCTAATGGTTCTGTTTACTCAAGCAACATAAAATGGACAGAAGTAGTAATAAGTTGAAAACTACCTATAATTAACTTATAAAATACACCAAAGCACTAAGCAGTGATAACGCTCAAACTACAGCTCTCGTAAGAGTGTAAGCGGACGCTGTCAAATATAGAACCCAACTGGGTTGGGTGTCGAATCCTACAGGGAATACTTGGTCACTAAGTAAGCAACGATTATTAGACTTTTGATGAAAGTTCTGCGAATAAAGGGGGGGATTTTATGTGTGCAAATAACGTGAACAAAATAGTAGAGTAAAAATGGAAAATAGAAGAGTAAAACGGAGTACTTGGTTGGTTTTAATCAATGAGAATCGAGAGTTAGGGTTATGTCCACCTTATGAGTTGTACGTATCTATTGACTATGAGTTATACAGAATTCAGACATGCATGCGTTTATAGAGAATCGTATTCTATGGTAAATCCAGACGTCTTTCGACCATCAAAGACTATTTCACTTTAACTCTTTCGAGCTTAAAGCGTATCTAATGGTACAAATTCTCCAAGAGGTTAATCCAGTTACGACACTAACTTTTTAACAGGGGTTGGTGCCCTATTACCTTGACATTATCTCTTTTCCAGACATGTAACCTTTCTTTCGAACAAGTTAATGCTATACTGGCGTATTCTATATGTTTGCAACCACAAGAATTTAAATTAAGATGAAGAGAGTAATGATATAAGCAGCATACGTGTCAAGAATTCACAAACTCATAGCAATAGATAGTATCTCATAAGGCTTCCATAACCCTAACAGAGAAGTTTAGCTACTCATGATTGCAACGGAGATCACAATAAACATCATCATGATCTCACGTTGGTCACAAGGGTCGTGTTTTCTCTGTCAGAAAGTGTAACGTGAATTAGGATCAAACGTTGAATGAAAAAGACTTGAATTAATTAAGGAGTGAATAAGAATTTATTAGAATGGGAAGGAATAGAAGGGGGAATAAGAAGAGAATGCTGAAAAGTTTCAGCAAAATAGGGTTTATATAACATCCATATCCCAGTCCTATTGAAATAGGGTTTTTATCCTTGTCCTAGTCCTATTGGGTTACTGCATACTTGTCCTAATCCTACTAAGTTACTGCTGATCCCCAAGTCTTTGTAAATGCTGTTTTTGCCCGGGACAAGTTATCCATGCATCACTTTCAGTCCATAGGTGTCCAAACATTGCTTTCCTTCTTTCGTGAAGCTTTCTTTGGCGTCAAGTTATCCATAAAATGCTGAAATCTTCATCATTTATACCTGAAAACTTTCTAATCATGTTTGTTAGCTCACTTACAGGAAAAAGGACTAAAAGTGCAGGAATTATATATTTTGTCCTTAAAACTTAGCCTAAAATATGGGTAAATTATGGTGTTTAGGCGTGTAAATACGCCTATCATCAACACCCCACACTTAAAGCTTTGTTCGTCCTCGAACAAAATATCATGTCCATATAAACATCTACTTAGGATTTCCACAGTAACAACACAAAATATTCATCAAGACAGGCACAACAATTATTAACAAAGAGTAGTTTTCTGATCACTACTAGAAACAATTCAACCTCTAACATAGACTCGTGATGATGGTGAATTTGTATCCACAAGTTAATGTACAAAGAATCATACACAACTACCCAAAACTCATCAACCATGTGTGTCTCACAATATATCACCCATAATTACTCACAAGTATTGTATATATTTCAAACATGGGTATAAGATTATCCTTGCTCTCACTCTCACAAAGAATTCATATGTTGCAACTGATGACCATAGGCTTGCCCTTAGTGTAATGCTCCACTAAATATCAGAATGCTAAGCCTAGGATCAAATAGGTCTTTTACAGGTTGTAATATAGGCTAAGGGACGGGTAGGACTATTTTGGCCAGAAATAGTGACTATGTTCCTAAGCGCTTTAATATATCACATTATGCCATTTATGCTTTCTTTCAAACAACCTTTCTACTTTCTTTTAATCTACCACCCCTTATCACCCCTTTTGTTATTCAATTTTGAACAGAATTAACTTTTTATTTTCCTTTTCATTTTTCTCTCTTCTCTTTTTTTTATAACACACCTCTATGATAACCATTCTTTTTCATAACAAATTCAAGTACCAATTCACTTTAAGGCACTAATCTCACCCAATTTCCTCTTATTTTGTCACATGACTTTACAATTTAAAGCACTTAGGAATTTGGAACAAATTATGGTCTTGAAAAAAATGGATTAGGCTTACATATGAGGCTGCCAAAGAAAATAGGCTAAAGGCTCAAAGGGGGTTATCTAGGATGATGTCCATGGGTAGGTAAAACGAAGGTAAACAATCAAAGGTTGCCAAAGAAATGCCTAAATCATCTCCTAAACTTACACTCTTTATTTCGCTTTACATACACACCAGGCAAGTTCTAGCATCAGCCACAAACACAGAATATACTATCACCTCACACACACAAGGCACATAGTCAACTTTATTGGGAGTAGTATAGACTCTTGACCCAACAGATGAAGGAATTGAACCACATAATGAGTCACATTTAGAGCCAAAACGTCTCAATAATAATGATTTTATCACAAACTCTTGTCACAATACCATGCTGCCTATCAGAACAATTTTATCCAAAGTTTTTAACAAAAAAAATTTTTTGACTACTAAAAAAAAATAAAATAAATAAACAAATAAACATAAATAAGCAAAATACACATAAATAAGCAAATGCAGATAAAGAAGTATAGTATACAAATACCAGCACCCCACACTTAGACGGGACACACTGCCCTCAGTGGAAAATAAATAAGAAGAACCTGGTTAGTTGGACTCCTCCTCTATGTCTGGGGTCATACCCCCTACGTCGGAATCATCATCAGAGTCGTCATCCTCAGAAGTTCCTCATAAGTACCCCACTTGATTCCAAGAGTTCGTCGAGGTATTTGCAGCACGGAGGATTCAGCTTGCTCTTTTCTTCCTCTTTTCTTACCTTTCTGTATGGTGGGCGCTTTTTCTTTTCCTTGTCGTCCTTTTTGTGCCATTCTACCTGAGATCTCAATAAAGTAATGTTAGCTTCATCTCGGAAGATTAAATCGACAAACAAACAATAGTGGCACCACTCTACACTTAATTTGTTGACATAAACTACTTAAGTGAATGATGTCGATTACTCAGACTTCATCGACCTACATTTAGGTAATATGTTCCAACAATATGTTCAGCACAGTCATACTTTCATGTCCTCTTAACGTTATGCAATCTTGACAATGCTTTCGTGTTTGGACTAATGCATCTTTTGAACAAAACTACTACATAGATATCGTATCAATTTATGGCATAGAAATAATCACAACATTGCATGTTTGTAGTCACCCATGATTTTCATCTCAATGAACAAGTCATTTCAACATGTAATCTTTCAAGTTATAAGATTATGCAATTATCTTGACCATGTCGATTTCGCAAAAGTATGACAGTGTATCAAAATCAAATACAAGTTGGAAACAAGTCAAGAGCATCCATACATATTCTTTCACTCACTTAGTTGTATCAACCACATTCAAATCACCAACACTACTTCACAATTTAACAACTTATTATAAGCGTAGTAGTGTAGTACTTACGGAATATAAATGAAGAACAAGGAAGTACTTACTTGGTTAATGGCCTCGGAAGATGTTCTTGCAAAGTAAAAGAGCAAAAATAAAAGTTTTGAGAGTTTTGGGAGGCAAAGGCGGCGCCTATGCTATGGCATTGTAGATTCAGAGAGCAAAGGCAATGGCATAGGCGGTGCCTTTAGCTTTGCCTAGTTAAGCAGAATGCCATAGCATAGGCCATGCCTAATGCTTTGCCTAGTTGAGCAAAAGGCTTTTGCATAGGCGGAGCCTATGCTATGGCATTGTTGAGCATAGGCGGCGCCTATGCTATGTCACTCTAGAATCCGAGAGCTTATGCCATAGCATAGGCCTTGCCTTGTTCGTGGCCTAGATTTACATAGGCCTTGCCTTGTTCTTTGCCTATATTTTCATAGGAAATGCCTGACCCATAGCCTTTTGCTTCTTCATTCCTAACTTACCACCTTCGACATGCAATACTTCCAAATCAAAATTTGAAACCAATCTCCTCTTTTACACCTCTTGCACCTACATTTACTCAAAAACAACAAAAATGATTAGAACGATGGGTTGCCTCCCATCAAGCGCCTTAGTTTTGGTCGTGGCTCGACAAAATCCTAAGAAAACAAAAACAACAAAAACAATTAAAAATGATGGGTTGCCTCCCATCAAGCGCTTGATTTATTATCGCGGCACGACATAGCTATCTCGATTACTTAGACTTCATCGAGATAGATGGTGCATCATTTTCTGAATGGATTCAGACGACTCTG
This sequence comes from Capsicum baccatum var. pendulum, assembly GCA_030864225.1. Classification (NCBI taxonomy): domain Eukaryota; kingdom Viridiplantae; phylum Streptophyta; class Magnoliopsida; order Solanales; family Solanaceae; genus Capsicum; species Capsicum baccatum. The sequence goes on from CM061558.1 coordinate 249,989,208, forward strand.
ATGCTTACTTGTAGGCATGCAATCTTCGTTGATATGACTCTTGTGCATACATATCCCAGGAGGGATACCAATTATATCATCAATAGTCCAACCCATAGCTATCTTGTATCTCTTCAGAGCAGAGATGAGAGCCTCTACGTGCTGCTCACTTAAATCATCCGCCATACTCACAGGAAGTGTATTTCCACTTCCCAAGAACGCATACCTTAGATAATTGGGGAGCTCTTTCGATTCTAGCACTGGTGGCTCTTTAATGGGAGTCTTCGCTGTTGGTGACGGTTGATTCTTAAGATCAAGGTTCGGCTGTTTAGGAGTATGAGAATAGGACCCTATTTCTGTTAGAGCACACATAGTTTCTTTATAATCTTCATCGTCCTCATGCTCAACATTCAGCAGCGCAGCAGAAAATGGTTCATCAATAGGCTGCTTCTCTACAAATAAGTTTTTCTCATCCTCATAACAAGCATCATCTACAGAGAACACATTCATATTGCTGGGCTGCTTCATTGCTTTGCATACATCAAAATGGACCACTTCGTCATTCAATCGAAATAACAGCTCATTAGCTCTCATATCAATAAGCACACTTCCTGTTGTAAGGAAAGGACGTCCTAAGATTATGGGAACTTCAGAATCCACCTCACAATCTAAAATCACAAAGTATGCAGGAAAGATGAAGGTGGAAACCTTCACCAACACATCATGTAGGATACCAACAGGTCATTTTACCGACCTATCTGCCATTACAAGCCGCATATTGGTTGGTGTAGGGTCTCCCAACCCCAACTTTCTATAAATAGATAGTGGCATCAAATTGATGCTAGCTCCCAAATCGCACAATGCCTTAGCAAAATCCAACGATCCAATTGTGCAAGGAATAGTAAAAGCACCAGGGTCTGCCTTCTTTTGAACTAACGATCTCGTGGCAATCGCACTGCAATGATGAACCTCATCTGCCAAGTCATAACTTACTGCCCGCTTCTTTGTCAAAAGGTCTTTCATGAATTTAGCGTATCCGGGCATTTGCTCTAGCGCTTACACCAAAGGAACATTAATGGTCAGCTGCTTCAACATCGTCATGAATTTGTTGAACCTAGTGTCATTATCCTTCTTCTTCAGCCTCTGCGGAAAAGGTGGTGGTGGAAGGGGAATAGTTTTCTCCACCACTTTCTTTTTATCTTGCTTCCAACTATCAATCTTTTCAGGCTGCAGACGTCTAGGGGTGACGTCATGAACACACTCTTCAGTTTCTTCGGCCTCTTCACATTCTGCATCAATAACATTATCCGCTATATCATCAACCACCTGCTTGCCTTTAGACGGATTGTCTAACACCTTACCGCTCCTGGTAGTAATAGCCATGCATATTCCATCATTCCTTGGATTTTGCACAGTGTTGCTGGGTAGCGTTCCAACCTTTCTTTGGTTGAATGCCGCAGATAATTGACTCAATTGTTGCTCTAGCTGTTTTATTGAAGTGGAATGCGAGTCAACTAATTGCTTCATTGAGGATAAATCATTGATTACCTCTGTTACTCCCATGTTGGTTGCCTCTACTCCTTTCAACAACTTAGCCATCATATCTTCCATGGACATATTTTTGGAACCAGATGCAGTGACGTCACGTCTTCCAGGAGGAATATACATGCCACTCCTGTCAGCCTTGTTCTTCCAACTACCTTGATCACGGTCCTTGTTTCCAGAATTATCATAATAGTTCCGACCTTGGTTTCTTTGGGCATTTCCTCGGAAACCCCCCTGATTGTTCAAGTAGTTGGCTTCTTCCTCAGAATCGGATTCGTCTCTTCCTTTTGATGTAACCGTTTTGACTTTTTCGGTCTTCCCTGATAATAGATGCTTTGTAAGAAGATCCATCTGTGTTTTTATGTGAGCCATATCCTGGTCACGCTCCTCTTCTCTTTGCCTCTGTTCTGCTGTCATGCCAATAGATATAGTAGAGCTTGCTACCTCCGAATCCCTGGTATGCCAAGCTCTACTCTGCTTTGTCATACGATCTAGCATACCACTTGCTTCATTAAAAGTAAGGTCCATGAATGACCCACCTGCAGCATTATCAACCACTAGCTTAGTTACCAAATTCAAACCTCTGTATAATATCTCCATCAAGTGGACATTGGTCATATGATGATTTGGGCACCGCATAAGCTTCTTCTTGAACCTCTCCCATGTTTCGTGGAGAGCTTCAGTTGGAAGCTGTCTAAAATTGCTGATCTCATCTCTCAACTGTGCTTTCTTGGATAGCGGAAAGAATCTTTCTAGGAAAGCGTCTTTCAATTGCCTCCAATTTGTAATAGAATCAGGAGTCAGCCCGTTCAACCACAGAGTTGCCTCCCCAGATAGAGACAATAGAAATAAACACAACCGAATAGCATTCTATCCAACGCCTGGATTGTCAAATGACTTGCATGTAGAGATAAAGTTGATCAGATGCATACTCGGATCATCGCCTGCTAGTCCACCAAATAATCCCTTGAGTTGTAAAAGCTGAATCACGGTGCTAGTGATATTGAACTTGGCTCCGGGTGCCAATGGCGGAGGAATAATAGCTCCTGTGGCACCAGCTCCATCAAGATCATCATCATCATCATCAAACGGTATTTGCACGGCTCGGCGTTCAGGCCGAAATCTTGCTTGACGATCTCTTCTATTTGCCGGTGTCACAACTTCAGCATCACGCCTCGGGTTTAGTAACTCATCATCACCCAAGTCCTCATCATCAGGATCTGCTGCTCGCCCAGGGTTATCAATATTTTGTTGATGTACTTGAGCAGCGGCCAACATAGCTAATCTAGCCTGCTCCTGTTGAGCAACCCTTCTCTCAATGTCACGTTGTGCCTCCATCCTGCCAATACGTTGTGGTTCAAGGTTTATGGGTAATAATGGTTGACCAGAACTTCGAGTATTGGGAATGCACTGAACAAAACCTGTAGAAAACAAAAACAACAACTAAAAGTAAAGTACGAGAATCTTTGACCAAAGGGTCTAGTAATTATCACAAACGTAGTAGACAACCGTATTCCCCTGCAACGGCGCCAATTTTTAATAACGCTCAAACTACAGCTCTCGTAAGAGTGTAAGCGGACACTGTCAAATATAGAACCCAACTGGGTTGGGTGTCGAATCCCACAGGGAATACTTGGTCACTAAGTAAGCAACGATTATTAGACTTTTGATGAAAGTTTTGCGAATAAAGGGGGGGATTTTATGTGTGCAAATAACGTGAACAAAATAGTAGAGTAAAAACGGAAAATAGAAGAGTAAAACGGAGTACTTGGTAGGTTTTAATCAATGAGAATCGAGAGTTAGGGTTATGTCCACCTTATGAGTTGTACGTATCTATTGACTATGAGTTATACGGAATTCAGACATGCATGCGCTTATAGAGAATTGTATTCTATGGTAAATCCAGGCGTCTTTCGACCATCAAGGACTATTTCACTTTAACTCTTTCGAGCTTAAAGCGTATCTAATGGTACAAATTCTCCAAGAGGTTAATCCAGTTACGACACTAACTTTTTAACAGGGGTTGGTGCCCTATTACCTTGACATTATCTCTTTTCCAGACATGTAACCTTTCTTTCGAACAAGTTAATGCTATACTGGCGTATTCTATATGTTTGCAACCACAAGAATTTAAATTAAGATGAAGAGAGTAATGATATAAGCAGCATACGTGTCAAGAATTCACAAACTCATAGCAATAGATAGTATCTCATAAGGCTTCCATAACCCTAACAGAGAAGTTTAGCTACTCATGATTGCAACGGAGATCACAATAAACATCATCATGATCTCACGTTGGTCACAAGGGCCGTGCATTCTCTGTCACAAAGTGTAACGTGAATTAGGATCAAACGTTGAATGAAAAAGACTTGAATAAATTAAGGAGTGAATAAGAATTTATTAGAATGGGAAGGAATAGAAGGGGGAATAAGAAGAGAATGCTGAAAAGTTTCAGCAAAATAGGGTTTATATAACATCCATATCCTAGTCCTATTGAAATAGGGTTTTTATCCTTGTCCTAGTCCTATTGGGTTACTTCATACTTGTCCTAATCCTACTAAGTTACTGCTGATCCCCAAGTCTTTGTAAATGTTGTTTTTGCCTGGGACAAGTTATCCATGCATCACTTTCAGTCCATAGGTGTCCAAACGTTGCTTTCCTTCTTTCGTGAAGCTTCCTTTGGCGTCAAGTTATCCATAAAATGCTGAAATCTTCATCATTTATACCTGAAAACTTTCTAATCATGTTTGTTAGCTCACTTACAGGAAAAAGGACTAAAAGTGCAGGAATTATATATTTTGTCCTTAAAACTTAGCCTAAAATATGGGTAAATTATGGTGTTTAGGTGTGTAAATACGCCTATCATCAAGCAGCAGAAGACAAAAAAAAAGATAACTTCAGAAATGTAAACATTTATATAGAGGAAGTGATGAAATTGTACCAAAAAAAAAAAAGGATTACTTCTAAACAACTCCATCTAGCATCATAACACAGAGATTTCCTAAATCAAGAATAAACCAGATAGAACAATATGTCTAATTCACCGTCCTCGCGCCGGAATAAACAAGAATCATATAAAATTCGAGTCCACACAAATAGAAAATTATCAAAAGAAGTTGCAAAGACGGATTTCATACTTAATTCTCACTTAAACCTATAGATTAGTACTAATCATCCCATCACATTGCACTCATTTTCACAAACAGCCCAATTACAACTAAGGCATCATTTTCAAACAACAAAGCTTATAGGAAAAAACAAAAAATGTATAAAATTTGAGTACATCCAATTAAAAATTAGGGCTTTTAATGAGATATGAAGAAATATGATAAACAAACTTACTGGAATGTGAATCTGATAACAATGGAGCTCGGAATCAACTATTCGGTTATCAAAATTCTAGGGTTTTGAATCACCGATATAGAAATCGACTTTTCCTAAATCACACCCAAGCTGCAGTCACCGGAGAACATCTATTACCGGAAGAAGCTCAGGTTGGATCGGTGAATTTGCCTTCGACGGATTATTGCTTTTAAGGAATGTGTTGGTATTATCAGAAAAGAGGGTTGTGTGCATTTGTATTGTGAGATGAGAAGAGGGTTTTTGCTTTTGTATTGTGAGAAAAAGAAGACTGGTTTTTACTACTTTTGAGAAAGTGTTTTTGAGAAAGGAGTCTTATTTTGACAAAAAAAGAGGAATTCGCGGGTTTAGTAATTATTTTCGTGATATTTTTTGAGTATAGTGGGGGTTTTAACTGCCCCAATAATATTCTCATTTATTTTTAGTGATAGCGGGGTTTTTAACCTCCCCAATTATAATTAGAATAATGGGGGTTACATAAACCCCCGCAATTTGATACATTTGTGGGGGTCAATACCGTCCCCCGCAATAAAACCTCCGCAAAATACACTTTTTTTGTAGTGTAGAGGGATGGTGCTAGTAGACTAAGAAAAATGAGACTAGATTGTTAAGTGATACAAAGAGTGAATATGAATGGGATGAAAATTTTAGTTATAAGACAATGACTTTGGAGGCTAGGGAAAGTTAAGATTATTGTCCCTGAGAGGAATATCCTACAAAGAAGTTGGTACTTTTCCTATATAGTTTATCAGGATGAGTCTAGCATTCATGTGTAGAGTGATATCCCCACTGTGTTGAGAGTTATGCTTATGTTTAATTAGAGGATATGTCCACAAGTTTAGGATAGTTACCTTTGAGTCAAGGTAGATATGATGAACTAAGGTTGATCATGAATTTTCTCATAGTGACGAGTTTCAGGGAAGAGTCATGATAAATCTATTCTTATTCAAGAAAATTCCTCCTACTTAATTTTAAGAGGACATTCTACCAATGTCTTATGTATTCAAAGTGTGCCTATGCCTAAGATCTGAGTTCTCCATGCAACTTATGTCCATGCTTCGACCCCTGAACTAACAAAAATAATGTCTCTCAGCAATCCATGCTTTCATTTATTCAAGCTCTATGTTATTGATACAAGATCGACAAGGAAGACACTAACACACACAAAAACAGTCCATGATTTGAAGAACCGAGGACCCCTTTTGGTGACCCCTCTCGGATTCACTACACAATAACAATACAAGCACGATAACAACAAGATCCTAAGGTGTTCGACACCTATAATCAGCAAGCCACAAACAAAGATTACAACACAATAACAAGAACAAAAATGACACAACAAGGTTTCGGGTTTGGACACCCAAAATTGAGAATGAACACAACAACAATAATAAGATAGAATGATAGATAACTTGACACACAATGCACAAACACTATGAACCAAAGTGTATATTGAACACTAATACCCAAGACTTCATACAAATAACATCAAGTTCTTACAGTGGCCTCAAGGGAACAAAATCCCCAAGCAACCAACGTTTCAAAACAAGCAACCAACACAAGTGATTCCACACTTGTCACAAGTGATATCCACACTTGTATGAACACTCTCAAAGAGCTCTCAAAATATCATCTAAGTTATGAGAAAATGACATAATATGTTCTATTTATAGCCTAGGTTACAACTTATTACAAAATAACTAAAATGCCCTTAATGAGCCAAAACTCTAAAACTTGTTCCATTAGTTGGTCAGTCACCCGAGCATGAGTTCTTTACGTATTGATCCACAATCACGATCGTACTCGTATCATCCTCCCCTTCTTAAAAAAGGATTCGACCTCGAATCTGAACCTTCAAAATAATAGAAGAGACAAAAGAACACATATTCCTCATGACATGAGGGTTAAAGTTAGCATAATCAACAAAAAAATATCAAACCACTAGTGTACATTCTACACATACCGTGGGAACTGAGGGAACAAGATACCCTTCTAAGCACGAAAATAAATACTTGTCTATCCACCTAAGCGTGACAAGAAACAAGATAAAAAGAAAAGTGTACTTTTTTGGAGCAAGGACTATAGTGTACTCTTAGGTTCTTCATCATCAAGAGGTCAAAGTGGAATCAAGACCTTACCTTCTTCGGGCCAAGCATCATCATGAGGTTTTCTCCTCATCAATCCACAAGGCACATTAACTTCCCCTTCTTCCACCACCCTCTCGGGTTCACCATTATCTTCATCATCCTCTTGAGGGGTTCCTTCACTAACATTATTTTTGGTCACTTTATCCCTAACAAAATAAGGATCACCCTCCACTAGTATAATGTTTCTTCGGTTTGGGCACTCACTAGCTTTGTGACCCCAACCTTGACATTTAAAAAAAACGATACCCTTAGGATTAGGAATGGAAGAATTAGTACCTTCAAGCCATAGATACCTTTGGATTGTTTTATCAAATGGCTTCTTCTCTAAGGGCTTGTAGGACTTGTCCCACCCGAAGGTCTTCTTAGCATGATTGTTCCTTTCAACTTCAATGGTCGCTTCTACAAGGTCCTCAATTCGGTTAAACTTGTGGACAACTAATTGAGAAACAACTTCATAGCACAACCACCCTTGAACCGAGCTAGGCAATGATTTGGAGGTTTAAGTACGTCAATACGTAGGATCAAGTTTTGAAACTCATCATAATACTCCTCCACACTTCTATCTCCTTGCCTCAAGGTGTAGAGCTTTGTTAGTTGCTCTTGTTTGTACCTTTCCGTGACATATCTCTTCCTTATAAGAGCTTTTAATTCATCCCAATCCGGAGAGTCAAAATTGTTATTCCTTGCCCGTTTCAACCGCTTTGTCTCCCACCAAGTATATGCATAACCTTCAAATTAAGCAATGGCATGTGCGGCTTTATTTTGGGAAGTTAACTGATTGAGTTGGAAAACCGATTACATTGTAACTCTCAATCAAGATAGAGAGATAGATTACTAGTCCCTTTGAAAGAAAGAAGAGTGATCTTAATGGAATTTAGGCTCGTGTCTCTACCCGCATTGCCTCCTTGGTCCACTAGACCTTATTGAATATGAGGTCGATGTCCCAAGTTGCCCCTACCATGAGGAGCCGATCCAACTTTTCCCCTTCTGCCTCTATGTCCCCCTCCATAAGCTCTTCTTTTATTGCTTACAAATTCCGCAAAGAGAGTTGCTTCATCTAATCCCTCACCTCTATAAAGACCCTCACCTTCTACATCATCAATTTGGATCGGTTGGTTTTGGTTTAGTGGTGCTCTTGGCATATCAAGAGGGTCTCAAATTTGGGAAGCTTCTTGATGGACTTGAATTCAGTTTTTTGGATAAGTAGGGACTTGGTGGATGGGTTCATGGGTTGGTCTAAGTGTATTGAGCAATTGGGGAAATGTATCCGGGGTGGTAGCATGTCCACAAGTCGAGGCGTGGTAGTGTTTCGGACTTGAATGGTTAGAATCTAAACGAACTTCAAATGTAGCCATTCTCATTGAAAATGAACCCTCTATCCCATCCATCCTTCCCTTCATCCTCTCCATTCGACCACTAAGATCATGTTTTACGCTCATTATGGCCGCCAACAAAGCATCCATGGTTACCTCTCTCGAGGCTCTTAGACTACCTTCACCCTAAGCCATCATACGTAATAAGAAATACTAAACAAAACACAAGCAATAATAAGTTAAGGTTAGCAAAAATAACCCTCACTAACTCTCAAGCTCACACTTTTTCAAGTATCACTCAATTGGTCTCACAAGTGTTGGTACACTATTTTTACTCTAATGAAGTTACTTGGTCTCACTTGCGGCTTAACGTCGGAATGGATTTTTGTTCGCAACGACTCAAAATAAATTTGTACGTACTTGAATCAAAAGGCTACAACGAGTTTTCAAAAAGATAAAAGCACATAAAGAAACGTAGACACGAATAAACCGACCCAAAACTAATTTACAACCTAGTAGACAATTACTAGTTTGTTAATTAGCAATAGAATCAACAAAATGCAACTAAGAAACAAAGATTAGAAACTAATAAATCAAAAAATTTGAGCTTACTTATGTTGCGTGAACAGTAAAACATGATGACGTGGCAGCTACGTAATTGGTCGCGGTCCCACACAATTTTTTTTAATCACCAATTTGAAGTTTTTGTCTTTTGGAGGAAAAATTCAAGTCTTAGAAACTTTTTCAAATTCCAACTCAAAAAGTGAGACTTGACTTTACTATTCCCACAAAACAAGGTCCTTGAAATATGGAAAAGTGGTTGACAAGTCTTTGAAGTGATGTGTTCAAGTCTCTTCACCAACAACTTTTCAACTTTATCTTACACCTTTTTTGGATCTATGTTATACTTTATATTGATTAAGAGATGTCAAGATGTGAAGAATAACAAGATCTCAACAACAATTTCTCAAGAACACCACCAACATTCACCTCCAAGTCCACAACAATTGCAACACACGACCAAGATTAACAATATCAAAACACAACCAACTTCCAATTTACATCAGAAAGGTCAACAATATAAGCTCAAACCTTTAGATCTAGACACTTTAGTGTTGGTGAGAAATAAACCAACACTAAAAACAATCTAAACAAACAAAAGACTACAAGATCTATCCACAAAGAAATATATCTCGGCCAAGAACAAGAACAACTTCTACACTTTCCTTTTTTCTGTATTTTTAAGCTAGCTAGCACAAGATTGATCTTGTGAAAACAAAATCAAGCCATGCTCTGATACCAAATGATACAATATCGATAAGGAAGACACTAACACACACTAAAATAATCCATGATTTGAAGAATCGAGGACCCCTTTTGGTGACCCCTCTTGGATTCACTACACAATAACAATACAAGCACGATAACAACAAGATTATAAGGTGTTCAACACCTATAATCAGTGAGCCACAAACTAAGATTACAAAACAATAAAAAGAACAAAAATAACATTCAACACAATAACAAGAACAAAAATAATATAACAAGGTCTCAGGTTTGGACACCCAAAATCGAGAATGAACACAACAACAATAACAAGATAGAATGATAGATAACTTGACACACAATGCACAAACACTATGAACCAAAGTGTACATTGAACACTAAGACCCAAGAATTCATAAAAATAACATCAAGTTCTTACGGTGACCGCAAAGGGAACGGAATCCCCAAGAAACCAACATTTCAAAATAAGCAACCAACACAAGTGATTCTACAATTGTCACAAGTGATATCCACATTTGTATGAACACTCTCAAAGAACTCTCAAAATATCATCTAAGTTATGAGAAAATGACCTAATATGTTCTATTTATAGCCTAGGTTACAACTATTATAAAATGACTAAAATGCCCTTAATGAGCCAACACTCCAAAGCTTGTTCCATTTGTTGGCCAGTCACCCGAGCACGAGTTCTGCACGTATTGATCCATAATCACGATCGTACTTGTATTAGTTATAATGCTCAATATCCATAAATTCATGGCTCACATCATGCTTAGTTCTAAGAAACTATACCTTTTATATGTTACCGACTTATTTTATGTCATGTCTATCTCAAAGTGACACTATCTATGAAAATGCATGCCATTTTCAGTTCCTAAAATGAGGAGCAATAGCTTCAAGTAGTAATCCTTGTCTCAATCATTGACTATATGAGTTCCGATTTTATGCTATACAATTTATGATATATGCGCTCATGTTTATCACTGTGTTCAGTCCTAAGAACTCGTGTTGTATTATGTTTACGCCTAAACGGCTCTCTATTAGTGATCTAAATATTTGATATATGAAGTACTTCATGCCTATTGTATCTCATCTTACATCACAGGCCCCACTTTGAGTAGTGCGACAAATATATGTTATAATTGAATAGTGTCACTTTCATTCCTAATGTTTGTACTCTAGTTTCTCAATGGCCCTTCTTATGTTAGGATGGTAGTGGTTATGAAAGCATAGTAATATTTTAGATAAGAGAGTAGATGTTCTTTATTATAAAGATTTTGGGTGTGACTACCCGAGCTAAGGTTAGAGGTGAAGAGAAAAGAAAGAGATGGACTTTCATTATGTGAAATAATTAGAAAATGGATATATGGAGAAAATCTTTGTGAAAGTGATTAAATTTGTTGGTTTTGGTGGGGAGATCTATAAAGTGGGTGTAGTAAAGGTAGGTTTGAACGATGTGATTGCTAGATACACAAATCATTGTGTTATGTGGCTAGTACTTCTTGATTAAGACCTGAGGTTGTTTGATTATAGTGACAAGTTGGAGTAGTATTCTTGAAAGAATGTAGAGTATAGGGTCCAATAGCTTAAGATAACATCTTTAAACTCCGGGTTAGACTTAAATATAAAAGCACTATACAGTGAGACTCAAGCTATTGTACTTATGTTTGTTGAGGGGAATTATAAGTTGAAAATAATAAAGTATGTTGTTCATTGTAGATAGCATAATTAATAAATGTCACTAAATTTAAGGGTTATTGGTCGTATTATTTAAGGTGGAGAATACTTCTATTCTTATGTCCAGCAAAACCTTATTTCATATCGTGTATCAATATAAATCAGGACCTATGGTCATCAAATGAATTCATGCCTTATGTTTTTATGATTATGATCCATAGAACTCATATCCAAGGTCATCTCTATGTCAAGACTCATTATCTAATGATTCGTTCTTACACGATTTACTTGGTAGTGACATGAAGCTCTTCTTGATGCCTATGTATATTCTATTGAGGGAGAACTCCTAATGTGAAGTTACATACTTTATTACATACTTTTAGAGCTTCAACAAGTTCCTATCTATCATTCGAGGATGAATGATCCCAATGGGGATATAATCTAACACCCGATATTTTTGGGCTAAAATTTGAGTTGTCCTTCCTATGTATTTAGGTCTGAACCTAATAATTTATATTTAGATATAAGTTTGAATATCAATTATTTAGGGTAGGAACATCTTTGGAGATGAATTAAGGCCATAGAAATCTCCTAACTTAAAGTTAAGCTGAGAACTATGCTACCGATTGAGTTTTAGTAGATGTTCTTACTTGGGTCAACTTCCAATGATAATTACTCCTAGAATTTAATGAGTTAGCTGGCATACTATATACCAAATTAAAGGTCTTTGAGTCTTCTTTTCAACTCAACTTACTGTTTGTCAATCCGGGTTCAAAGAAAAATGTTATGAGCATTTTAGTGGGACACTATCCAAGGTGTGTGATGGGCCGCGAGAGGCACGGTTGTTGCTGCGCGATTGGGCCAGTGGCTCAACCCCCCCCCCCCCCCTCCCTCTCTTTTACCCAACGTAAAGATATGTTTCTCTTAATAAATCAAGGGAAAGCTGGTCCCTTTACCTTATGTAACTCCTCTAACCCATTTTATAACTTTAAAATCGCCCTAAACTAGTAAAAATCTCTCAAATTCCTCATTCTCTACCTCCCAAGAATATCAAGAAGAATTTTTCAATTCCAATGCTCGCCAGTTTCAATCTCAGGTTTTTCTTCAATTTTATTACATCAAAAAGGTATGTAGAATGATCTTAACACTCATGGAATTGAAAATTATGTTTTACAATACTCTAAATTGTATATGTATATATATGACATGGGTTTTGAAATTATTTGAAGAGCTTGAACTATGAACCCTTTTTTATGATAAGAGTTATGTATTTCAAAACTGTTATGGGTTACTGAATGAATAATGAAAAGATTGATATTTCGAATGCTTCCTTTATCGAATTATGCATCGTTTATTTATATGATTTTGAAGAGTATCTTTTGTACTTTAAATGCTCTTATTTTCCCATGAGAAGTGTGTGAATTATGAAAGAGATGACTACCTAAGAGTTAGGTCTTGAAAGGAAAAATGTTTTCCCTTAAACTTGTATATCCATTTCGAAATAAGAACTCTTGTTTGATATTTTATGATGATCGATAATATAAGTTTTTGAAAAAAGGGCTATAGAGATGATGTGGTATGTTTTATATGACTTGCAAGTCTAGGTATGTCGATACCTTTTATAGAATGCCTTTAAAAAGAAAGAGATGAATTTTTATAAGAATGAAGAATGATTTTAAGAGACTAAAATGGGTTTAAATAGAGTTAGATGGTTAACCGAGATGGCATGAGTTACAAGACTCATTGCTTGAAATCGTATTTTATCGATGCGGGACTTATGATGTCCTGAAATAGGGATAATAATGGTATACGTGTTGTGTGATCTGGTATACTAGTATGTAGAGACCTCATCAATCCTTGCGTCAAACTTGGATTGGGGCTTCTCCGACGAGTTAATGTCGGACCCATTATAACCCATGGGTTATATGAATGTCGGAATACCATCTAGCATAGAATTAATAAAGAAAGAGTTAAGTCTATGTTTTTATGAGATTGTTTGAAGCTTTTAAATTATGCCCATATATTTTGATTGTTTTTTGTTAAAATGCTTCCATAATGCTCTTGTCTAGTTTCTATAAAATATATGTTGTTTTGGGGTTGTTCTACATGCCAATACATTCCAAGTATTGACCGTCTTCGGACGGCTACATTATCTCATAATGTAGGTTCTGATGCTCAGTCTCGTGGTTTATCACAACAATAGAACCTTTGAAAATGTCAGAATTGGTGAGCCACCCATCTTCCAGAAGACATTTTATTGAAACATTTGTTTCTTTTAGTTTATGATATGGCCGGAGCCTTGTCCCGATCTAGATAGTTTATTCACTAATAGAGAATTCGTAGACAGGATTTGGTAAATGGTTATCATGACATCATTGATATAGTTAGCTTATAAGATTCCTTGAAATTCATTATATCCTCTGCATTTCATACGAAATATACTTGTGATAGTACTCTAAGGGATCTATCAGGCCTTCAAGGTTCGAGATGTCCGTCGTGGTCAGGGCCTCGACTCGAATCGTGATATAAATACTACTCAAGAAGAGAAACAATGTTGACAAGGGTCCACCCTAGGTCAGTAAAGCTCTTAATTAGGCCCTAAAAGTTGTTCCTATTAGATGTAGAACATGTAATTCAAGTAATTATTAGTTTTATTAATGAAACAATTGAATAGTATTGAAGAAAAATGAATGTTATAATTAGACAAATCACCACAATACGTTATTCAAATAAAAACTAGCTCTTAGGCAGAATACTTCAAATTTCTTATTTTACTTGTATCAGTTATTTTATGTTTCAATTAATTAAAAGATTTGCTTTTTTTCCTTCGCATGGTACCTTAAGAATACGACAAATCATCTTTCCCAAGTTTCCAATTATCGAAGTCTTTAGTAAAACCTTGGCTAATACATTAGGACTTTGAATTAAATTAGTCTATTTTTTTTTATAGTAGAGAAACGAGGTCATATTGTTTCATTAATCAGACATACTTAGCATTTAATGTGTTGCAATTACACAACGGTTGAACATCAATCCACAAAATTAAAATTCATAATTCTACCATAGCTCTTCAAAGGGCATGCCAAGATTTGTATTCGTTGCTCGAAGGGATCATGGAAGGATGGGGAGATCAACTTTGTTGAATGAGAAAAAACTCACTCACACGCTCATTCTCAACAAGATCTTCAATCTCTTCTTTGGAAGGTGGATACTCACTAGCAAGACAAAGTACAAAACAGGGATCACCAGGAGCAGACTTTCTGAATCTGCTATTAGGAGGGTAAACGTCGAAGCCCAATCTCAAATTCTCAATCCACCAATTTGCATATTACTCACCATTAATTTCAGAGAGGAGAATATTGTTTCTTGATTATTCATCTTCACTTTTAGCGGTCTCCAGAGTGTCTTGGTTAACAACACAACTTACTTTTGACCTTCTGACCGACCAAGGAATACCAGGACGCCCGACTTTATAACCAAGGGATTTCAAGTTGTATACATTTTCCAGAGAAAGGGGTGTATCATCATCAGGATCTTCCCCATAGCCTTCAGAATCACTAGTTGAAAAACTAGCCCACTTATCAGCTTCCATAGTTTTTCACAATAACAGGGAATTTCCCCTCTAGTTTTGTTAATAATGAACAAAGTTTTTAATAAGAAGATTCAAGTTAGTGTATTCCGATCACATACTAATATCTCCAACATTATCTCAAAAAATGTTTATGAAGCTAGAAATTGTATGTTATATGAATAGTATAGCTATAAATTACGATTACGAAAATGCAAAGGCGACACTAACTTTTGCGTCCTTAATATTTATTCACATGACTTGTCCTATATTTTAGTTTTATCTTGTAGTGAGTAATATATGCATATTTATAACTAACTACAACAACATATCATATGTACCAAGCCACTTATTATATTAAATAAATTTAAGATCTTTACCTTTACGTTTAGGTAACAAATGTGGTTCAACTCTTCTCCGGACTTCATTTATTGCGGGAGCTTTGGTACACTAGCTATCCTTAACCTTTAAGTAAGGTCATAACCAATATGACTGAGCGAGCTTTGGTACACTGGCTATCCTTAACCTTTAAGTAAGGTCGTAACCAATATGATTGAGCGCCTCCTCTGTGACAAAAGAAAGAGTTTTTAGCAACACTTAAAGATAAATGAGTCACAACTCTTACTAGTTATCAAATACATGCTTGGTTTCATCCTCCCCTTCTAGCAAAAGGGTCAAACTAGGCTTTCAATATAGATGCTTGCGTCCCAAAATAGTAATGAATAATTGGTAAATCGTGAAAGTTGATTGTTTATGCTCAAACAAGATTATTTCACCATTATTTCGACATGTGAAAGAATTAAAGAAAATTGGTATCCCGTGGGATGATCATAAGGGCAATTGATGGTTACTCCTCCGTAATCCACAACTCATCTATTTGAAGGATCTAATTATTACATTACACAAAATAGAAGGATAACTTGCTGACGCAACCTTGGATAAATTGATGGCACACATTTTTGTCCAAGATTATTTAACCCCATACTACCTAATCCACAGATATATTTGAAGGATCTGATTATTACACAAACAGAAAGATCACTTGTCAAAACTCTCTTTACATTAAATCAAAATTTCCTTCTCCATGGAAGGGTTTCAAACAGATGTATAGAATATGAAGGAGTATGGGGCTAAAGAATCTTGGGAGAGTTGGCAAAATAGACACTTTTAAAATTTATTTTGAAATTTAGACACAAGTTCTAGAAAATTAGGTGTTTAGACACTAAAATGACATCATCACTTCTTTCATACAAACCGAACACACAAGTTTTAAACTTTATACTTTAGTCTCCCACCTCATCCATTTAATATTTAATATTTTCCACCATTTTTTATATTTTCACCATTTTTTCATATTTTTCTATTTTAATTAAAAAAATTGTCCAAGAAGCCACCACTAGGAGCCCCCCTTTTCACCAATAATTTTTGATTCCGATGACTTTTTCAACAAAAAGTTGCTCATCACAACTGAAAATCTCCATTATTGATCATTGCTTCCATTGTTGTTCCATCCTTTTTGAAAAAAATGTAAAAAATATTTTTTCACCATTTTTACTAGCTTGAAAAGCTTTCCAAATCCGCTCAATACCTCGTCATTAGATATATTTCAGTAGTTTAGAAGTCCTACACATACATTTGTCCATCCCAGAGCTAGGAGCACATCGATTATATCCAAAATCAGTCCATTCACGTTTTTGTACGGAGGTTTTCATATCAGTAATCATAGACTGATACCTTAATCTATTATCAATTAGTGTGGTCTATAATGACAGTAGCTGAAGTAATTATCGCGGGTGGTGATTATATGAGTGTGTTGGAGGAGGGTCCAAATATTGGAATTGAAAATCATCTTGTAAGGAGACAGTGCTCATCCCGCTGCGTCGCAATGGTTCGTACAACGACATGATTCGAAGCATAATTGAGAGAGGAGATCAATTAGATTGCGAGCCAAAGAATGTTGTGGTTAGCTATCTAATGAATGAGCGGGGAAAAATACATCCCACATTCATAAAGAATGATCGACATATGTCCTTATACATGTTGGATATCATTGCCGATGGCTCTAGGCCATTATTAAGGATAAATATCATCCCGGGATCTCTGAAAATCACGTCACCACACCCATCTCTTCTACAGTCTGGGTCAGGACAGAGAGCACCTCCACCATGAACTTCCGCGTATCGTCTATTTTTTATAGGCGATCGTGGAGAGGATGAACATGGAGTCCAACGATTTGATCACCCCCCCCCCCCCCCCCCATTCCCTTAGTTAAGGATTTAATTTCTGTTGTAGTTGTAGTTCTAAGTTCATTGCGAAGAAGCTTTCATGGTTAGGAATTTTGTTAGATGAAAGCTTATTTCTTTTGCCCTTTTTGCTCGTATTTTGATGTACATATTGTGTTAAATAATGTTACAATGAAATAATGAAATGAAGTATTTTTTATTTCCTATATATTGTCTATACTTGAATTTTATAATTTTGTTGTTGTTTTAAATTTTGCAATTTGCCCTGTTAGAAGATGAATGAAACAGTTGTCAGACGTCAAAATTGTTGGTCTATCATATATATATATATATATATATATACGAATTCATATATGCTAATGGATAATGAATCTGGTCTATCAACGATTATGTTAATTTATACAAAATTAATTGCAAAGTCGGTGTAGTTTAGGATTGACCGAGTTCAATATCTATGAGTGAATGTCTACGTAATCGATGGATTTCACTATGTGGGTTGGTGAAATGGTAAACAGACATTAGTACATAGTAAATTATTAATTAATTAAATAAAATTGAATTGAAGATTATCGATTGTGTCCGCTGTAAATTATAGACGGAAAGTCTTGTCAATAATATATCGTATTGGTTTATTGCCTTTAGTAGCATATTGTAAAAAAATAATAATAATTAATTAATAAAAAATAAATAATTGAATTTTATGCAATTAAAGGAGCTTAAAATAGTCATGTGTAATAGTCCACGTAAATTGGAGAAGGTGATCAAAGATGTGTGAGGATGGGTAGTGGATGAACAAATGAATTCCTTACAACACACTTGTTCTTTGGATAAACATTGTCCTAAGGATGTTGGTTATACAACCACTACCCATCATCACACATCTTTGATCACCTTCTTCAATTTACGTGGACTCTTATACGATCACATGACATGTTTAAGCTCATTTAATTTCATAAAATCTAATTATTTATTTTTTTATTAATTAAATAATTCTTTTCAAAATATGTGCTAGTTATGATCTATAAATAGGTATTCTAGTCTAGTTTGTTTATTAGTGAAGTAGTCCATCGTTTATGCTAGACTATGCTTAATTATTTACTCGACCTGATGTAGTCTAGCACAAACTGTGAACTACTTCGACAATTAAGTAACTAGACGTTGATACTTATTTATAGACCATAACTAACACATAATTTGAAAAGAAAATAAATAATTAATAAAAAATAAATAATAGAAATTTATGCAATTAAAGGAGTTTAAACAAGTCATGTGATCATATAAGAGTCCACGTAAATTGAAAGTGGTAATTAAAGATGTGAGGTGATGAGTTGTGGTTGAACCAAATAAATTTTCCATAACATACTTGTGCTTTGGCTAAACATTACCCTGAAGATGTTGGCTGTACAACTACTACTCATTCTCACACATCTTTGATCACTTTCTCTAATTTACGTGGACTCTCATACGATCACATGACTTGTTTAAGCTCATTTAATTGCATAAAATTCAATTATTTATTTTTTTATTAATTAATTATTTCTTTTTTTTGCAATATGCTACTAAGGGCAATAAATCAATACGGTATGTTATTGAAAAGACTTGCAGTTTATGATTTACACTGGACACAATCGATGGCCCTCAAATCAACTATATTTATTTAATTATTTATATTTTTGACTATCTACTATAATATTTTTTTGACCGTTGCACCAACCCGTATATACCTTAACATTAACTCTGTGTCAATCTATGCAGTCCATCATCTACCTAACGCATGAGAAGACATCGATTATATTTAAGGTCTATGAAAGAGGTCTAACAGTAACAAAATTTTAATATCATATTTTTACAACGATAATAAAGTACATATCAAATCATATCCAACAATAATATCTCACTTTCTTTTTTGTCAAATCACTTCATTTTTTTTCTATTTTCTCCTCAAATTCTGTTTTTCCTTTAGTAGTCATCTCCTCTCCCTCTCCACTATCTCTCAGCTTCTCATCTTCACCGCTATTACTTTAACTTTTTCTTCGCCGTCCCCTTCGATGAAAACTTCATTGTTTTTTTGCTTTATACTGCTACAAGCAGTGGAAGCAACCCTTTTAACTGCTTTATGAACTTTGATTATTTATGATCTACAAGCAAAAACGAATCTGTATCGACCACTGAGCTATTAAAATAAATATAAAAATGCAGAAAAATAATATATATATATATATATATATATATATAGTGGAACGAATCTGTAATGGTCGATTTATCGACCACTGGTCTATTAAAAAAATGAGAAAATGCAACAAAAATAAATCTGTAGTAGTCGATCTATTGGCCACTACTGGTCTATTAAGAAAAATGAAAAAATGCCTCAGATCAAACATGCAAATCAAGTTCCAACTTCTTCAGATATTGGCAGTACAGTTCATAACAATAAGAACACCATAAGATGGGTCCAATTTAGTACGAAAAATTTAAAGTCAATACGCAATATAAATACAAAAATTTAAAAATTTTCTAGTCATTATCCAAAGCAAAACACTATTAAACATTCGAAATCGACAATATTAACTAAAAACACTCAAATTTTGATTCATTCAATAACGAACAGTGTAATTTTTAGCCTAAATCGAAGAACCCCAACACAAAATGAAAACAAAAAAAATATACTAAAATGAATCTAAAACTGATCAGGGAAAAAAATTAAACTTACCTGAGTAAGAGAAACTGAAAAATTTTGACTTGGAAAGCAAGAATACAACAATTTTTATTTTTTTTGAAAAATTTGAAAAGAATCGGAAGAAGAAGAGATTTTGAGGAGAGAGAAATATAGTTGAAAATATTAAATAATTTTAATAAATATTTTGAAAATAAATAAAGAGTAAATACATAATTACCCCACTGATGTTTCTAGAGATTTGCAAAAAGACACCTAAACTTTGAATTTGACCTATTACCCCACGATTCTTACTTAATCCATTGCAAATACATTATTTTTTGCTGAATCTCAGTCACAAGAAAGAGAGTGGATGTACGCACCAATTAGATGCTGCCACGTGTTAAATAATTTAATTTCATATTTTATTTATATTTTTTAATAAAGTTTTTCCTTTTAATTTATTTATCACCCCACCCTACCCCGTCTCCCCCACCCCCACCCCCACCCCGTCCAACATCTCCCTCCCCCATTCCCCCCGTCCAGCAGGTTCCCTCCACCCCCATCAATTTCCATATATTCTTCTTTCTCTTTGGATTTCAATGTTAGTTTTTGTGGTTTCCAATTTCATGCTTATTTTTAACTTTGTATTACTTCCTAATTTTGTACCATCAAAACTCCATTAAAATGGAGCTTTAAAGTTCTTCTTAGGATATATATTGGGTTTTATAAAATTGTTCAAAATGTAAATAAAAAACTGAAATAAGAAGTTGAAAATTAAAGAAAGTAAACATGGTAATGGTAAAAAGTGAGTAGAATTATGGTGATGATTGAGAGGATTGAAGAGAAAGAGAGTTATGGTGATGATGATGTTGTTATTGTTGTAATTGATGTTGTTGTTGATGTAATTGATGTTTTTGTTAAGTTATAGTGATGAAAAAGAAGACAATGGGGGAAGAAGACAATGGTGGGTAGGGGGTTGCGGGGTTGGGGGCGGGGTGGGGGTGGTGTATGAAATAAATTTAAAAAATAAATAAATATTGATTTAAAAAAATTAATAAATTATATATCAAAATTTTTACACATGGAAGCTTTTTATTGGTCAAAAAAGTCAAATTTGAGCCTTTCACGCGCCTGTGGCGCGTGTATATACACAAAGGTCAAAAATGGTGTATTTGTAATGGAATAAAGAAGAATCGTGGGGTAATAGGTCGAATTCAAAGTTTAGGTGTCTTTTTGAAAATCTCGACCAACATCAGAGGGTAATTATGTATTTACTCATAAATAAATATAAAAAGGGACCATGTTATATTTTTAAAAAAATTATATTTTTTCCTCAAGTTTTAAAAATATTAAAAAACCAATCACCCCACAACTCAGGTTCACTTTTTATCTTTTTCAAGACTTAACCCTAAAAAATAAATAAATAAAAAAATTGATATCAAACCATCAAAATAAATTTTGAAAGTGGATATCATTCAAAATATTCTCAATAATCTTGGACAAAGATGCATACCATCTTGGACAGGAATTTTATTGCTTGAATTTTGCATCGAAAATTGAATAGCTACTAGGTTTGCTCCTCTTTGGCTGTAGATGGGAGGGGGACAAATTCCATTAGGGTTAGGTTCTCAAACTGTTTGCCAAGTGGCATACTTAAATAAACTGTTTGAAAATTATTTGTGTAGTATTAAAAGAATTATTTATGTAATATTAAAAGAATAAACTGTTTGGTAATACTTAATTTTTTCATGGTTCTAATTTCTAATTATTGCGGAATCTACTTTCTTTCGTATTTAATACTCCAAAAATATATTATAATTAGTAAGAGATAAATTTGGCCCTTTTTATTAAAAACAAAATTAAAATTAAAATTGCGGGGGGGGAGGGGGGGGGGGGGATAGGAGAAATTGAACCCTTACTGAAGATTGTTTATAAAAAATTTGTCCATATGTAATTTTTAGAGAAAATTTTAAAAGTAGTTACTTAATATCTATAATTATCAAGTTGTATTTTGTATTTAAGTAAAATATTGTTATATAAATACATATACAAATTGAATAATAAATTCTATTTTAACTCTAATCAATTAGAGTTAAATAAGGGAAGTAACCGTCTCTTAATTCATACTACTTTTATTTATAAAGATTTATTTTCCTTATATGAATCTTCTATTTCTATTCTTTTTTTAATCCTTTTTCATTTTCTTTTCTTTTTTTTTCTTTTTCATTTTCTTATTTTTTTTCCTTTCTCGTATTTTTCTTTTTCTTTTTCTATTTCATTTCTTTTTTTAATGTTTTATTTTTTTATTTTGATTTCCTTTTCTTTTCCTTTTCTTTTTCATTCCGCTTTATTTTCATTCTTCCATTTCTCTTCGTCTTTATCCTTTTTTTTTTTTCGTTCTCATATTTTTATTTTTATTTTCATTTTTTCTTCTTTTCTATTTTTAATTTTTTATTTCATTTGTATTTAAGTAAAGTGTTACTATATAAATATATATACAAATTGAATAGTAGTTCATATTTTAACTCACATCAGTTAGAGTTAAAAAAGAATAGTAACCGTCCCTTAATTCATGTGACTTTTAATTATAAAGATTCTTTTTCCTTATATGACTCTTCTATTTGTCTTCTTTTTTTTTTTTAATCCTTTTTCATTTTTTACTTCTTTTTTATTTTTTCGTTTTCTTACTTTTTTTCCTTTCTCATATTTTTCTTTTTTTTTCCTATTTTCGTTTCCTTTTTATCGTTTTTTTTTATTATTTTGATTTCTTTTTCTTTCTACTTTATTTTAACTCTTCTTTTTTTATCCCTTTTCTTTTTTTATTTTTATTTTTTTCTTTCTGTTTTTTTTTTCTCGTCTTTTTCTTTTTCTTTCCCTCTTTTTGTTTTCTTCTTCTTTTTTTTTTCTATTTTTTTCTGTTATTTTTACTCTTATATTTCTAGCTTTTATTTCTCTCTCTCTTTTTTTTTTTTCGTTTTTCACTCCTTTTTTTTATATTTTTTTTTTTCTATTTTTTTAAACTCTTCTATCTCTTGCCTTTAGTTTTAAAAGACACATATACATATTCAAAAAATATACAAAATACATAGATACAGATCTGTGTATATATTTACAGTATAAAACATACATATATATCTGCATATGTATTTGCAGAAATACATATCTAACTCACATATATATATAAATATATAAAACACAAAATCTCTATAACAAAAAGTAACATAATACATTTGCTAATTGCACTTGAACTACACATTTCTTCTTCATGATGTAGACATCAAAAATATTATTATTATGAAAAATATGCATCATCCATAATACATATGCATTAATTATAAATACATATGCGCTATTCATAAATAGATATGCATAATTGAAAAAATACACATGTATTTCTGAAAAAATACATATGCACACTGAAAAAAGTACATATATATTATTCATAAATACATATATATCTATAAAACCTAAGCAGATTAAAAATATATTTTAAATCAATAAATATAGTATGCAGGCCCATAAAATGTATGAAAAACTAGAAAATACATATGTATTATTCAAAAATACATATGCATATCTAAAAAATTACATATGCATTAGTCATAAATACATATGCAATCTGGTAAAATACATATGTATTATTCATAAATATATATATATATATACATAACTAAAAATATACATATGCATTACTCATAAATATATATGCACAACTGGAAAAATACATATTCTTTCTTTTCGTTTGACTTCCTCTTTTTCACATATTTTTGCACTTTTGAAATTTTGGAGATAAAAGGTTTTCTCAATGTTTTTCGTTTCATGATTTCCCCAATATTTTTTGGCTCGTCACAATACTTCGATCTCACCCCTTCTATGCCAACTGTTGGATTACGGGTATGGGTCAACTATGTGGACCCGACACGTTTATCTTAGTCAGAACATAAGATTAACAGATAATCTTAATTAAAAAAAGGAGAACGGTTATAACTATTCCCGCCCAAAAAGACCCGCTATATGATCTCTTTTCTCTTTTTTTGACAAAGGCAAGAAACAAATATACAGAGGAAAAAATTGAATCGAAAAACGAGCAATTGAAATTAACAAAAACATCAAAACAAGAGCATTTAGTTGGTGAAATAATTGTGTTTCCAAGAGAAACGAAGTGGACTTGGGGCAGCTCCTTTCAGAAGCAAAAACAATTTTCGCTGTGAATTTAAGGTACACAATTTATCATTATTTTGTTTCAGATTTACTACAATGTCATCAAAGACTAGGTTGAGATTGCCCTAATTTTGCAAGAAAATTTTTGAATTTTATTGTGCAAATATCTTGAAATATTATGTAAGTGCTTACCTGATAAGAAAATGAAAATAACAGGATGCAATCGGAATTTTAGATCCGACAAAAATTGATCACTTAAACTTTTTATCCGCCGACAGACGCGACTCCATCGTGTTCTAAAACCGATGAAACACGCAACCTTTGAGCCGCGGATTCCGTTTTGGATCTGATTATAAATTTTGATTTGGAGAAAATAAAATGAATTTTTACCAAATCATTTGACCCTTCACCCATTCCAATATAAAGGATTAGTCAATCAAATAATAGATAGTAAATGGGTAGGTTTGAAAATAAATGAATTGCTAGTCGTAGAATATTATTCTCGTCAGACTTAAACCTCAGACTAAAACCAAGGGTTCGTAAAATTTTCTTCCCTTTAGGCGAAGTAAATTAACCCAAGGTTAAGTAAGATAAATCCGAGTTTGATCTGGATTTCCCCCATTTTTGTATCATAGACCAAGGATCTATTTTCATTCCTTGTTTTCATTCCTTGTCTACTCTTTTCTTTCCAGTATTTTGATTATGATTATTTTTTAGTATTCTATTTTACGCGTCAAAGCAATTAGGAATTGAGAATCTATATCTTTAGATCAAAGAAGGATCTAGCTGTTGGAATAATGGTATCCATTGCTATTTGAGCCCTTGTTGTTAGTAAAATTGGTGAATTAAACAAAGGTACGGAAAGAGAGGGATTCGAACCCTCGGTAAACAAAAGCCTACATAATTTGTCACTGTGTTTAAAAGTTTTCGTATCTCCTTTTGAAAATGAATATACTAATATGAGATTATTTCATATTGAGTAAGAGAAAAGGAAGTTGTTTATACTTAGATTTTTAGTTTGATGGAGAACAAATGCATTGTATTTTATTTTTTTCTTCTTTCGGATGAAGGAAAAAGAAGTATAGAAAGGTCAGTTGAAAGGGCACTGTATAAAGTAAAAAGCATCCTTCGTATTTCTTTATTTTAATAATTGTTTACAGTACCCTAATTCTCATTTACTAGTGCTATGTTTCTTTCTAGAAAACCATGGAAGTGAATATGGAATTTGTTTTAAAAGAAAGAATTTTTTTTTCTCATTCAATTTCTTTATCATTAGAATATTAATTCCGTCTTTTGCTATTGTTTTACATATTTTAATATCTAAAAGTGTATTATTAAAGTTATATTTTGGATTCTGTATAAATAAATATAGAAACGATTTTTTTTTTAAACTGAATTGACCAATTTTGTGACATATTTATAAATTACATAAGAGAATATATATATATGTGACTTGATATTTTTCTTTCCTTGACTTAATTAGTTCATATTTTTTCTTTAACGGACTTTTCATTCTACAAATAAATGTGACATAAGTGTCATATAGAGTGGTAAATTCATTCTTATTGTTTCTTGGTTCCTATTTCAGAAATGGCTGAACGAGGACAAAGTCGAATCACTCCAAGTGGGAGTTCTGGATGTCGATCAAAGAGACAAGGTACAACGGCACATCGTCGAAGGACATATTTTCGAGGTCGTGAGATCATATGAAATGGTGTCCCCAGGGCGACACAAAATCTGTTACGGAATGAAAGAACAATACGAAGGGAAAGAGAAAAGAAATTGAAAGAGTTCAAGTCTTTTAAGATGTCACCTAACATTAGTGTTGCTAGTTTTATACATCTATTTGAAATGAAACGTGTAGAACTAGAAAACTATGTAGAAATCTCGAATTGAGAAGCATTAGCTATATTAGCAAATTCTCTTCATGATCCTTGGTGCGAGAGATTAATTGAAGTTTACCAGGAGATTTGTCCTAGCGAGCCTTTTTAGGTGTACATAAGTCGTCTAGAATATTTGTGGAATGACTTTTATTTTTAGATTGACTTGTAACATGAAGTTATTTATTAACTTCATATTATGTATATATATTAAGTTGTTTATCTCCTTTTAAGTGAATCTCATTCATTTATTTGAGTTTAAAATGACTTAATAGAAAGCTATCATCCTAACACACATTAAGAAATTAATTTTTAATTTTGGTTAAATGTTTAGTTCATATATGATGATTGAATTCTTAAGTGTCCTTTCGATTTTACACTAAACATGAAACCTTTAGGTGAAATAATTTGCTTAAATGTGTAATTTGCATGCATAATTGATAACACACTTGCGTAATTGTCTCTTAATAACAAACATGGCATGAAAAAGCATAATTGCTGACTTGAACAAAGGAGAAAAACTAAATGGAGACAACTACGACATTTGGAGTCGTAAGATATGGTATGTGCTGGAAGAGCAAAATGCTCTTGAAGGTATTAACCATATCTTAAGTATACCAGAAGAGGGCAATACTGCACCACACAGAAGAGAACTTGAAGCTTGTAAGGCTTGGAAAAAGGTTGATTCCATTCCATGTGGAATCATTGTAAGTTCTGTAGTTGGTGACATCATACATGAGTGTAAGGAATTTCCTACTATCAATGCCATCTGGGCACACTTGTGAGGAATATATGGGGGTACTTCTGTTACCCTCCTCAAACAACTGACTATCAAATTTGACATTACAAGAAGCATCATAATCAGAACATCAAACAACACCTTAGGGTGATGTCGAATATGGTAGCTCAACTCAAAAGTGTTGGTCACGTTCTCTCAGATGAGCAGCAGGTTCAGGTAGTGATCCAATCTCTTCTCAACAGTTGGGAACACCTAAAGGTCAACTTAACCCATAGTGACAACATCAAAACTTTTTCTGATGTTGCACGTCATGTTGAACTTAAAGATGAGCGCCTTGGTGCTGCTAAAACTGCTTCTAATGCCTTTATGGTAGAATCAAGTGGTAAGAAATCTTCAGGATTTAAACGTAAAAAGAAGTGGAAAAAAAATGGGAAGGGTAAAGATACCAAAGAAGGACCCTCAGAAAAAAAAATAAGCCAAACTCCAAGAAGGGAAAAAGGGTTTTCAAGAAGAAAGACAAGAACAAGATGAAGTGCTACAATTGCCAAAATCTGGGACATTTTGCTCATGAATGTCCTGAGGAGAAAAAGGTAGCATTTCTAAACGCATCTCTAAGTGCTACATATGTTTCTAGCACTGTTTTATTAACTGAATTTTATCCTATGTAGATTATAGACTCAGGAGCCACCGACCATGTGAGCCGAGATCGAGAAGAATTTATGGAGTTTCGTCAAGTTTCACCTGGATCAAGGTGGATCTATGTAGGAAATAATGCAAGACTTGAAGTCAAAGGGATTGGCACTTGCAAAGTAGATTTGTGTGAAGGCCGGTCTTTAATGTTGTATGACTTCCTATCTGCTCCAGAAATTTGTCAAAATTTAGTGTCTGTGTCTGTTCTTTTAGATGTTGGCTTTCATTATTCTTTAGTCGTAATTGTGTAAAAATTACTCTAAATAATGTTTTTATGATTTTGGACATTGTTATGATTGCTTTATTATTTTGGATTATAATCCTTCAACTTATGACTATTATGTTGACCGTTGTGTAATGTCATGTTATTCTAGTAATAATGATGTTGATATAATTACATGGCATGCTAGATTGGGTAACATAGGGCAAGACAGAATGAATAGATTGGCAAAGGAAGGACATCTAGGTTCTTTCTCCAAAATTGAAATGCCAATTTGTGAAAATTGTCTTGCTGGAAAGATTACACGTAAACCATTTGGGAAGGGTAAAAGAGTCGAATACCCAGTACAATTAATCTATTCTGATATCTGTGGTTCAATGAATGTGAGGACAAGGACTGGTGCTTCATATTTCATTACAGTCATTGATGATTTCACGCGCTTTGGTTATGTCAATTTGATATCTCATAAATTAGAAGCACTTGAATACTTCAAAAGATATATTAATGAAGTTGAGAATCAATTAAATAAAAGTATAAAGGTATTAAGAACCGATAGAGGACACGAATATCTGTCAAAATAGTTTGAAGAACTGTGTATTGAAAAAGGCATTATCAGACAATTGACTACTTCTTCTACACCTCAACAAAATGGTGTAGCCGAAAGAAGGAATATAACATTGTTGGATATAACAAGGTCCATGATGGCACAGGCAAATTTACCAATCTTTTTTTTAGGAGATGCGTTATTAACAGCAACCTACATATTGAATAAAGTTCCTTCTAAATCAGTATCTTCTACTCCTTATGAACTATGGACTGGTAATAAACCAAACTTTAATAATCTACAACCTTGGGGTTGTACTACATATATTAAAGATCATTTTGGTAAGTTTAGAAAACTAAGTCCAAAAGAAAAGAAATATATCTTTATAAGATACTCAGAACACTCCAAAGGATATGTGTTCATTGGTGAATTGGAAGATGGAATTACTACTGAAATTGAATCACGAGATGTCACATTCCTGGAAAATAATTTTTCAAAAAGGAATAAAATAAAGAAAAATGAGCCTCTTAATAAAATGTTGAATTTCGATGACAAATAATATCGCAGGACATGCTTGATAATTCAATTTATCAAGAAATTATTCTTGGTCCCATTGGGAGTTATGAATCCCAAAATCCTATTGAGGAATCTAAACTTCAATTACGTAAGAGTACCAGAAAAGTTGTACCTAAACGATCTTATGAGATTGAGGATTATGTTTTCTTGGTATCTCCTATAGAATTGAATGAACCTAATTCTATGACTAAGACTTTATCAAGTCCTAAAAAAATATGAATGGATAAAAGCGAGAAAGAAGAATTAGAGTCCATGAAAACCAATAAAGTTGGGATCTAGTTGACCTTCCTTCTGGGCATAAATCTATTGGGAACAAATGAATTCTCAAAGTTAAATGAAAATCAGATGGGTCAATAGAATGGCACAAAGCACGATTGGTAGCAAAATATTTTACTCAAGAAGCTGGAATATATTATGAGAAAACTTTTTCACTAGTTGTAAAATTCATCTCAATTCGCCTACTTTTGGCTATAGTTGCACGTTTAGATTTTGAATTACACCAAATGGATGTAAAGACAGATTTTCTTAATGGAGAACTAAATGAGGAAATCTACATGGAACAACCTGAGGTTTTATTGTTAAAGGCCACGAAAAGAAGGTTTGTAAATTAAATAGATCAATATATAGCCTTAAGTAGTCTTTAAGATGGTGGTACCTGATATTTCATAAGGAAGTGATTTTATTTTATTTCACCATCATCGATAAAGACCATTGCATCTATATGAAAAAGTCCAATGAAATGTATGTGATTCTTTCGCTTTACGTGGATGATATTTTATTAGCTAAAAATAATTTGGAGTATGTAAAAACTGTTAATTCATGGCTTTCAAAGTCATTTGACATGAAAGATATGGGTGAAACAGACTATATATTTGGTGTTAAAATCCAAAGAGACCGTCCCAAGAAAATTTTGAGTCTATCTCAAGAAACATACATAATGAAAATTTTGGTACAATTTAGAATGAATAGTTGCAAATCCACAGATACTCCTATAGCAAGAGGTGAAACTTTAAGCCTTAAAATGTGTCCAAAGACTGAAAAATAAAAAGAAGACATGTCTCGAGTACCATATTCCAGTACAGTTGGGAGTTTGATGTACGTTATGATATGTACTCGTTCAGACATTTGTTATGTCGTAGGTCTGGTTAGCAGGTATTAATCCAATCCTGGAAGAGATCATCGGAAAGTAGTAAAGGGAATTTTTTGATACCTGAAGAGAATTGCTGATTATTTAATATGCTATAGTGGATCCAATTTATCTATAAGAGGTTATATAGATGCTGCTTGGGCCGGTGACCGGTATGATAGAAAATCAACTTTCGGTTATGCCTTCTTGCTAAATAGTGGTGAAATTTCATGGAAAAGTAAAAAACAAACTTGCACATCCCTATCATGTAACACCCCGAGTCTGTACCCCAGACGCTATACAGTGTTCATAATCCTGAAGCACCATAAGCTAACCCATGACTGGTACCTTTTCTAATAACTGAATAATAGAACTGTAATATATAGAAAATTAGGCAAAAACTTTCCATAAGGTTCAATACTGAATTAAAACTAACATATGTCTGAAAAATACTATAGTCTGGAAAGCCTCTATACTATCTGAAATAGGGAGTTGATGGGACAAGTCCCCAACTAACTCTGACTACTAAAATAAAATGAGATGCTGAAATAATAATCATTTCCTCAAACTATGAGGACTCACTATTAACTCTGACTGCTGAAAATCGGTAACTGATAGGGATGATCAAGAGCCTATGCGTCTAAAACTATGATATAAAATATCATAGCGCAAGTGAAAAGTATGCGTTAGTATTTTGAATGTACTGGTATGCTAAGTGAGGTAGAATGAAATGCATGGGTTCATATGCATGAATAATACTGACTGAATGATATGTATATAACTGAATGGAAGTACATGTATGAATACGTAAATTGTAACTAAGATTGTGATAACACCAAATACTGAGTCCAAATACTGATTAACTGATATCTGAGTATACTGATACTGAATTACTAATAATTGAATGACTTTATCTTATAGTCTCGATTCTGTGGAACTACACTGAGTTTCGTACTGAGCTGAGTGACTGTGTCTGATAGTCTTGAATTTGTAAAACTGAACTGAGTTCTATTCTGAGACTGGAACTAAAAATGAGACTGTGGGAGGTAATCATCTAATCGACATGCCCCTTTCTAAATAGATTAGGGTCCAACCTGTAACCCCAGTTAGAAGGGTATCAGTACCGTGCCACGGGTAAAGATAATCTGTGAGTTAACCCTCTTTGACAGGAAGCTCTTTCGTCAACCCTCGCTGGTAGAAAAACTCGAATGAGATGTATCAAACCTCGTATACCTGGCAGAAAGATATCTCAACCTATACTGGCTACATAGTTCTGTAATGTAGGGATTGCTACTAAGGGTCAAATCTTCTGCTGGTAGGAATGCTCCTATCCCTGGGTTCGCTCGGTGTTGAATCCTACTCCCAACTGAATAGATACTGAACTGATTTTCTAGTTTATACTAGGCCTGACTGAACTGTTACTGAGTTTACTGAGCTTGCATTGACTGACAGAATACTATTGAATTTTGTTAGTTGACTGAGTTTACTGAGGGTTGAACTGAATACTGAACTAAAGTGGACTAATATTGAGTCTACTGAGTTTTCCTGAGTCTTGTAACTGACTGAGAGTACTACTGATCATGACATGACTGAGACTATTCTGTAACTGACACTGAATCTAGGTAAACAACTAAATTGTTGGGTATTAAATACCCCCAGGACTCGATAGCATGAAAATAAAGCATCACATGGCCTTGCTTAGCATAAAAATGCACACTTGATTTATAATGCATTTATAGAGGCATTTTATCAAACACTTGAATGACATGAACTAGTATACATGCTAATATGATATAATCTCACAATTACATTCACATGAACAACTCATCTAACCCCTTGGAAGGCACTGTATATGCACATAGTACTAATCAACACATGAGCATCATAATTTCAATACCAAGTTCAAGATTTCAAGACTTCAACATGAATCCACATGATACTACATACATAATAACTGTTTTGCACATAAATCTTGAACTTATTCATGGATTAGAGACCCAATCAACATTATAATCATGAATACATTAGGACCCCTTAGCAAACTTAAAAGACTGAGTTGAGCTTAGAATTTTGTGGGATCTTACAATATCTCCCCCTTGGAAACATTCGTGCTCGAATAAGACTGATTAGACTGAGAATATTGATAGACTGGATTTAGATGTTGGACATGAACAACTAAAGCATGATTTCATGACTTAAATTACTGATATACTGAATTATCATACTGAACAAGCAAATCTGATGCATGAGTGTATAGCTGAACATGATTCATGAATGCAAGACTGGGATTACTGATAAGCTGAGTTTATCTACTGAACATGCATGTCTGATGTATGAGTACATGACTGAACTAATTCGTGAATGCATGACTGAGTATGCAATGCTAATTGATACCAAGTTGGTAGCTATATCTGAAAATAAGACTGAGTAAATTCAAAGGAAATCTGTTACCTTAGGCTGAGTATGAATTTATGGAGAAGAGGTGAGGATACTTGGTCTGCATGTCTGCTTCTACTTCCTAAGTAGCTCCCTTAACATATTGATTCCGCCAAAGAAATTTGACTAGAAGGACTTCTTTGTTCCTCAGTCTACGAATCTGATAGTCAAGGATTTCGACTGGGATCTCTTTATAAGAGAGACTATTATGAATATCTATGCCCTGTATAGGGACTACGACTGCTGGGACACCTATGCATTTCTTTAACAAGGAGACATGGAACACTGGATGCACTGAAGCTAAGTCTGAAGGCAACTCAAGCTCGTAAGCTACCTTTCTGAAATGGCTGAGAATTCGTTAAGGACCGCATATCGGGGACTGAGTTTTCCCTTCTTGCCAAACCTCTTTACTTCTTTTATAGGAGAGAGTTTCAAATACACAAAATTGTCAATCTCAAACTCGAGATCCTTTCTGCATACATTTACATATGATTTTTGTCGGCTCTAAGCTGTCTTAAGCCTTTCCATGATCAACTGAACTTTTTCTAAGGTATCAAATACCAAGTAAGGCCCTACCATTATGGCCTTACCCACTTCAAACCAACCAATGGGAGATCTAAACCTACTTCCATAAAGCGCTTCAAATGGAGCCATCTGAATGTTGGAATGATAGTTTTTGTTATATGCAAATTCAATCAAAGGAAAGTGGTCATCCCAACTACCTTTAAAGTTTATCGCATATGCTTGCAGCATATCTTTTAAAGTCTGAATGGTCCTTTTTACTTGACCATCTGTCTGAGGGTGAAAGGCTATACTGAGATGAACTCGGGTACCAAGACCCATTTAGAATGTCTTCCAGAGATGAGAGGTGAACTAGGTACCTCTATTTGAGATAATGGATAATGAAACACCGTGCAATCTGACCAACTCCCTGATATAGATTTTGGTGTAATCCTTGACTGAATAAGAGGTATGGACTGGTAGGAAATGAGCTAATTTGGTTATCCTATGTACAATCACCAAAACTGAATTATACTAGCGATGATTACGAGAAAAACCCATCACAAAGTCCATGTTCACTTTTTCCCACTTCCAAGTGGGAATACTGAACTCCTGTATAGACCCACTAGGCTTCTGATGCTCAATCTTAACCTGCTGACATATTGAGAACTTAGCCACAAACTCTGCAATATCTCTCTTCATCCCACTCTACCAATAGAGCTCCCACAAATCATGGTACATCTTAGTGGTCCCTGGATGAATAGAGTAGTGCGCACCATGAACTTCTGCAAGAATTCGTTGTCGTAAGTTATCTACACCTGGCACACATACCCTACCCTGGTAGCGCAATACTCCATCTCCCCCTTGGGAGAAAACCTCTACATTCTGATCTTTGACTGATTCCTTCAACTTGTCTAGACTGGGATCCCTATCCTACTTTTCCTTTACCTCAGAAACCAGGGATGATTCTAAACTATTCTACACCCATACACTACTTTCTGCTGCATTGACTAAAAGAATACCTAGTCAGGCAAGCTGATGAACTTCCTAAACTAACTTCTTCTTACCATCCTCTACATAAGCAATACTCTTCATAGACATCCTACTAAGAGCATCAACCCCTACATTAGATTTACCTAGATGATACAAGACACTCATGTCGTAATCCTTCAACAACTCCAACAACCTTCTCTAATGGAGGTTTAAATCTTCCTGAGAGAATACATACTGTAGGATCTTATGGTCAGTGAACACATCAACGTGCACCCCATACAAATAGTACCTCCAAATCTTTAAGGCAAATACTATTGCTGCTAACTCAAGATCATGAGTAGGATAGTTCTTTTCATGGGGCTTAAGCTGTCTAGAGGTGTAGGCTATGACCTTACCTCTCTACATAAAAAAAAACACCCCAAACCAACTCTGGAGGCATCATAATATACCACAAACCCATCTGAACCATATGGTAGCGTCAAAACTGGAGCTGTAGTGAGTCAAGTCTTCAACTTCTGAAAATACTTCTCACAAGAATATGACCACTGAAATTTGACTTTCTCCTAAGTCAATTTGAACATAGGGGATGCAATAGATGAAAATTCTTCAACAAACCATCAGTAATAGCCAGCCAAGCCCAAGAAACTCCTGATATTCGATAGAGAGATGGGTCTAGGCCAGTTTCTCACTGCTTTGGTCTTTTAGGAATCAACTCTAATGCCATTAGCAGAAATGATATGGCGGCTACTGACCTTAGCCAAAATTTGCACTTATTGAATTTGGCAAATAACTGATGGTTTTTGAGAGTCATACTATTCTGAGGTGGTCTGCATGATCATGCTCACTGCGGGAGTAGACAAGAATGTCATATATGAAGACAATGATAAACATATCCAAGTAATGCTTCAACATATGATTTATCAAGTCCATAAAAGTTGGTGGGGCATTGGTAAGACCAAAGGACATGACTAAGAATTCAAAGTTACCATACTAAGTTTTGAAGGTTATTTTCGGGATTTCACATTCTTTGACTCTGAGCTTATGATAGCCTGATCTAAGGTCTATCTTAGAAATGTATCTGGCACCCTGAAGTTGGTCAAACAAGTCATCAATTCTGGAAAGTGGATACTTGTTCTTGACCGTGACTTTATTTAGCTGATGGTAACCAGTACATATTCTGAGAGAATCATTTTTCTTACGCATGAATAAAATTGGTGCACCCTACGGGGACACACTAGGTCTGATAAATTCCTTATCTAGGAGATCTTTTAACTATTCTTTTAATTTTATGAGTTCTACTGAAGGCATTCTGTATAGCAGAGTAGATATGGGCTGAGTATCTGGAAGAATGTCTATTCTAAAGTCGATTTTCCTTTCGGGAAGAACTCCAGGGAGATCTTCGGGAAACACATCTGGGAATTCACATACTACTGACACTGATTCAAGAGTAGGGATTTCTGAACTAGATTACTGGACTCAAACGAGGTGATAGACACATCCCTTAGATATCATTGTTTTTTCCCGTAGGTAAGAAACAAGCTAACCCCTAAGTGCTGAAGTACTACCCTTCCACTCAAGGATGGGTTCATTTAAAAACTAAAATTGGACAATTCTATTTCTACAGTTGACTGAGACATAACAGGAATGAAGCCAATCCATGCTGAGAATGACATCAAAATCAATTATCTTTAATTCGACTAAGTCTGTTGAAGTGAATTTCTGAGATATTATAATTGGATATCTCCTATGTTTCCACTGGGCTATGATAGATTTTCCTATTAGGGTAGAGACTGAGAAAGGCTCTATTAGAATTTTAGGGCAAATTCCAAAATTAACTGCTATATATGGAGTAACAAAGGATAGAAAAGCTCCTGGATTTAGCGAAGCATAGACATGTAAATGGAAAACTTGTAACGTACCAGTGACCACATCAGGATAACTCTCCTGATCTTGTCAAGACTGAAATGAGTAGAGTCTGTTGGGCGTTACCCACTGGTGGCACTGGATGCGGCACCCTACTGACTCAGGCAACTGGAATGTGCTGGGGGACGGTTATGCTGACTTTGAGAACACACCTGAGGACACTGTCTGACCTTGTGGCCTTGCTTTCCATATTCAAAACACACATCACTTCCAGCTCTGCAGATACCCTTATGGTTTTTTCCACACTTCTAACAAAGGGGATTGGTTCGGGCACTGCTAATACTACCCTAGGGTTCAGGGCCTGACGCCCTCTCTCTGTTGCCGTATCTACATTTTAACACAGAAGCACTGGCTGAGGACGGAGATGGAACTGAGATTTCGGGTGGAACTGAGAATGATTCCCACCTCCTGACTTAGGCTAAGTAAAGCTTAACTACCTTTTCTTACTCTCTTGTTCTCCCTCTCCTTCTTTCTATTCTTAGCCTCCTCTATCTACTGAGCATGGACTATGAGCCTATATATGTCTATCTCCTTAATCAATATTGTAGTCCTACACTCCTTAACCATACTTTTAGACACGCTAGACATATACTTACTCATCTTAGATCTACTATCTGCTACCACATGAGGAGCGTATCTGGATAATTAGGTAAAATTAATAAAATACTCTTATACCATCATATTTCCATGCTTCAGGTTTATAAAATCTAAAACCTTCATTTCCTTCAACTTTAGCGAAGAACCTATCCAGAAAAGCAACAACAAACTCCTCTCATTCTATGGACCCTGCATATGTGGTCCTTTCTACTTTCTGTTGTTTAAATCATGAGTGTGCTACATCTTGTAACTGATATGTGGCCAAATCAGTGCTCTCAACAACCGTCACTCCCATAATATATGTTTTTTTTGCACCTGATCAAGAAACTCCTGAGGGTCCTCATCTGACTTAGACCTAGTAAAAGATTAAAGGTTTGTTCGGGTGAAATCTTGAATCTTGGCAGTAGTAGTATTGGCTACTATGTTGGCTGGAATAGCAGTTGGACATTTATTTTGGGCTGCAACAGAATGAGCTAGGGTGGTGAAAGCTGCTCTAAATTCAGTGTGGGAGGCGTGTTTGTTCAGAGGATCTGGCTGGACGGGCTGGGGTTCTGACTGGTCTCCCGTTTCTCTTCCCTTAGTCCTCTTTGGAGGCATATTCTGTAAATGGAAGAGAAATTTGGATTAGACAGGGAGTTTAACTAGAGCTCATGCTCACTTGCTCGACATGAATACTAAAGGAAGGGAAATTTTTGCTAAAACATCCCGCAGACTCCTGTCCATAAGTGTGGCGCGCTACACACCCATGTATAAGATTCTACTAGATACGAATTTTAGAATTCCTAGGACTCTGTTGAACCTGGCTCTGATACCAAGTTTGTAACGCCTCGAGTCTGCACCCCGGACACTGCACGGTGCTCATAATCCTGAAGGACCACAAGCTAACCCATGACTGGTACCTTCTGCAATAACTGAATAATAGTACTGTAATATACAAAAAATTAGGTGAAAAATTTCCATAAGGTTCAATACTGAAATAAAACTGAATAAGATATAATAATACCAAAACTGAAACATTTGTCTAAAAAGTACACAAGTCTGAAAAGCCTCCAAACTGTGTGAAATAGGGAGTTGATGAAACAAATTCCCAACTAACTCTGACTACTAAAATAAACTAAGATGTTAAAATAATAATTATGTCCTCGAACTATGAGGACTCACCACTAACTCTGACTGCTAAAAATCATTAACTGCTAGGGATGATCAAGAGCCTATGTATTTGAACCTATGATATAAAATATCATAGCATAAGAGAAAAGTATGCATCAGTACTTTGAATCTACTGGTATGCTAAGTGAGGTAGGTTGAAATACATGGGTTCATATACATGAACAATACTGATTGAATGACATGAATATAACAGAATGAGAGTACATGCATGAATACATAAACTGTAACTGAGATCGTGATAACACTGAATACTAAGTCTGAATATTGATTAACTGATATCTTAGTCTACTGATATTGAATTACTAATATCTGAATGACTGTATCTGGAAGTCTTGATTCTGTGGAACTATACTAAGTTCTGTACTGAGCTGAGTGACTGTGTCTGACAGTCCTGAATTTGTAGAACTAAACTAAGTTCTATTCTGATATTAGAACTGAGATTATGGGAGGTAATCATCTAACCGACATGCTCCTTTCTAAATAGATTAGGGTCCAACCCGAAACCTCAGTAGAAAGGGTGTCAGTACTGTGCCATGGGTAAAGACAAGCTGTGAGGTAACTCTCTCTGGCAGGAAGCTGTTTTGTCAACCCTCACTGCCAGGAAAACTCCAATAAGATATATCAACCCTCGTAATATCTGGCAGAAAGATATCTCAACCTACGCAGACTACGTAGTTCTGAAATGCAGGGATTGCTACTTAGGGTCAAACCCTTTGCTGACATGAATGCCCCCATCCCTGGGTTCACTCGGTGCTAATCCTACTCCCAACTGAATGGATACTGAACTAATTTTCTAGTTCATACTAGGCCTGACTGAACTGTTACTAAGTTTACTGAGTTTCTGTTGACTGATGGAATACTACTGAATTCTGTTAGCTGACTTAGTTTACTGAGGTTTCAACTGAATACTAAACTAAATTGGACTAATACTGAGTTTTCCTAAGTCCTGTAACTGACTAAGAGTACTACTGATCGTGACATGACTAAGACTATTCTGTAACTGACACTGGCTCTAGGTAAACAACTAAATTGTTGGGTATTAAATACCCTCAGGACTCGATAGCATGAAAATAAAACATCACATGACCTTGCTTAGCATAAAAATGTACACTTGATTTATAATGCATCTATAGAGGTATTTTATTAAACACTTGAATGGCATGAACTAGTATACATGCTAACATGATATAATCTCACTATTACATTCACATGAACAACTCATCAAACCCCTTGGAAGGCACTGTATATGCACATAGTACTAATTAACACATGAGTATCACAATTTCAACACCAAGTTCACAATTTCAAGACTTCAACATGAATCCACATGATACTACATACATAATAACTATTTTGCATATAAATCTTGCACTTAGTCAAGGATGAGAAACCCATTCAACATTATAATCATGAATACACTTGAATCCAACCATAGAAATCATGAAATCACTTTACTCAAAGTTTTAAAAGAGTTTCTTGAACTCCACGGGTGAAAGGAACCCTTGGATGAACACTTCACTAGCTTGGTTGCTAAATTATTGAAGATTAATGGTGGAATCTTGAGCCTGAAATTTAAAATTCAATTACCTAGGGTTTTTATTCATGAATAATTTATGAAATAATAAGTGTATATTGAAAATAAAAGGCTAAATTTTATGTTTTGGGGGGCTAAAGAAGGTGAGAAAAGACCCAAACACCCCTAAGGACGCGACTTTTAATGACTGAAAACCGAATTGTCGACGTGCAGACAGACGCGCCGCATCATTGGCATCGACACGATGGCCAACGTTCCCCGTCGAGTCCACATTGGTTCATTTGAATTTGTACTATGCTGAGGGAAAAATTATCTATCGACTTGACGGATGATGCGATGCATCGAGATCGCGTCGAATTACTATTTTGGTCACCTGAACATGGTCTAAATGAGGTCCGAAAAATTCGAAACTTCTTTGAAAATACCTACTGATATTCCTGATCATGAATCAATCTAAAGATCAATAATTAAAGGTCATAAGGTTCATGAAATAGAGTTTTTAACTTACGAAGGCGAAAATAATACTAAGTCTGAATACTTAGCTAGAATTTTCTAAGTCTGGGACCCCTTAGCAAGCTTAAAAGACTGAGTTGAGCTTAGAACTTTGCGGGGTCTTACATGTCAACTATGGAATCTGAATTTATGGCTTGTGCATCTACAGTACAAGAAACTGGTTGGTTGAAAAGATTCTTTGAGCATTTGAACATCGTAAAGAATTCTAAAGGTCCTATGATTTTATACTGTGACAGTCAAGCGGCTATTGCATATACGAATGATCCTAAATATCTCAGCAAGACCAAACATATTGATATTAAGTATAAATTTATAAGAGACATAGTAGCAAGTAGAGAAATAAATTTACAATACATTCCTACAAGAGAAATGATAGTTGATCCCTTTACTAAGGTGATATCTAGAGACCTGCTTGAGAAATACGTTATGGTAGGATATAATTATGTTTACGTATTGTGGATGACTTTATCATAATTATTATCAATATAAGATTCTTGAATTTATGTTCAATATCATATGCATGTGAAAGTGTATTTTATTAATATAGTATGTCGAACAAGTTGTGAGATTGGATCTCTCACATGAGCAATCGCCTCTTACGTCGAAAAACATGAAAAGAAAAGTTCCACCATAAGATAATGACTTGTTTTTTGTAAAGCCAGATGGATTTGGTCTAAGAATGTGAATTTGAGGATTATTAAAGAAAGAAACTCAGGTTAGACATTTAGAAGTATCTAGACCCAGATCTGTACGATGTTGAATGGCTAAAAGAATAAGACACATGCTGGAGTGAAAAAAGTGGAGTCACATATAGGAGAGAATTAAAAACAGTGGAGTGAAATATGAGAGGAAATTAAAAAAAGAGGAGTGAAAATAGGAAAAGGTAAAAAAGTGGGTGAAACCCAAGTGCTTTTCAATATAATGGTTAAAATTTTGCCACTTTTGTTGTAACTTGTAATTTTGAGAAAGTATTGCTATTTATTGTAATTAAGGTCTAAAGTATGCTAGTTTCTGTAATTTTCTAGTACACGTACCCGTGTGGTGTACGGATAATATTAAAAACTATTTCTAATCGTTTTATATTGGAATGTCTCGTTCAAGCATGTTAACTCATATTTTCTTTTAAAAAAACTTTTAACTATCATATCGTTTCTCAATGAAATACCCCAAAAAAAAGACTACCCCTACCCCACCACCATCTCCACACCCCTCCTCCTTCCTCAATTTTTAAAAAATAAAACTAGAAACTCCCCCGGCCCCAATCACACGAATCCACCCCCCAGCCCCCTTCCCCAGCCAATCCCACACCTCTAACCAAATATATATAGAAAAAAATAATTATGTAATTATAAAAATAAATTTATTTTTCATAATTTTTTATTATATTATTCATAATTTAAATAAATTAGATTGTTAATATCCCCCTCCTCTGCCTCCCACCCCTACCCTCGGCCACCTCCACTTCCACTTCCATATACCCCCCCCCCCCCTCTAGTTTTTAAAATATAATTAAAAAAAATTCTAACCCCCTTCCCACACGCCTCCATCCCCATCCGATCAATCCTCCACCTCTAACTAAATCTTTATAGAAAAATAATTATGTAATTATAATAAAAACAATTATGTTTCATTTATTCTTTATTATATTATTCACAATATAAAGATATTAGATTGTTAATATCCCCCTCCTCCTCCTCCCCTCCCCCCTACCCCCACCAATCCACTATATCAATTTTTAAACCACCACCACATGGCTCCACCACTCACCAACCCTTCCTGATCCAATCCTCCGTCTCTAACCAATCTATACGGAAAACAATTATGTAATTGTAAAAAAAAATTATGTTTCATATTATTTTATTATATTATTTATAATTTAAATATATTATATTCTTAATATCTCCCTCCCCCCCCCCCCCCCCTCCCGCCCCCTTCTCATTTCTAATCAAATCTATCCGAGTCAAAATAATTATGTAATTGCAAAAGAAAAATTTATGTTTCATATTTTTTTTATATTATTTACAACTTAGAAGATTTTAATGAAATAATTTATAATGTCAAAATATTGACAAAATTTAACATTTAAAAGTATCAATCTGACTAAAATTTTTAGTGGAAAGTTTTGATTTACATAATCGAGTATGTTTACTTTAGTAAAATCATAAAACAAAATCAGAATGAAAATTATCTCTTACTTGAATTCAGGCTTGGATATAATACGAAAAGATATCTATTAATCGATCATCATTCGCATATAAAAATAAAAATATTAAATAAAAAAAAGTTTTTAAAACATAAAGGACATGAAGAATACAATAAATATATTATGAAATTAGGTGATACAAAATCACTAAAAAAGTTTATACATAAATGTAAATTCACAAGTAAAATTAAAAAAGAATAAATAAATTAAAATATCAAAATGTCTATAAATTTATTTTATAATCCTCCTAAAAAAGTAAATATGTGAATGTGATATTAAATACAAAAATCAGATAATTATGAATTGCATGTAATAGAATTAAATACAGAAAAAAAATTATAAAATAAAACAACATTAAAAGAAGAAAAACAATATCAAACACATATTTTGAAAAAGTCATGACTTATTATAAAATCAATATTTCTATTTTGTTTACGTATGATTTTTTTTTGAATTTTTATTCTATGTCTTTCGAATTTTTAATTTATGGATAGCAATGTAGGGCTTTTCAAAATCGAACCACATCCAATAAGCCAACCGTAAAATTGACTTATTGTCTTATTGGTGTTGGCTTATCGGATAAACAGTTGGTGAACGAATTAAAATTTTATAATTAATGGCTTATCAGTGTAGGAATGAATTACTTAATTTCCTTATCGAATAAACCGTTAACCTGTTAAAAATTACCAAATGTACTTATACTTTTCCACCTAGATATATAAAAATTAAAATACATATTATATTATTATAAAATATAAGCTCTAAACCTAATATATCTATATTATAGTGTAATAACCTAAAGCCGATTACTAATTGACCCTAAATCTAATAAAAACTAAAGAGAAGTTATTAGGAGTAACAGTAATATACTAATATATTCTGCGACAGCAATATGTTTACTGCTTCTGTGCTTTGCAAAAGTTATTAGGAGTAAAAGTAATATATTAATAAAAATTGACTAATATAAACTTCGACTTTCTGTGCTGTCAAC
Organism: Capsicum baccatum var. pendulum; assembly: GCA_030864225.1. Taxonomy (NCBI): domain Eukaryota; kingdom Viridiplantae; phylum Streptophyta; class Magnoliopsida; order Solanales; family Solanaceae; genus Capsicum; species Capsicum baccatum. The sequence continues at coordinate 250,031,780 of CM061558.1, forward strand.
CTTCCGAAGTGTAGATTTCTATGGCAAAGTAACACAACCAAGAGAGACAATATTTGTAAATAATATATACACTGGTTTAGAAATTAACAAAACTAAAGCTCTATTGTACTTTTTTCTTGGAGGTTCCAACTACAAGTAGTAGAATGGCTTAGTAGTATCTTCCTTCCATAACTATGTTGCATAGAAAGTTAGAAAAGCTTCTCTGTATCACGATATAGTACTACTGTTTGTCTATTTTTACAGTCAAATTGTGGAGGTCCGACAAACTGCCCGATAACTATTCGATAATTATTTATTCGTTATCGAACCAACCGATATCTTATTGGTTGGCTAGTGGATTTATGTATTTTAAAAGCGATAACCGATAAGCCAAACTGTTAAGTGTAATGGTCCATTCGATCCATCCGATAAGCAGCCCTATTGCAATATGTGTATTAACTAATTACGTCAGTATATTTTAAAAATTAGTTAAAAAAAACTATCCCCCCCCCCCCCCCCAGTTTTCTGTAGTTTGTGATTTATCTTTATATATTTTTTATTTTCTTTGTCTACATTAAGGAAATACTCAAGAAGTTAAAACTATTTTTCAACTCAAATTTAAATATCATATCAATTTGTTAAAAGAGATCAATTTATTATTTTTTTTTATTCTTGATTTTTTAATTGAGATAGATATTTGAAATAAAAAATATTCTTACATTAACAAAAATGAAATAAAGAAGACTAGCTTGTTACCCTTCATTATCCGTATAACTTTACTTTTTCCTAAGCTATTTAAACTTAATAAATTTGTAAAATACTAAAAATAATCATCATGATCTTTAAAATATAAATATAGATATTTTTAAAGTATTTTTTTTTAAATGATAGTTTCATACTATTATATAATATAAATAGAAATATTGGTTGACTATTTTACTATTTATATTTTACAGTTAATAATGTTTGTATCACGTAAATTAGAATTATAAGTTTTATTATGTGTAATACAAATGATAAAATAAGATATAGAATAATATTTTACCAATGAATTATAGTGTAAAAGAAGACTCCAATATAATCTAATTTAATTTATTAGGAATACTTAATGTTTAAAATTCAAACTCAATACTTATTTAAATTAAACATTTTTACCTTTATTGGTGATAAGTTTTCTCATATTTAATTTTAATTACTTAAACTCCAATTAAAAATTTATTAACTCTGTTCTTATGATTAAAAGAATTCAATAATGCATGAAATTATTTAAGAAGGAATGCAGAAATACCACTTCTTATATACTATAAATAATGCACAAAATCAGTAACAAAAATTTATTCTTTGCCTATGAAATTATTTTATAATCTCCTAGAAGAAAGTAGATATAATTTTTTTTTTACATTCATTCTTTACTATGAGTATTTGTTAAATCTCCTCTATATATTTCGAGTCTCAATTATATTTATCGATTTCACAAATATTCATTTCGTATTTTTGAATTATTTACGTATATCACATTTGTGGGAACCTCACATTCTTTAGATTCTTTTTTGAAAAGAAAGATTTCACTGGTATTAAATCAACCAAGATGTTCCAAAAGCATAAAACACTTGAAATAACAACCGGTCAACCAAAAAACTTATTCACCAAAGAAGCAGTAGGCAAATTCGTCTCCTTAAATTTTTACTTTTACTAAAATACCATCGACAAAGTAAGTAAATCAGCTTGATTGACTCTCTAATTTGAGCTCCTTAATGGCACACCGTCTTTGAATTCATCTATGACAAAAGATAAATATAGTGTTAATAAAAAAAAATAATAGTAAACAACTAAAAAAAATTGAATAAAACATGAATAAACATACATTCGTATTTATTTAGAGAAATCTGAGGATGAGCATTACCTATAATCCTTTTATCCATGATATGTGTGTCTGTGTTTTATAATAAGTATAATATTAATCACAAATAATAATAAAAATTTAAAAACTAAATTATGCATGAAAACATAGCTAATTAGAGTAATGTGATGAAGATCACTTATAATCTTTTTATCCATGGTAGAAATACTCTATGACAAAAGATATATATATATATATAACAAAATCAAAAACTGCAAATAAATAAATGTTTGTATCTAAGAAATAAGAGTTAACTACCAACCTACAATATGTCTACTCAGTTGAAAAAAAAAAATAGAAGATACAAATAGTAATGAACTGATTTGTGTGGGATCATAATGTTAATGGCATTATATAGATAACATACTCAATTTAAAATTTCAAAAGTGAAATGATTTAACTTGTAGATAAACTTAAATTCAAATTCAAATAATACTATAATTATCCTATTAGATAGAATATGAATATAAATTATTAAAAAGTGATTATATATAGAGAGTAATATTGTATTCATAATTATCTTCTAACCGTATATTGTGGTAATTTACATATTTTTCTTTCTCCTTTTATTAACCAATTTCAAGAAAAACATATCTGCTCTCTCTTATATAGTTATGACTCCAGGTCTGAATGAATATCATATTTTAAGGGGTGTGATCCCCCGAGCAACTCATTAAAGTCTAAAATTATTTAACTTTTTCACCCTCTATAATTGTTTATTTATTATATTTTAGCAATTTAATTATATTCTCTTTTATGATTTCACATTTTTTTATTTAGTTGATAAATACTAACATCCATGTGTGTATTCTTTAGAGTTTTCTTTTCATGGCATTTTAATGGGCTCATGTAAGTTTTGGTGATTGACAAAGCAGTGGAATACATACATGAAATAGGTTGATCAACATGTTTTTGCATGCAGAGCCTAAATTGTATAAGGATATTTTGAAATAAAGAAAGTCTCAAGAAGAAAAGACCAAGAAGTTATATGAAGCATATTCAAGAGAGGAGTCCAAAAAAGTACAGACTCAACCATTCAAGCAAGATCTGAGTTCTTGCCAAGCAAGAGTTCTTACAGACTTAGATAAGCAATATCCATATAAGGAGTCCATAAATATGCAGACTCAAGCATCCATGAAGATGAGAGCCCTAGTCAAGTAAGAGTTCTTAATAGATTGATTGATTTCGATGATTGACAAAGTGATGAACTAGGTACATGAAAATGTTTCTATTACCTGTTTCATCATGTAGAGTCCATAATTCTTTGTCATCCATAAGGTTAAAATAGTTTTCGATGATGTCAAAGGGGAAAAGATAAGAATTGTGTAGATTTTATAACCTTGTTAAACAACATGGCTCATTCAAGTATTTCATGCTTTAGTTATCACAGATCAAGATGCTTGTACTGAAATGGAATGTACAAGAGTATGAGTTTTCATTCAAGTATTCATGCTTTAATGTTCACAGGTCAAGATGCTGGTATTAGAATGGAATGCACAAGAGCCTGAGTTTGTCATCATCAAAAAGAGAAAATTTGTTAGCACATGTAAAATTTTGATGATTGACAAGAGGTCATGGAACAAGTAAGCATATTTGGTTCATGAAAAACTAATTTAAATGAGCTCAACTTGGAAGAAGACTTTTGTAGATAAGGTCACATATGCAAAAATTAAGATACATAAGTTTGTTACGTCACATAAACATAAGTAGATCATCATGCCCTGAAAAAAAAAGTTAGCATTTAACTACAACACTATAGAAGAGAGTTCAAGAAGCATGGGAGTCCTTCTGCAGTTGAAAGTCTATTTAGTTGTGAAAATCAATTAGAGTTATAAATATTCAAGAACTTTCAAAACGAAATTTATGCACTCATACTGAGAGGAAAAAGGGTAGACCACAGGTAAATAATTAAAAGAATATATTTGAGAGAGTTTTGTCTAGCTATGAAAGTGCAGTCTAATACAGTGAACTTAAGCTTGTCAACCGGGCCGACCCAGTCGAAATCGGTATCGGCCCAATAATTATTACCGGTCTGTGGAACGAATTATTAATGGGCCGGTCCATATCGGGGCTAATAGTATAAAATAGCGAAACGACTCATGACTGGCCCACATCATTGTTTTAACCAGAGTCTGGACTAGTTCAACCCGGCCCAGTTTCAGTAATGGGCCATTTACCGATCCTTGATGTTTAAAAAAATTAGATTAAGTTCGAATTTTCATGGTTTTTTCAATATATACTATATATACACAAATATATACTATGAAATACGTTAAACAATAAACGTATAACATATATACATTATAAATTATACTATTTTAGTAAATATACGTGTACTACATTCAATTTAAATTTAAAAAATATACACACATAAGTACATTCAACATATATGAGTTTAAATACTACGTAAAGTAATATACATTCAAGTTATATACGTTATATATTATAGTACATGAGAAAAATACATACAAATATATATACAATTAGTTGAAAATACTTTTAGAAACAATATACGTTCAATATATACTACTTAAAATATCACTTGAAAGTTGAAACATTATACATACAACATATATATTACTTTAGAAAGTATATACACACATATATATATCAAAATATATCTTACTTTAGTCTATAGAAAATACATACGCATATATACATACAATATAATATAAATACTACTTAAAGTACTACTTGAAACAATATACATACAACATATATACAGTACATATATACTACTTTAGAAAATATATACACATGTATACATTAAATATATACTACTTTAGTCTGTAGAAAATATATATACAATATATATTACTTAAAATACTACTTGATACATTATACAGACAGTATATATACATGATATATGCTTCTTTAGAAAATTTATACACATGTATACATTCAATATATACTATTTTAGTCTATATAAAATATATATAAATATATATACAATATATACTACTTGATAAATTACACATACAACATATGTACATTATATATACTACTTTAGAAAACATATACACATATCTATACAATATATATTACTTAATACTACTTGATACATTACACATACAATATATATATATATATATATATATATATATACTACTTTAGAAAACATATACACATGTATACATTCATTTATATTACTTTAATCTATAGAAAATATATACACATATGTATACAATACATACCACTTAAAGTACCACTTGATACATTATTCATACAACACATATACATTATATATATACTATTTTAGAAAGCTTATACACATGTATACATTCATAGATAATACTTTAGTCTATAGAAAATATATACACACATATATAAATTATATACTACTTAAAATACCACTTGAAAGTTGAAACATATATACATTACTTATTATACTACTTCAGAAAATATATACACAACATATACATTACATATTATAGTACTTTAGAAAATATACACAGAAATATATACATACAATGTATACTACTTAATATAATAATACTTGAAGACTTGAACATATATTTAAAAATTTACATAAACTACTTAAAAGATAAACTTATATAGTATTTTTATATGTCAATACTAGTTGTCTAAGTAATATTTGCTAACATTATTTTAATTTTTTCATTATATGTATATATGTTTGTTATGTTTATGACTTTGTGTAAAGTTTGATAGTAACATAATAAAAGTATTTAATTCAAATTAGACATTAAATTTAAATTTAAAAAAATATGTAAGGAGTGAATGAGTCTTGTATTTTATTGATTGCAAAATGATCAAAAACTTATAAGTTACATGATTGACAAATCTACAAATTTTGAATCATTTTTTTTAACTCATTAATGTTAATATTAACGAAAACTACCATAAGATTGTCAAAATCAACGGGGCCAAAGCCAAAGTCATGCATTGAACTTGATTGTGCTAAGTTCTCCCTTGAAGTCATTATTTCTTCAAGATTTTGTTCGTCTGCCGGCTCGACCTCCACTTCTCAATTTCTTTGTTCCGCGATAAACCAATCTATAAGGCAAACTAGAACATTCATAGCATTGCCTCCCAATGAATGTCGGTTGTCTCCAAGCTGCTACCGTCCCTGACTAAAAGCGCTCTCTGATGCAATAGTTGATATTAGAACATTAAATATATCTCTATTGGCTGTCGAAGAAAATACTTAAGCTCTTCCCGAGAAAGTATTTTATGTGGTAAAGCCGACACTTTGTCCCAAATATTTAAATCAAGAAAGTAAAGATAACTACTATGTGCCTGTATTTTAGAAGATGATGGATACTCGGGAGCTTGGGGAGTGGGAGTTAGAGTGATTTGTACCGGTATGGCACCATCAAGTTAATCGGCGTAATGGTTATATAATGCTTTCATGTAATTGTTCGCATCACGTATAGCCATAAATAAAAAAGGTTCTTCTTTAGGTTGTACACCTAAAACAGTATAAATAATAGAAGTAAATTCAGATATAGTTGTAGACATCTAAAATTTGTGGACTCTTTAATAAGAATTCAAATTCTGTTAGAGTTCTAGAAGGTGACTTTACCCTAAATCTCGCCTATTTAAAGGGTAACACGTTCCCTGAAACAGGCATCTTGAATATCCCATGAGTTGATGGGTATTTATAAAAAGATCGGGATCTCCAATATCCCATAAAAAATCATGGGATATTCATAAAAAGATCATCCTATATTTGAGAATAAGCCACTAACGGCCCTCCAATTACAAAAAAAAAAATCAAAAGAGAAGAATCAAGGGAGGAACACATTTGTAACCACAATCGTTTATCAATAAAAAATTCTTTTTTCTTTATATTTTTGTTTGTGGTTAAAATTTATTTTCCATGAATTTAAATTATGTTGAAAACAAATTGGCATGCCCAGTGGGACCAAATCTGCCCTTCATCTCTTCCCTCATAAATCAGATCCACAAATCTGTAGCCACCGCATAAAGATGGAAGCTCTATTAGTACTTCAAGACTCGTCATCAAATCTACACTTCGACAAGCCAAGAATGGGTAGTACCCCCATCAAACAATAATGAAGAAGATAAAGTTTAATACCTCGTTGTCGTATCTGAAAATGAAAAAGAAGATTGGCAACAACTTATCATCGATTACTCATGTTATGGGATACTTCCAGAAGATCCAAGGAGAAAGACTGACATTCGTTGTCGTGCACCTCACTTCCTTTACTATAAGGACACACTGTACAGAAGATCATTTGAAGGAGTACTCTTACGGTGTTTGGGATAGGAAGAAACAATCCAAGCTTCGCAAGAAGCACATTCAGGAGTTTGTGGATCACATCAATCTGGACAGAAGCTCCATTTTCACATTAAAAGGATGAGATATTATTGGCCAATGATGGTGAAAGGTTGCTTGGACTATGCTAAAAGATGCAAAACTTTCCAATTCTATGCAATTTCATACATCGACCTCCAGAGGTACTGCATCCAACTGTAGCGTCATGGCCATTCAATACTTGCTTGCGGAGTTAGAAGATCTTGATGAGAGGAGGCTGGAGGCTCAACAAAATCTTGAATGCAATCAATCTCGGCTATCTTGTTCTTTCAACGAAAGGGTTCGCTTGAGATGCTTCCAAGTTGGAGATCAAGTTCTTGCAGTAAGAAGGCCCATTATCACTTCTCATAAGTCTGGGGGCAAATTCACCTTGAAGTGGGATGGACCGTATATCGTACAAGAGGCCTATTCAAATGGTGCTTACAAGCTTGTCGATGCAGATGGCGTGAGGGTTGGCCCCATCAACGCTAATTTCTTGAAGAAGTACTATCCTTGAAGGAAGATGACTCTCCTTAAGGAACGAGTATAAACTGGGTGTATACTCCTTAAGGCACGAGTATAAATTGCATATACACTCCTTAAGGCACGAGTATAAACTGCATTACACTCCTTAAGGCACGAGTATAAACTGTATGTACGCTTCTCGACGCATGAGCCTAAACTGCAAGTCAAAACACTCCTTAAGGCATGAGTATATACTGCATGTACATTCCTTAAGGAACGAGTATAAACTGTATGTACACTCTTTAAGGCACGAGTATAAACTGCATGTCCACTCCTGGCTCGCATGAGTATAAACTGTGTACAACTCAAAAAATATATATGAAAAATGATGAAAGTTTGCTAGGTTGAAAACCTCAAAAGAGTCGGCCTAGGCAAAAGTTAGGACACACAAAAAAAACACTCACCCAGAACTACGTTGTGACTTGATCCTCTTTACCGAGGTACGTAGGCGCTTGGAATTTCATTCTGAGTTCAGTTGCATGAGTGTAAAAAAAAATATATGTTCCCTCAGTATCTACCATATTGATACCAAGTATGAAACTATTCTAATTAAATTTTGAACTTACTCTAAATATCTATGACTCAATGGGGGCAACCCGTTGAAAAGAAAGAGTTTCTTCAATGGGATTTGGAATGCCAAAGTTCTCCAAGCCTACAACTAAAAGGATATCAAAATTTTCATGCCTTAAGGTGGACAAAATTTATCCCTTTGCACCTTAAGTTGGCCTCTAACGGGTTTATCCTTAAAAGGATATCAAAATTTACATTCCTTAAGGTGGACAAAATTTGTCCCTTTGCACCTTTGCACCTTAAGTTGGCCTCTAACAGGTTTATCCTTACAAGGATATTAAAATTTCCATTCCGTAAGGTGGACAAAATTTGTCCCTTTGCACCTTAAGCTGATCAATAAAGGGCCCATACTTAAATAAGACCAACGCATAAATGCATCAATGAAAGGTCCCCTACTTAGAGAACATCAGCACATAAATGCATCAATGAAAGGGCCCATACTTAAAGAAAATCATTGCGTCTTTAAGCAAAATTGGTCGGTTCTTGAGGTTACGAAGCCTAGCACACCTTAAGCCGACGTCCACCGTCTTCAAGAAAAAATTAGTTGGGTCTTGACGTGACGAAGCCTCGTACACCTTAAGCCGATGTCCACCATCTTCAAGAAAAAATTGGTCGGGTCTTAAGGTGACAGAGGCGAAGTTAAACTCTCGTACCTTAAGCTGGCCGCTTACGGGTTTATCCTTAAAAGAATCTGAAAATTTCCATGCCTTAAGGTGGACAAAATTTGTCCCTTTGCACCTTAAGCGGGCCGCTTACGGGTTTATCCATAAAAGGATCTCAAAAGTTCCATGCCTTAAGGTAGATAAAATTTATCCCTTTGCACCTTAAGCTGGCCTCTCACGGGATTATCCTTAAAAGAATATCGAAATTTTCATGCCTTAAGGTGGACAAGATTTGTCCCTTTGCACCTTAAGCTGACATTCTGATGGATTTATTATGTAAAGGGACCGGCTTCAAGCAAAATTAGTCGGGTCTTGAGGTGACAAAGCCTCGCACACCTTAAGCCAACGTCCACCGTCTTCAAGCAAAATTGATCGGGTCTTGAGGTGACGAAGCCTCGCACACCTTAAGCCGATTGTTGCAAAGCCACCATCTTGAAGCCAAATTGGTCGGTCTTAGAGTGTACGGAAGCGAAGTTAAACTCTCGCACCCTAAGCCGATTGTTGCAAAGCCACCATATTAAAGCCAAATTGGTCGGTCTTAGAGTGTACGAAGGAGAAGTTAAACTCTCGCACCCTAAGTCGATTATTGCATATTGCTATTTCTTTCAACCCTACCAAAATAAAAAAGAAAAACAGAAACAATGACAAACAAATAAAGAAAAAAAAATAACTCACCAATTGTATGGCAGCCACGGCACAACCAATAATCAAACGAAATCGATGTGAATTGCAGTAGTTGAATTCTGAATCAAAGTCGGCCAAAATATTCAATGACCAACAAGAATTGGTCTTACAATTTGACTTCTAATACAATTCAAAGAATGCCTCGTAGTCATGAAAAAAAAAAGAAGAGGAGGATAAATCCTATATGGTAATGAACTCGTGCATGTGCAATAAAAGAAGATAAAGACGTAACTTCTTCCGTAAATAGAGGCGGCAAGGAAATAGCGTTTAATACAATCCCATTACTAATAAAATAAGGAAAAAAGAAGGATGACATCAGCATTGCATGGTTAAAATAGAAAAGTCAACCCTTTCTTTATTTCTTTTACACGGAAATCGATACTACACAAAAGAATATAAAATAGAAAAGTCAACCCTTTCTTTGTTTCTTTTACACGGAAATCGATATTACACAAACGAATATATATATATATATATATATTTATATTTATTATATATATCGGGTCATTTGTGTACTTCAAGTCTAGTCTATGAAGATCTAGATGCCTCGACAAGTCTTGAAGTAGGGGATATTTGTGGGCAATGTAATTTTATTAAATTTAAATCCATATAAAATTCGGGTTATATTAAATTCAAAATATATTAGTCTCAAATAAATATTGCAGATTAATATAATTTAATTAATTATTTAAGTCCAAATATGTATGAATTTAATTAAAGTCCAATTTTTATTGGGCTAGTCCATTAATTTGGGCTACAAAATGATGAGCCCACTTTACTAAAGCCCAAGATATTGTCATATTCTAGAATCCAAATAAGCGTCATGTGTCAAATGACGTGGCATGCAAAGTCAAGTGAAAGCCAATAGGACCGTGCCATATGTCAAAATGATGCAGCAGACCATGGAATCAAAGCTCATAAAAGGTGCTATGTCACTTAAATTTGATTGGTCAAAGAAGTCCATATTGATCATGACTTTTCCTTTTCCATAAGTATAAATAGGGGTCTCATAATTCAGAAAAGGGACCCCCAGATCTCTAACATGTAGCAAGAGAAAGCTTGTGGATCAAACACCGAAATTTCTCTAAAAAACTCAAGCATTCAAATCAAGTTCATTAAGATTTAAGATCAAGAATGCAATATTCAAGAACAAGCTCAAAAGCCTTTGAATTCAAGCACAAGTCAAGATCAAGTCTCTCAAATCAACAAATCAAGTTCAAATTCAAGATCAAGCTTTAAGCTCTTGAATTTATATTTGAAAAGGCGAATCAGAGGATTCATAGAGATTGTAACACTCGCATTGAAATCAATAAATTAATTGTTGCAATATATTTTCTTGTCTCAATTTATTTATTTTCGGTCTCGAGAATTTTATTGTTCAACAATAGTATTAAATTTCATACATGAATTTATTATAGCACCAATCAAGTAAATTGGGGGGAAGCGGATAAACATATTTTCAAAATTTATCAATCATTGCATTAACAGCTTCTTTGTAACCTTCTTTATTCTTATATTCGTTAAGCAAACAAGAAATGTTGGCTAAATAAGCTGAAATATTCCAAACAGTAGGATAATAAGCACAATAAAATTCAATCGTAGCTATATAATTTTTTTAAAAAAAATTTAACAAGATCGGCAGTTGTTGCCCAATCAGAATCATATAACATACACTCAGGAAAAGAACCACAATATTGATTAAAAGTCATTGTACTAAAAACTTTATAAGTAACACAAGTTCCTAAATAATTATAAGTAACATTTCATCTAGTATCACATTTTTCAAGCATTAATATCAGTCTACATCCATTTTGTTCACATTTCTTTGTAAATTCTCTCATTCTAATTTTTCAATGATTTCCTTGAATAAAGCAACATCAAGGCTAATCTTTTCAATATAAAGCTCAAAAAATTCAAGACCATCTCTTACGATTAAATTATATATATGACAAGCACACTTAACATGAAATATTTTGGATAACGACGGAGAAAGTTTAACTTTTAACAAGTCAACTTTAGTCTTTTAGTTAGATGCATTATCAAAAGATATAAATAATACTTTTATTTCAATACCATACTGTTTTGCAACTTTAGAAATAGATTTAGAAATAATTTTTTTGGTGTGTCTACGATCTTCATAATGCAAAAATACTAGAATATATTTTTGCATAATAACATTACTATCTATCTAATGATAAGTAATTGTTAAATAATCATTTTTGTTAATAGCGTGACCAAGATCAAAAGTTAGAGCAACGCTACATGAAATATTTTTTAATGATGCAGATAAATACTAAACATATTGTGCATAGAGTCTAAAAATATCGGATCTACAAGTATTTCTAAGAATACCTATAAACATGAGATTATAAATTGCTTGAATATAATAAATAAAAGCATCCAAAGAAGCAAAAGAGAAAGAAAAGCAACTCATAACTATCATTTTGGCTATTTCTTTTGAATTCTTCATTTTATTATAATTTTTAACTAATTGACCAGTTGGTGGGTTCAATCTACTTTGAGTTGCCCCACTAATAGTGTAATACCCCAGAAAATTTTTCGTTGAAATTTTGTGCGTAAACGTGTTGGGTTCTATCTTCTAGAATGAATTATAAATTTTTTCATGCGGAATGTCTTAGATTATGATCCACCATTGCGTAGAGTATCAAATAATTATTCCAAAGATATGTGGATCATCCAAAACGGACATCCGAGCGATGAGTTATGAACATTACGATCAAACCGTGAATAGTAGTGAACAGTAAAACGTGCAGGAAAAAAAATACTGAGGCCTGGCGTATTTTTGCTCCAACTTTAAACGATCATAACTCCTTGTACATAATGATCTGGGTGATCTACTATATATCAACGAAAATCTCTGCGAGTCCTCTTTCCAATGAAATTGGTTTCATCCAATTTGTCTATCGAACCAAAAATTTATGGTCAATCTACTTCAGCCTATCAAAAGTAAATTTTTGGGTCAACTTCAAATGATCATAACTGCTCGTACACAATGATCTGGATGAGATACTATATATCAACGGAAAGATATGAGAGTCCTCTTTCTAATGAAATTAGTTTCATCCAATTTGGATATATAAGTAAAACATTATGGTTGGTCTACTTCAGACTATCAAAATAGTCCACCAAAGGACAGATTTGAGAATTAGTTAATTTTTAGGGGCATTTTGGTTATTCCCCCTCACCCAAAATTCATCCAAACCTTATATTAAAGCCTATTAGAAGCATTATATGTTATATTTCATCAAATTCCCTCAAAAATAAAATCCTAAGCTCCTACATCCAACTTCAAGAACCTCCAAAGTTCACCATTAATTCTGTAAATTTATTCAAGATTCCAAGTTCCTAGTTCAAGAACATCAAGAACCTCCAAAGTTCACCATTAATTCTGCAAATTTATTCAAGATTCCAAGTTCCTAGTTCAAGAACTCCAAGAACCATTATTCAAAGGAACGATTAACATCTCAATAACGAGTATCGATCTAAAGTTCATCATTCAAGGTATGTGGGGTTTTTCAACAAGAACTCTCTTTCGTTCTTGTGCCCAAAAGCAATTTTTTTTACAAAGGCATTATTTTTATTTGATTTTTATGAATTTGAAGCATGAACCCATATCTTATGATGATTATTATGAAATCTTGATGTTTATGATTTTGAAAGAAGAACTTACATGTGTGGAGATATAAAGCATGAATCTTGAATGATATTTATCATGATTTTGATATTTGGGTCGTGAATCCCCATTGAAAATTGTGTTTTTTTGAGAAAGTGTGTGTTATAAGCACGTTGATGTTGAATATTTGAGATATTTTGAATGATTTGACCTTTTGGTCTTAATGGAGTTGTTTTGAACTCGAGTGTGAAAGAAATCCACAACGTGGTTGATTTTGATAGATGGGAAGCATGATGGCTCCCGATGTATATTTATATATTACTGAAATTATTTTGTTGTGGATTGTCTTTGAAATGATCTGAGCTAAGTCCGGAAGAAATCTTTAGCACCGAGTGGGAGGTATAAAGTGACCTTACTTCCCTAGAACTACGTGCCCCCGTAGGACGTGATCCTGAGGCTGATTTATATAGTGATCACTAGTGTTTTTGGATTGATATTGAAAGTCCTACTTCGATGGCAAGGATAGGACGGCTCTCCCCAACGTGGGTTGTACGTTGGACTCCATGTAGCTCACATGGTTTATTTCGGTTATAGGATCTCCCAGTGTGTGTGTGTTTCCTTGTATCTATGGTGAATGGTAAAGTGATTTGAAAGTGAAATTGTGAAATTTATTGTAAAACCCCGTATTCAAGTACGTGTATTAGCATATTCAAGTACGTGTATTGATCTTATTTATATGGAATTAATTTTTTTATTTTATTTATACCAAAATTTGCCCGTCGATGGTTCCATGCGAAGGTTATTGAATAAGCTTTCCAACGATATAAAGATTTTCAAAAATGGATAGGTTTCGGATATAATTGAGCACGTTCGAAACTATAAAACGGTGGCCGGGATATTTGGGAATAGTAAATGTGCAGGAAAATTTCCTGCACACAAACTACTGAGGCCAGCCGAATTTTTGGATCAACTTCGAACGATCATAACTCCCTTAATATAATGAACTGGGAGAGCTGCAACCTATGAAAAGAAAGATCTTTGAGTCTTATTTCCAATCCAATTGGTTTCATCCAAATTCAACGTCTAAGTAAGGAGTTATACTCGTTTTACTTCAGCCTATCAAAATAGATTTTTAGGGTCAACTTCAAACGACCATAACTCCTTGTACAAGACGAACTGGGTGGCCTACTTTATATGAAATGAATGCCCTTTGAATTATCCTTCCAGTAATACCAATTTCACCCAAATCCAATATTGGAGAAAAGAGTTATGGTCGATCTACTTTAGCTTATCAAAACAGTCCACCAAAGGACAGATTTGACATTATTTAAATTTTAAAGGAATTTTGGTCATTTCCTATTATATTATGGACGGGAATATGTGTATATATACATGTATATGAGTTCAAAAACTCATTTTCATCATCAATCATTAAGAAAGAACAAACTCTAGCCAAATTTGACCTTTAAATTACTTTTGATTCAACCATAGAAATTCTAAAGTAATCCGATACCTGTATTTGTCATCTCGAGAGTTTCGAACGGCACCTATTATTTGTGCAAACAGGATTGCATAATCAAGAGGTGAATTCTAAGGTATGAATATTGTTTTCCTTTGTTCTTTTCCATATGTATATGTGTGATAGAGGATTATATGTATTGGTTGTTATTGAAATGTGATGAAAATAGGGTTATGGACTATTTTGCATGGTTTGGTTGTATTGAATTGTGGAAGGTGGATATGGTAATTGAGTTATGGAAGGTGGATATGGTGATATACTATTGAATTGATGATTATTTATGTCTATGACTCAATTTGGTTTAATGGATTGGTTGGAAGGATAAATGAATCCAAACTTGATATTGGAGGATGTTGTATGAATATGCATGGCATGTGAATGTAATTGGAGTATAAGAGGGTTAAAGTGACACCATTTATGGTGTAATTAAGGCTTACTACTTAACCACAAGTTTGGTGAATTCAAGTAATTGAATTGTGACGTTTGGTCGCTAATAATAGATTGCTATATATGTTCATTGTAGATAAGTAATCCGAAAAGACGGGAAGTCCATTTGGGACTAGTATTGAAGGTTGACAGTCAGGTATGTAAAGCATACTCTATACCATATCTTTGGCATGAAAGTGAACAATTGTTCTTTTAAGAAAGTTTCCAAAGTTATTCAGTAACATGTGATCCATAATGGTTTTGTATGATGTCCTACGTTACCAATAAACTTGTTTCAACCCTATAAGATGTCAAGACATTCCAATAATTACTTGTTTTCCAAATCTTACATGTTTATTGCACTAATGAATGTCAAAAGGTATTCGGTTACTCAAACAAGATCCATGTGCTATTAATGACTCCAAAACGCTTCATTGATATACCAATAAGTTCCTACTTCATTGTTATGGCATTGATGACTCCAAAACACTTCATTGAAGTGTTAATGAGTTCTTACTTCATTGTTATTGCATTGATGGTCTATTTATATGTCTCTTATTGATGTATCATTGTTTCAAAGTATCAAAAATGCGGTGGCGACCGAAATAACAATCTCAAAGATTAATTGAACTAAGTGATGGAAGTTCTCTCTTATCGGGTGGTATCCCAGGGGCATAAGCCTATAATGGGTCGATCCTTATTTATGTGTTTATGGGTGGTATCCCAGGGGCATAAGCCTATCATGGTTCGGTCCCAGTTGATATGTACTGGAGGCAGCCTAATGGTCACAGTACAGTACATTAATGATTACAAAGATGATAAGAACGAAGGTAAAGTGATTGAATAAATACAATGTACAGGTTGTCACAAGTTCTAGTAAGTGTGGTCCACTCCTATTACGATTTATTCACTTGTTTCTAATTTCTATTGAGCTCCTATATCATATGTGATTATCTACAGCTTTACATACTCAGTACATATTTTATACTGATGTCCCCCACGGGGGACCTACATTTCATGCTGCAGGCACAGGTACCTCAACTCATACACCGCACAAGTAGGAGCCAGGATATCTAGCTGCTTTTGGTGAGCTCCAGTTTGCTTCAGGGCTTTTCGTGTCATATCCAGTCACTTTTGGTATTGTATAGAAGTTAGTTATATGGCGGGGTGTGTCCCGACCTTAGTTAAACTCTATATATTGTCTAGAGGCCTTGTAGACCTAATGTACAGTCAAGGTGCTGTTTTGTTAATAGACGTGATGACTCCAACGGCCAAGTATTGTATATACATATATACGTGTGCTCGAGCTTATACAGGTGATTATTTACTTTTATATGCGACATGATGCTGTCCGAATTTCAGGTTGTCATAGAGGTATGCATGGGAAGTATAAGGTTATGAGCTGGTTCTCTCGGGCCTCCACGGTTACGGGTGCCAGTCCACCCCAATAGGATTTGAAGCATGACAAAAGTGGTATCAGAGAAGTTCGTCCTAGTGAGTCTACAAAGCCGTGTCTACGTAGAGTCTTGTTTATCAGTGTGTCATTGATGATAGGTGAATTTACACGCCTAAAGTACTATATTTTACCCATATTTTAGCTAAGTTTTGAGGACAAATTATATAATTCATGCACTTTTAGTCCTTTTTCCTGTAAGTGAGCTAACAAACGTGATTAGCAAGTTTTCAGGTATAAATGATGCAGATTTCAGCATTTTATGGATAACTTGACGCCAAAGAAAGCTTCACGAAAGAAGGAAGGGAAAGCTTGGACGCCAAGGACCAAAAGTGACGCATAGGTAACCTGTCCCGGGAAAAAACAACAATTCTAAAGACTTTGGGGATTAGCAGTAACGTATTAGGATTAGGATAATGATGCAGTAACCCAGTAGGAATGGGTTAAGTAATGCAGTATCTTAGTAGGAATAGGATATGGGTGTTATAAATACCCTATTTTGCTAGAGATTTTTATTCATTCACCCATTCATCCATCCACCCATCCATCCACCTATCCATCCACTCATCTACAACTCAAAACAATTTGCTTTCAATTAATTCTTAATTACTTTCTCTTTATCTATTCGATTTTTAATTTCCACAACAAGAGAAACGCTATTCTAAAAGGAAATCACGCCACAAGCACTACCAAACAACACTACACGTGAAATCCTTATTTTGGTATAATAATAATGTCTATTGTGATTTCCATCGCACTCATGAATAGCTAAACTTCTCTTTTGGGGTTATGGAAGCCTTATGAGATACTATCTATTGCTATGAGTTTGTGAATTCGTAACACGTATGCTGCTTATATCATTATTCTCTTCGTCTTAATGCAAATTCTTGTGGCTGCAGACGCATAGAATACGCCAGTATAGCATTAACTTGTTCAAAAAAAAGTTATATGTCTGGAAAAGAGATAATGTCAAGGTAATCGGGTCCCATCCCCTATTAAAAAGTTAGTGCCGTAACTGGATTAACCTCTTGGAGAATTTGTACCGTTAGATACGCTTTAAGCTCGAAAGAGTTAAAGTGAAATAGTCCTTGTTTAGGTCGAAAGACGCTTGGATTTACCATCGAATATAGTTCTCTATAAGCACATGCATGTCTGAATTCTGCACAACTCATAACCAATAGAGACGTATACCTCATAAGGTGGACATAACCCCAACTTCTCAATTCTCATTGTTTTACATCTTACCAAACATTCTTTCTTTTTACTTTGCTGTTTTTTGTTTTTACTTTATTACTTTGTTTACATTATTTTGCACGATAAAATCCCCCCTTTTTACGAGACTTGCACTAAAAGTCTAGTAATCTTTGCTTACTTGTTGACCAAGCTATTCCCTGTGGGATCGATACCCAACCCAGTTGGGTTATATATTTGACAACGACCGCTTTACACTCCTTCGAGAGCTGTAGATTGAGCGTTATCAAAAATTAGCGTCGTTGCCGGGGAATACAAGTGTCAACTAAGTTTGTGATAATTACTAGACCCTTTGGTCAAAGATTCTCGTACTTTTACTTTTAGTTTTTGTTTTTGTTCTATTCAAGTTCTGTTGAGAGAATGGATGCACAACGTGACATAGAAAGAATGGCTGCTCAACAGGAGTAGGCTAGGTTAGCTGCATTGGCAGTTGCTCAAGTGCATCAACAGAATATTGATAACCCAGGTCGTGCAACAAATCCTGATGATGAGAACCTGGGCGATGAGGAGCTACTAAACCCACGGCATACTACTGAGGTGGTGACACCCATGCAGAGGAGAGATCGTCAAGCGCGATTGAGGCCTGATCGCCGAGCTGTGCAGATTCCTTTTGATGACGATGATGATGATTTGGATGAAGCTGGTGCCACAGGAGCCATTATTCTGCCACCCTTGGCACCTGGAGCAAAGTTCAATATCACTAGCACCATGATTCAGCTTTTGCAACTCAAGGGATTATTTGGTGGACTAGCAGGCGATGATCCGAATATGCATCTCATCAATTTTATTTCTATATGCAAGTCGTTTGACAATCCTGGCGTTGGTCAGAATGCAATTCGATTATGCCTATTTCCATTGTCTCTATCTGGAGAGGCAACTCTATGGTTGAATGGGCTGACTCCTGGTTCTATTACAAATTGGAGGCAATTGAAAGACGCTTTCCTAGAAAGATTCTTTCCGCCATCCAAGAAAGCACAGTTGAGAGATGAGATCAGCAATTTTCGACAGCTTCCAACTGAAGCTCTCCATGAAACATGGGAGAGGTTCAAGACGAAGCTTATGAGGTGCCCAAACCATCACATGACCAATATCCACTTGATAGAGATATTATACAAGGCTTTGAATTCGGTGACTAAGCCAGTGGTTGATAATGCTGCGGGTGGCTCATTCATGGACCTTACTTTTAATGAGGCAAGTGGTATGCTAGATCGTATGACAAAGCAGAGTAGAGCTTGGCACACCAGGGATTCTAAGGTAGCAAGCTCTACTATATCTATTGGCATGACTGCAGAACAAAGGCGAAGACAAGAGGAACGTCACCAAGATATGGCTCACATGAAGACGCAGATGGATCTTCTTACCAAGAACTTATTATCAGGGAAGACCGAAAAAGTTAAGGCCGTGGTAGCACATGGAAGAGACGAATCTGACTCTGAGGAAGAAGCTAACTACTTGAATAATCAGGGGGGTTTTCGAGGCAATGCCCAAGGAAACCAAGGTCAGAACTATTATGATAAATCTGGAAACAAGGACCAAGGTAGTTGGAAGAACAAGAATGATAATAGTGGTCTGTATGTTCCCCCAGGAAGACGTGACGCCACTGCATCTGGTTCTGGAAATATGGAAGATATGATGGCTAAACTGTTGAACGGAGTGGAAGCAACCAGCGCGGGAGTAACAGAGGTAATAAATGATTTGTCCTCAATGAAGCAATTGGTTGACTCACATTCCACTTCAATCAAGCAAATAGAGCAACAATTGAGCCAACTTTCAGCAGCAATCAATCAAAGAAAGGTTGGCACCTTACCTAGCGACACTGTGCAAAATCCAAGGAATGACGGATCATGCATGGCTATTACTACCCGAAGTGGTAAGGTGCTGGAAACTTCATCCAAAGGCTAGCAAGTGGTTGACGAGGCAGCAGACATCGATGATAAGGCAAAAGGAGAAGCTGCCGTAGAAACCACCCACGACGTCCATGACGTCACACCGAGTATGTTGCAACCTGAAAAAGATGAAAAACGGAAGCAAGAGGAGAAGAAATCCGTGGAGAAAACAATTCCTTATCTACCACCACCTTTTCCTCAAAGATTAAAGAAGATTGCGGATGCAAATTCATGAATATGTTAAATCAGCTGACCATTAATGTTTTGTTGGTAGAGGCACTAGAACAAATGCCTGGGTATGTGAAATTTATGAAGGATCTTTTGATAAAGAAGCGAGCAGCAAGCTATGAGTTGAAGGATACTGTTCATCACTGCAGTGCAATCTCTACAAGATCGCTAGTTCAGAAAAAGGCCGACCCTGGTGCCTTCACTATTCCTTGCACTGTTGGATCTTTGAATTTTGCCAAGGCATTGTGCGATCTGGGTGCTAGCATCAATTTGATGCCACTATCCGTCTAAAGGAAGTTGGGGTTAGGCGATCCGACACCAACCAATATGAGGCTCGTGATGGCTGATAGGTCGGTAAAATGACCTATGGGTATCTTGAATGATGTGTTGGTGAAGGTTTCTTCATTCATCTTTCCTGCAGATTTCGTTATTCTGGATTGTGAGGTGGATTTTGAAGTTCCCATAATTTTGGGACGTTCTTTCCTTGCAACTGAAAGTGTGCTTATTGACATGAGAGCTAATGAGCTTCTGTTTTGATTGAATGACAAAGTGGTCCTCTTTGATATATGCAAAGCAATGAAGCAACCCAGCGATATGGATGTGTTCTCCGTAGCTTATGAGGATAAGAAAGCATTATCTGTAGAAAAGTCGCTTATTATTGAGTCACTATCTGATGTACTGTTGAATTTTGAGCGTGAGGAGGCTGAAAAATATAAAGAAACCGCTTGTGCTCTAACAGGAACAAAATCATATTCTCATGCTCCTAAGAAATTGGACCTTGATCTTATGAATCAACCTTCACAAACAGCGAAGACTTCCATTGAAAAACCACCAATGCTAGAATCGAAAGAGCTACCAAGTCACCTAAGGTATACGTTCTTGGGATATGGAAATACACTTCCGGAGAGTGTTGCGGATGATTTAAGTGAACAGCACGTAGAGGCTCTCATCTCTGCTCTGATGAGGTACAAGAGAGCTATGGGTAGGAAGATTGATGATATAATTGGTATCCCTCCTGGGATATGTATGCACAAGAGTCATCTCGAACAAGATTGCATGCCTACAAGTAAGTATCAACGTCGTCTGAATCAATTCAGAAAACGATGCCCCATCTATCTCGATGAAGTCTAAGTAATTGAGGTAACTATATCGTGCCGCGACAATAAATCAAGCGCTACATGGGAGGCAACCCATGGTTTTTAATCGTTTTGTTTTTTTTGGAGTTTGTTTTTGTAGTCGAGCCATGACCAAAACTAAGGCGCTTGATGGTAGGCAACCCATCGTTCTAATCATTTTTGTTGTTTTTGAGTAAGTGTAGGTGCAAGATGTATAAGGAAGGAGGTTGGTCTTGAATTTTGATTTGGAAGCGGTGCATGTCGAAGGTGGTAAGTTAGGAATGAAGAAGCAAAAGGCTATGGGTTAGGCATTGCCTATGAAAATATAGGCAAAGAACAAGGCAAGGCCTATGTAAATCTAGGCCACGAACAAGGCAAGGCCTATGCTATGGCATAAGCTCTCGGATTCTAGAGTGCCATAGCATAGGCGCCGCCTATGCTCAACAATGCCATAGCATAGGCGCCGCCTATGCTCAACAATGCCATAGCATAGGCGCCGCCTATGCCAAAGCCTTCTGCTCAACTAGGCAAAACATTAGGCATGGCCTAAGCTATGGCCTTCTGCTCAACTAGGCAAAGCTAAAGGCGCCGCCTATGGTCACTTTTGGTCTCCAAATCTGATTCCAAATGGGTCAAAACCCGACCCAAGCTTGTCCTATAAATAAGAACTTCATCCTTAAGACAAAGTCACATTGTTTACTCAATCTAAGCATCGTCTACCCTTCCAAAATCTCTCAAAACTTTTCTTTTTGCTCATCTAACCTTGCAAGATCATATTCCAAATCCATCACCAAGTAAGTTCTTCTTTTATATTACATAAGTACTATGCTTATAATGATTCGTTAGATCTAGAATTGGTGTTGGTGATTTGAATGTGCTTGGTTTGTTATGATACATCTAATTGAGTGAAAGAATACATGTAGGTGTTATTGACTTGGTTCCAACTTGTATTTGATTTTGATACACTGTCATACTTTTGCTGAGTCGACATGGGGAAGTTAAATTGCATAATCTTAAAAATTGAATGCTTGAATGTTTGAATGACTCATTCATCGAGATAAAGATCATGATTGAATACAAGCATGAGATGTTGTGATTATTTATATACCATAAACTTGATTCAATCCCTACATGGTAGTCTTGTTCCAAAAATGCATTAATCCAAACCATAAAGGATGGTCAAGATTACATGATATAGAGTTGAAAAGAATAGTTAAAGACAACATGCAAGTATGAATGTGCTGAACATATTGTTGGAACATATCGCCTATATGTATGTCGATGAAGTATGAGTAATCGACATCACTCACTTAATTAGTTTGTACAAACAAATTAAGTGTGGGGTGGTGCCACTATAGTTTGTTTGTCGATTATATCTTCCGAGATGAGCTAACATGAATTTCAAGTAGAATGGCACCAAAAAGGACGACAATGAAAAGAAAAAGCGACCACCTCACAGAAAGGTAAGAAAAGAGAAAGAAAAGAGCAAGCTGAATCCACCTCGCTGCAAATACCTCGACGCACTCTTGGAATCAGGTTTTTCTTATTTATTTTCCACTGAGGACAGTGTGTCCCGTCTAAGTGTGGGGTGCTGGTATTTATATGCTGTATTTCTTTGCCTACCTACATTTATTTATTTGATTTTTAGTAGTAGTTAAATTTTCAAAAAAAAATTTAGAGTTTGATGCATAAAATTGTTCTGATAGGCGGCATGGTATTATGACAAGAGTTTGTCCTAAGATCATTACGATTGAGATGTTTAGGCTCTAATTGTGACTCACTATGTGATATTGTGTGGTTCAATTCCTTCATCTGTTGGGTCAAGAGTCTATACTGCTCCCAATAAAGTCAACCATGTGCCTTGTGTGTGTGAGATAATAGTATATTCTATGTTTGTGGCTGATGCTAGAACTTGCCTGGTATGTATGTAAAGCGAAATAAAGAGTGCGAGTTTAGGAGATGATTTAGGCATTTCTTTGGCAACCTGTGATTGTTTACCTTCTTTTTACCTACCCGTGGACATTATCCTAGTTAACCCCTTTTGAGCCTTTAGCCTATTTTCTTTGACAGCCTCATATATAAGCCTAATCCATTTTTTTCAAGACCATAATTTGATCCAAATTCCTAAAGTGCTTTAAAGTGTAAAGTCATGTGACAAAATAAGAGGAAATTGGGTGAGTATGATGCCTTAGAGTTTATTGGTGCTTGAATCTGTTATGAAAAAGAATGGCTATCATAGAGGAGTGTTATAAAAGAAAAAAAGAGAAGAAAAGAAAATAGAAATAGAAAAAGGAAAAGAAAACTAAAAATTTAGTTATGTTTAAAATTGAAAAACAAAAGAGGAGAGAAGGGGTGGTAGAATAAAAGAAAGTAGAAAGGTTGTTTGAAAGAAAAGTGTTAATGACATAATGTGATGTATTAAAGCGCTTAGGAACATAGTTACTATTTCTGGCCAAAATAGTCCTACTCGTCCCTTAGCCTACATTACAACCTATAAAAGACCTATTTGATCCTAAGCTTAGCATTCTGATATTTAGTGGAACATTACACTAAGGGCAAGCCTATGGTCATCAGCTGCAACATATGAATTCTTTGTGAGAGTGAGAGCAAGGATAAACCTATACCCATGTTCGAAATATATACAATACTTGTGAGTGATTATGGGTAAGATCTTATGTGAGACACACATGGTTGATGAGTTTTGGGTAGTCGTGTATGAATCTTTGTGCCTTAAACTTTTTGAATGTAAATTGACCATCATCACGAGTCTATGTTGGAGGTTAAATTGTTTCTACTAATGATCAGAAAACTACTCTTTGTTAATGATTGTCGTGCCTGCCTTGATGAATATTTTGTGTTGTTACTGTGAAACCCTAAGTAGATGTTTAGATGGACATGATAGTTTGTTCGAGGACGAACAAAGCTTTAAGTGTGGGGTGTTGATGATAGGCGAATTTACACGCCTAAAGTACTATATTTTACCCATATTTTAGCTAAGTTTTGAGGACAAATTATATAATTCATGCACTTTTAGTCCTTTTTCCTGTAAGTGAGCTAACAAACGTGATTAGCAAGTTTTCAGGTATAAATGATGCAGATTTCAGCATTTTATGGATAACTTGACGCCAAAGAAAGCTTCACGAAAGAAGGAAGGGAAAGCTTGGACGCCAAGGACCAAAAGTGACGCATAAGTAACCTGTCCCGGGCAAAAACAACAATTCTAAAGACTTTGGGGATTAGCAGTAACGTATTAGGATTAGGATAATGATGCAGTAACCCAGTAGGAATGGGTTAAGAAATGCAGTAGCTTAGTAGGAATAGGATAGGGGTGTTATAAATACCCTATTTTGCTAGAGATTTTTATTCATTCACCCATTCATCCATCCACCCATCCATCCACCTATCCATCCACTCATCTACAACTCAAAACAATTTGCTTTCAATTAATTCTTAATTACTTTCTCTTTATCTATTCGATTCTTAATTTCCATAACAAGAGAAACGCTATTCTAAAAGGAAATCACGCCACAAGCACTACCAAACAACACTACACATGAGATCCTTATTTTGGTATAATAATAATGTCTATTGTGATTTCCATCGCACTCATGAATAGCTAAACTTCTCTGTTGGGGTTATGGAAGCCTTATGAGATACTATCTATTGCTATGAGTTTGTGAATTCGTAACACGTATGCTGCTTATATCATTATTCTCTTCATCTTAATGCAAATTCTTGTGGCTACAGACGCATAGAATACGCCAGTATAGCATTAACTTGTTCGAAAAAAAAGTTATATGTCTGGAAAAGAGATAATGTCAAGGTAATAGGGTCCCATCCCCTAATAAAAAGTTAGTGCCATAACTGGATTAACCTCTTGGAGAATTTGTACCGTTAGATACGCTTTAAGCTCGAAAGAGTTAAAGTGAAATAGTCCTTGTTTAGGTCGAAAGACGCTTGGATTTACCATCGAATATAGTTCTCTATAAGCACATGCATGTCTGAATTCTGCATAACTCATAACCAATAGAGACGTATACCTCATAAGGTGGACATAACCCCAACTTCTCAATTCTCATTGTTTTACATCTTACCAAACATTCTTTCTTTTTACTTTGCTATTTTTCGTTTTTACTTTATTACTTTGTTTACATTATTTTGCACGATAAAATCCCCCCTTTTTACGAGACTTGCACTAAAAGTCTAGTAATCTTTGCTTACTTGTTGACCAAGCTATTCCCTGTGGGATCGATACCCAACCCAGTTGGGTTATATATTTGACAACGACCACTTTACACTCCTTCGAGAGCTGTAGATTGAGCGTTATCAAAAATTAGCGTCGTTGCCGGGGAATACAAGTGTCAACTAAGTTTGTGATAATTACTAGACCCTTTGGTCAAAGATTCTCGTACTTTTACATTTAGTTTTTGTTTTTGTTCTATTCAAGTTCTGTTGAGAGAATGGATGCACAACGTGACATAGAAAGAATGGCTGCTCAACAGGAGTAGGCTAGGTTAGCTGCATTGGCAGTTGCTCAAGTGCATCAACAGAATATTGATAACCCAGGTCGTGCAACAAATCCTGATGATAAGAACCTGGGCGATGAGGAGCTACTAAACCCACGGCATACTACTGAGGTGGTGACACCCATGCAGAGGAGAGATCGTCAAGCGCGATTGAGGCCTGATCGCTGAGCTGTGCAGATTCCTTTTGATGACGATGATGATGATTTGGATGAAGCTGGTGCCATAGGAGCCATTATTCTGCCACCCTTGGCACCTGGAGCAAAGTTCAATATCACTAGCACCATGATTCAGCTTTTGCAACTCAAGGGATTATTTGGTGGACTAGCAGGCGATGATCCGAATATGCATCTCATCAATTTTATTTCTATATGCAAGTCGTTTGACAATCCTGGCGTTGGTCAGAATGCAATTCGATTATGCCTATTTCCATTGTCTCTATCTGGAGAGGCAACTCTATGGTTGAATGGGCTGACTCCTGGTTCTATTACAAATTGGAGGCAATTGAAAGACGCTTTCCTAGAAAGATTCTTTCCGCCATCCAAGAAAGCACAGTTGAGAGATGAGATCAGCAATTTTCGACAGCTTCCAACTGAAGCTCTCCATGAAACATGGGAGAGGTTCAAGACGAAGCTTATGAGGTGCCCAAACCATCACATGACCAATATCCACTTGATAGAGATATTATACAAGGCTTTGAATTCGGTGACTAAGCCAGTGGTTGATAATGCTGTGGGTGGCTCATTCATGGACCTTACTTTTAATGAGGCAAGTGGTATGCTAGATCGTATGACAAAGCAGAGTAGAGCTTGGCACACCAGGGATTCTGAGGTAGCAAGCTCTACTATATCTATTGGCATGACTGCAGAACAAAGGCGAAGACAAGAGGAACGTCACCAAGATATGGCTCACATGAAGACGCAGATGGATCTTCTTACCAAGCACTTATTATCAGGGAAGACCGAAAAAGTTAAGGCCGTGGGAGCACATGGAAGAGACGAATCTGACTCTGAGGAAGAAGCTAACTACTTGAATAATCAGGGGGGTTTTCGAGGCAATGCCCAAGGAAACCAAGGTCGGAACTATTATGATAAATCTGGAAACAAGGACCAAGGTAGTTGGAAGAACAAGAATGATAATAGTGGTCTGTATGATTTATTTATTATTTTAAGGCAAGAAGAATGATTTTCAAGGGATACATATATCATTTAGTTAGAGTAAGGGATACAGAAGCGGAGCCACCAACTCTTCATGCTGGTCCGGTGGTAAATGAATTTTCTAATGTATTTTCTGAAGATCTTCCAGGTTTGCCACCTGAATGAGAAGTAGAGTTTGGTATTGATGTAATACCAGGAATCCAAACAATATCCATTCCTCCGTATAGAATGGCCCTAGCAAAATTACGAGAATTGAAAGAGCAATTGAAAGATTTGCTAGAGAAGGGATTCATAAGGCCTATGTCCCCCTGGGGAGCACTAGTGTTATTTGTTCGCAAAAAGGATGGGCTGAGGATGTGTATTGATTATCAGCAATTGAATAAGGTGACTATTAAGAATAAATATCCTCTCCCAAGAATTAATGATTTATTTGATCAGTTACAGGGCGCCAAGTGCTTTTCTAAGATTGATTTGAGGTCAGGTTACCACCAAGTGAGGGTCAAAGAGAAGGATATACCTAAGACAGCTTTCTAAACATGGTATGGTCATTATGAGTTTTTAGTTATGTCATTTGGGCTAACAAATGCACCCGCAACTTTTATGGATTTGATGAATAGGGTGTTTAAGTCATTCCTGGATGTATTTGTGATAGTTTTTATAGATGATATTCTAGTTTATTCTAGATCAAAAGAGGACCATGCCAATCACTTACGACAAGCATTGCAGACTCTTCGTGATTGTAAGCTTTATGTAAAGTTCTCTAAATGTGAGTTTTGGTTAAAGTCGGTGGCATTTTTGGGTCATATTGTATCTAGTGAAGGGATAAAGGTTGATGCTCAAAAGATAGAAGCTGTGAAGAACTGGCCAAGGCCCACAACGCCTATGGAGATTCGTAGTTTTCTCGGGTTGGCCGGTTATTATAGAAGGTTTCTTAAAGGCTTTTCTTCCATTTCAGCACCCTTAACCAAGCTAACCCATAAAGCATCCAAATTCCAATGGAATGATGCCTGTGAGAAGAGTTTTCAAGATTTAAAGAACAAGTTGATCTTTACACCCGTGTTGGTACTTCCAGAAGGCACCGAAGGGTATACAGTGTATTGTGATGCTTCCAAAATTTGTTTAGGATGTGTATTGATACAGCATGGTAAGGTAATAGCATATTCTTCTAGACAATTGCGGCCACATGAGAAAAATTATCCTACACACGATCTTGAGCTGGCAGCAGTTATTTTTGCTTTAAAGATATGGTGCCACTACTTATATGGGGTTCATGTTGATATATATACTGACCATAAAAACTTGCAATATATTTTTAATCAGAAGGATCTAAATTTAAGGCAGCGGAGATGGCTTGAACTATTAAAGGACTACGATGTTGATATCTTATACCATCCAGGGAAAACAAATGTGGTAGCTGATGCGTTAAGTCGTAAGGCTATGATGGCGCCTATAGAAAGTCAAGGGATGATTAAAGATCTTCACCAGTTAGCTAGTTTAGGAGTTCGCCTTCTTGAAACTCCAGATAAAGAGCTTATCGTACATAATGCTGCGGAATCTTCATTAGTAGCTGAAGTGAAAGAGAAACAATATGCAGATCCTATTTTATTACAGCTTAAGGAGAACGTTCAGAGTGGTGCAACCAAGGCATTTGAGCTTACACGAGAAGGAGTACTTCAGTGCCAAAACCGATTGTGTGTGACAAATGTAGATGGGCTAAGAAAGAAGATTATGACAGAGGCACATTGTTCAAGATATTCCATTTATCCAGGATCAACCAAAATGTATCAAGATTTGAAAGATATGTATTGGTGGAATGACATGAAGAAGAGCATTGCAGAATTTGTAGCTGAATGTCCAAATTGTCAAAGAGTTAAAGTTGAGCACCAAAAACTCGGAGGTTATATGCAATGCATTGATCTTCCAAGCTGGAAGTAGGACATGATCAACATGGATTTCGTTATTGGTTTGCCTCGTACATCCCAGAAGTTTGATTCTATATGGGTGATTGTTGATAGGCTTACCAAATCCACACATTTCCTACCAGTTAGGACCACTTACACAGTTGAAGAGTATGCGAAGCTGTACATTAAAGAGATAGCACGATTACATAGAGTTCCAATCTCTATTATATCAGATCAGGGAACCCAATTTACCGCAAACTTTTGGAAATCTTTTCAGAGGTGTTTGGGAACACAAATGAAGTTGAGTATAACTTTTCACCCTCAAACAGATGGACAAGAAGAACGTACCATCCAAACACTTGAAGATATGCTACGAGCTTGTGTAATAGATTTTAAGGGCAACTGGGATGATCAGTTACCTCTTATTGAGTTTGCCTACAATAATAGCTATCATTCAAGTATCAAAATGGCACCATATGAAGATTTATATGGAAGGAAGTGTAGATCACCAATAGGATAGTTCGAAGTGGGTGAAACTCTTTTGTTCGGACCGGATCTTGTTTATCAAGCCATAGAGAAGGTTAAAGTAATTCAGCAACGATTGAATACAGCCCAAAGTCGACACAAGTCTTATACGGATAGTAAAAGGAGAGGGCTAGAGTTTTCTATAGGTGATTGGGTATTTTTGAAGGTATCACCAATAAAAGGGGTAATGAGATTTGGCAAGAAAGGAAAGTTGAGTCCACGTTATATAGGCTCATATAAGATCACTCGAAGGTTTGGACAAGTTACAAATGAATCCGGTATTTCATGTGTCAATGCTTCGAAAGTGCATCAGAGATCCATCACATATCACTTCTACTGAGGATGTCCAAGTTGTGAAAGATTTTACCTATGAGGAAATGCCTATTGCTATTCTAGATCGGCAAGTTAAGAAGATGAGAAATAAAAGTATAGCATCTGTGAAAGTACGTTGGAGAAATCATCAAAGGAAAGAGATTACATGGGAAGCTGAGGAAGCAATGAAATCTAAGTACCCTCATTTGTTCAAAGATGAAGAGAAAGTTCAAGAAACGGAGTTAGAACATTAACAAGTAAGTTTTTTTTTTTATATATGCATAGTATTTATGTGATGATGTGAATGTTAATGATGGACTTGAACTTGTTTCGGTTGAATAACTACGCTAACATTCAAGGACAAATGTCCTAAAGGGAGGAAGGATGTAACACCCCATATTCAAGTACGTGTATTGGCGTATTCAAGTACGTGTATTGGTCTTATTTATATGGAATTAATTTTTTTATTTTATTTATACCGGAATTTGCCCGTCGATGGTTCCATGCGAAGGTTATTGAATAAGATTTCCAACGATATAAAGATTTCTAAAAATGGATAGGTTTCGGATATAATCGAGCACGTTCGAAACTATCAAATGGTGGCCGGGATATTTGGGAATAGTAAATGTGCCGGAAAATTTCCTGCACACAAACTACTGAGGCCAGCTGAATTTTTGGGTCAAATTTGAACGATCATAACTCCCTTAATATGATGAAATGGGAGAGTTTAGACCTATGAAAAGAAAGATCTTTTAGTCTTCTTTTCAATGCAATTGGTTTCATCCAAATCCAACGTCTGAGTAAGGATTTATACTCGTTTTACTTCAGCCTATCAAAATAGATTTTTAGGGTCAACTTAAAATGACCATAACTCCTTGTACAAGAGGAACTGGGTGGTCTACTTTATATGAAATGAAAGCCCTTTGAATTATCCTTTCAACGATACCAATTTCAGCCAAATCTGATATCGGAGTAAAGAGTTATGGTCGATCTACTTTAGCTTATCAAAACAGTCCACCAAAGGACATATTTGACATTATTTAAATTCTAAAGGCATTTTGGTCATTTCCTATTATATTATGGATGGGAATACGTGTATATATACATGTATATGGGTTCAAAAACTCAGTTTCATCATCAATCATTGAGAAAGAACAAACCCTAGCCAAATTTGACCTTTAAATTACTTTTGATTAAACCGTAGAAATTCCAAAGTAATCCGATAACTGCGTTTGTCATCTCGAGAGCTTCAAACGACACCTATTATTTGTGCAAACAGGATTGCATAATCAAGAGGTGAATTCTAAGGTATGAATATTGTTTGCCTTTGTTCTTTTCGATATGTATATGTGTGATAGAGGATTATATGTATTGGTTGTTATTGAAAGGTGATGAAAATAGGGTTATGGACTATTTTGCATGGTTTGGTTGTATTGAATTGTGGAAGGTGGATATGGTAATTGAGTTATGGAAGGTGGATATGGTGATATACTATTGAATTGATGATTATTTATGTCTATGGCTCAATTTGGTTTAATGGATTGGTTGGAAGGATAAATGAATCCAAACTTGATATTAGAGGATGTTGTATGAATATGCATGGCATGAGAATGTAATTGGAGTATAAGAGGGTTAAAGTGATTATTTCCTTTTATATGCGACATGATGTTGTTCGAATTTTGGGTTGTCATAGAGGTATGCATGGGAAGTATAAGGTTATGAGCTGGTTCTCCCGGGCCTCCTCGGTTACGGGTGCCAGGCCGCCCCAATAGGATTTGAGGCGTGACAGTTATTCTTTAGAAAGATTTAAATGATATGTACATTATGAGAATTGATATTCTTGATGAACTAAAAGTGATTGACAAATTATATGATGACTCACATGTGTTATTGTACTTATTTCATCCTCTCATGATTATGATGATTTTCTTCAGGCTATGTGAGTCTCTCATACATCCTGTATATTTCTTATAAATATTTATGATGATGATGTTTGTAAATTACATACACCCCCATATACTCGATACTTTCCATGGTACTAACCCACATCTTCGGATGTGGGCTACATTTTCTTGGAATGTAGGTTCAGGTGCTCAGTTCCAGATTCGACAGTGAATCTTCGGGCATGCTGTTCTACATCCTCTGTCGTGGTGAGTCCTCATGTTTCGAGGATGTGATGTCTTATGCTGGTTTTGACAAAATTATTTACATTTGATAACTGAGTATGAGTAATTTGGGGCATGTCTCAATGGCTCGCTGGTTTTATTGATTTTCTTAGAGGCTTGTCAGACTAGTATAAATATTGGGAGTTGACTAATAAATCGTATTTTGTTATCTTTCAGAAATTCTTTTATTCTTGGATGATGATAACTCTGTTGATATTTGAGGGTTATTTATGGAAACCCCGTTGATTTGTGTTGAACTGGATGAAAATGGCTCAAAGGGTTAGCTTGGGGCTACTCGTAGCCTCAAGCACTGTGTGATGCTCCGCGACCCATTTTCTGGGGCGTTACAAACTTGGTATCAGAGCCTAAGGTTTTAAGGTGTCTTAGTGAGTCTGACAAGCCGCGTTAAGTAGAGTCTTGATCATCGGTGTGTAGCGCACCACATCTATGAGCAAGAGGCTACTAGACATTTTAGGATAAAGTGTGATTCTTTCTTTCAGAAGTCTATCGTGCTTAAAGTGTCTATCTCTGCTATTGATTCATGCTCTCCTCTTTCAAAAATATGCCTCCACGTCGAGTGAGAAGAAATAATGAGTGGTCTGGGAATTCTGTGTCACCCAAGAGTCATTTTATCTCTTACGTCAAAGCTAGAAAGCTTATTTCTAAGGGGTGTATTTACCATTTGGTTAGATTCATAGACACTAAGTTTGAGACTTCAACTCTCTAGTTTGTTAACGTCGTCAATGAGTTTTCTGATGTCTTTCTGTATGATCTCCCAGGGATACCTCCTGATAGAGAGATAGAGTTCGGGATTGATATTCTTCCCGATACCCAGCCTATTTCTATTCTTCCTTACCGTATGGCCCCTGCAGAACTTAAGGCGTTGAAAGAGAAACTCAAAGATCTACTAGATAAAGATTTCATAAGGCACAGTGTTTCTCCTTGGGGTGCTCCTGTGTTGTTTGTGAGAAAAAAAAATGGCTCTTTGCGTATGTGCATTGATTACCGCAAATTGAATAAAGTCACTATAAAAAATAAGTACCCCCTTTTGAGTATAGATGATTTGCTTGACCAATTGCAAGGTGCAAGTTATTTCTCAAAGATAGACCTTCGTTTTGGCTATCATCAACTCAAAGTTAGGGAGTGTGACATCCCAAAAACCACTTTCCGAACTTGTTATGGCCATTTTGAGTTTCTTGTTATGTCTTTCAGGTTAACTAATGCCCCAGCAGCTTTCATAGACCTCATGAACCGAGTGTTCAGACCATATCTGGATATATTTGTCATAGTGTTCATCGATGATATACTGGTGTACTCTCGTAGTGAGGATGAACATTCTAATCATCTCCGAACTGTCTTGTAAACCCTTAGAGATCACAAGTTGTTTGCCAAGTTCAGTAAGTGTGAGTTTTGGCTAAGGTCAGTTGCTTTTCTGGGTCATATCATTTCTTTCGAGGGTATTAAAGTTGATCCCCAAAAGACCGAAACTGTTAGAAATGGGCCTAGACCTATTTCTCTGACTGATATCCAAAGTTGCTTGGTTTAGCTGGCTATTACCTCCATTTTTTGAGGGTTTCTCCTCTATAGCATCTCATATGACTCGGTTGACCCAAAAAAAGTGAAGTTCTTGTGGACCGAATCTTGTGAGAAGAGTTTTCAGGAGTTGAAGACTCGACTTACTTCAGCCCCTGTTTTGACTTTGCCTGATGGTGTTGATAGTTTTATGGTGTACTGTGATGCTTCAAGAGTTGGTTGGGTTGCGTATTGATGCAGAAGGGTAAGGTGATAGCTTATGCTTCTAGACAGTTGAAACCCCATGAGAAAAATTACCCCACCCATGACCTTGAGTTGGCTGCTGTTGTGTTTGCTTTGAAAATCCGGGGACACTATTTGTATGGTGTCCATGTTAATGTTTTCACTGATTATAAGAGTCTGCAGTATGTGTTTACCCAGAGAGAATTGAATCTTAGGCAGAGACGATGGTTAGAATTGTTAAAGGACTATGATATGAGTGTGCTGTACCATTCGGGCAAGGCCAATGTTATGGAGGATGCCCTAAGTAGACTGTCCATGGGTAGTGTTTTGCATGTGGTAGAAGGTAATAAAGAGTTGGCTCGTGATGTACGTCGTTTGGCTAGATTGGGGGTTAGGTTGTTTGACTCTGTTGAAGGTAGTATAGGGGCTCAGAGTAGTTTCGAATCCTTCTTGGTTTCGGAAGTGAAAGAAAACCAATACTTAGATGCTAGTTTGGTCAGACTTAAGGAGTCAGTCAAGGACCAAAAAGTAGAGGTTTTCTCCCAAGGAGGAGATGGTGTGTTGAGATTGCAGGGTAGATTGTGTGTCCTGAATGTTGTTGATCTGAGATAGAGGATTATGGCTGAAGCGTATGGGGCGGGATATTTTATTCATCCTGGTGACACCAAGATGTATCGAGACTTGCGGGAAATCTATTAGTGGAGTGTCATGAAGAAAGATATAGCAGCGTTTGTAGCTAAGTGTGCAACATGCCAACAGGTTAAGGTTGAACTCCAAAGACCTGGTGGTATGATGCAAGAGTTTAGTATTCCCACCTGGAAGTGGGAAGAGATAAATATGGACTTCGTGATTGGTTTACCTTCTTCCCGATGCCATCATAATTGCATTTGTATTGTGGTTGATAGGTTGATTAAGTCTGCTTATTTCTTGCCTGTTTATACTTTATATGCTACTGAGGATTACGCTAGATTGTATATCAGAGAGCTAGTCAGACTGTATGGAGTTCCCATGTCTATCATTTCGGATAGGGGTACTCAGTTCACTTCGCAATTTTGGAAAGCTTTTCAGAAGGGTCTTGGTACCCAAGTGCTTTTGAGTTCTGCTTTTCATCTGCAGACCGAAGGTCAAGCTAAGAGGACCATCCAAACCTTAGAGGATATGTTGAGAGCTTGTACACTTGACTTTAAGGGAAGTTGGGATGATCATTTACCATTGATAGAGTTTGCTTGCAATAACAGTTTCCACTCTAGTATTGGCATGGCTCCGTTTAAAGCCTTATATGGGAGGAAGTATAGATCACACATTGGTTGGTTCGAGATGGGTAAAGCGGTTGTGATTGGTCCTGATTCGGTATTTGAGGCTATGAAAAAAGTTAATTTGATTAGGGAAAGGTTAAAAACTGCGCAGAGTCGTCAGAAGTCATATGCGAATGTTAGAAGGAGAGACCTTGAGTTTGAAGTTGGTGACCTAGTGTATCTAAAAATTTCACCCATGAGGGGGGTGAAGAGATTCGGAAAGAAAGGGAAGCTTAGTCCCTGTTATGTTGGTCCTTACAAAATTCTTAGCCGTGTTAGTAAGGTAGCTTCTGAGGTCGAGTTGCCTTCCGAGTTGTCCTCTGTTCATCCAATATTCCATGTCGCCATGCTTAGAAAGCATATTAGTGATGCTGTGGTAGTGGATTCCTCTGTGAGTGCTGACATTCAAGAAAATCTTTCTTTTGATGAGATTCCTGTTGAGATTCTTGATTTTAGTGTCTGAAGACTAAGGAACAAAGAAGTTCCCTTGGTCAAGGTGTTGTGGCGAAACCAATCTGTTGAGGGTGCAATTTGGGAAGCTGAGGCGGATATGCGATCCAAGTACCCACACCTATTTTCCGCGAACTCTGATCAAGTCAAAGGTACTGTTCTTTCCTAAATCATGCATTTTTGATAAAATTTGCAGCAGTTCAGCTGTCATTTATTATGTGTTCAGCTGTAGTTTCTTGAATTTGTGCATTCTATGTTGCATTCAGAGTGAGAAATGATGTGGTGATGAGTCTAACGAATGATTTCAGCTGTATTCTCTATTCCCTATCTAATCTTGGCATGTCTAGCATCATTCGAGGATAAATGTTTCCAAGGGGGGCTGATGTAATATCCCGGGAAATTTTTCATTAAAATTCTGTGCATAAACGTGTTGGGTTCTATCTTCTAGAATGAATTATAAATTTTTCCGTACGGAATGTCTTAGATTATGACCCACCATTGCGTAGAGTATCAAATAATATTTTCAACGATATGTGGATCATCCAAAACGGACACCCGAGCGACGAGTTATAAACATTTCGATCGAACCGTGAATAGTAGTGAATAGTAAAACGTGCAGGAAAAAAGTACTGAAGCCTGGCGTATTTTTGCTCCAACTTTAAATGATCCTAACTCCTTGTACATAATTATCTGGGTGATCTACTATATATAAACAGAAACCTCTGCGAGTCCTCCTTCCAATGAAATTGGTTTCATCCAATTTGTCTATCGGAGCAAAAATTTATAGTCGATCTACTTCAGCCTATCAAAAGTAAATTTTTGGATCAACTTCAAACAATCATAACTCCTTGTACACAATAATCTGGGTGAGATACTACATATCAATGGAAAGATATGAGAGTACTCTTTCTAATGAAATTGGTTTCATCCAATTTAGATATCGAAGTAAAACGTTATGATTGATCTACTTCACACTATCAAAACAGTCTCCCAAAGGATAGATTCGAGAATTATTTGATTTTTAGGGGCGTTTTGGTCATTCCTCCTCACCTAAAATCCATCCAAACCCTATTAGAAGCATTATATGTTATATTTCATCAAATTTCCTCAAAAAGAAAACCCTAAGCTCCTACATCCAACTTCAAGAACCTCCAAAGTTCACCATTAATTCTGCAAATCTATTCAAGATTCCAAGTTCCTAGTTCAAGAACTTCAAGAACCTCCAAAGTTCACCATTAATTCTACAAATTTATTCAAGATTCTAAGTTTCTAGTTTAAGAACTCCAAGAACCATCATTCAAAGACACGATTAACATCTCAAAAATGAGTATCGATCTAAAGTTCATCATTCAAAGTATGTGGGGGTTTTCAAGAAGAACTCTCTTTCGTTCTTGTGCCCAGAAGTAATTTTCTTTACAAAGGCATGATTTTTGTTTGAGTTTTATGAATTTGAAGCATGAACCCATATCTTATGATGATTATTATGATATCTTGATGTTTATGATTTTGAAAGATGAACTTACATGTGTGGAGATATAAAGCATGAATCTTGAACGATATTTATCATGATTTTGATATTTGAGTCATGAATCCCCATTGAAAATTGTGTTTTTTTGAGAAAGTGTGTGTTATAAGCACGTTGATGTTGAATATTTGAGATATTTTGAATGATTTGACCTTTTGGTCTTAATGGAGTTGTTTTGAACTCGAGTGTGAAAGAAATCCACAACGTGGTTGATTTTGATAGATGGGAAGCATGATCGCTCCCGATGTATATTTATATATTACTGAAATTATTTTATTATAGATTGTCTTTGAAATGATCTGAGCTAAGTCCAGGAGAAATATTTAGCACCGAGTAGGAGGTATAAAGAGACCTTACTTCCCTAGAACTACGTGCTCCCGTAGGATGTGAGCTTGAGGCTGATTTATATAGTGATCACTAGTGTTTTTGGATTGATATTAGAAGTCCTACTCCGATGGCAAGGATAGGACGGATCTCCCCAACATGGGTTGTACGTTGGACTCCATGTAGCTCACATGGTTTATGTCTATTATAGGATCTCCCAGTGTGTGTGTGTTTCCTTGTGTCTATGGTGAATGGTGAAGTGATTTGAAAGTGGAATTGTGAAAGTTATTCTTTCGAAAGATTTAAATGATATTTACATTATGAGAATTGATATTCTTGATGAACTGAAAGTGATTGACAAATTATATGATGACTCACATGTGTTATTGTAATTACTTTATCCTCTCATGATTATGATGATTTTCTTCGTGCTATATGAGTCTCTCATACATCCTGCATATTTCTTATAAATATTTATGATGATGATGTTTATAAAACTGCATACACCCCCATATACTTGGTTTCATTCCATGGTACTAACCCACATAGAAATGTAGGTTCAGGTGCTCAATTTCAGGTTCGACAGTGATTCTTTGGGCATGCTGTTCTACATCCTCTATCATGGTGAGTCCTTATGTTTCGAGGACGTGATATTTGATGTTGGTTTCACGGAATTGTTTACATTTGATAACTGAGTATGAGTCAGTTGGGGCATATCTCAATGGCTCACTAGTTTTATTGATTTTCTTAGAGGCTTGTCCGACTAAAATAGATTTTGGGAGTTGACTAATAAGTCGTATTTTGTTATCTTTCTGAAATTCTTTTATTCTTGGATGATGATTACTCTGTTGATAATTAAGGGTTATTTATGGAAACCCCGTTCATTTGTGTTGAACTGAATGAAAATGGCTCAAAGGCTTAGCTTGGGGCTACTCGTAGCCTCAAGCACCGTGTGATGCTCCAGGACCCATTTTAGGGGCGTTACAAATAGCCTCACCTTCTTGTGCCGCAGCAAGCTTTATTGGGTGTTTATCCCATAAATGTCTCATCAACGCACCCTTACCCCCTTTACTACATTCAATTTTATGCTCATATATGTATGATCCTGCAAAATTCTAGGCTAAACTCAGTCCTTTAAAGCTTGTTAAGGGGTCTCAGACTTAGAAAATTTTTGCTAAGTATTCAAATTTAGTGTTATTTTATCCTTTGTAAGTTGAAAACTCTATTTTGCATCCTCTATGGCCTTAAAATGTCAATCTTTAGGCTGATTCATGATCAGGAATGTTAGTAGGTGTTCTCGGATGAGTTTCGTATTTTTTGGACCTTGTTTGAACCATGTTTGGAAATCCAAAACAGTGAATCGATGTGATCTCGGCGCAATGCGTCGGCCATCGCATCGATCAATATGTTTCCTTGGCTCCCAGTGGTAATTTTCAGTGAACCGATGCGGACTCGACATGGAATGTTGGCCATCGCATCGATGCCAACAATGTGGCGCATCGGTCTGCGCTTCGACAGTCTGAGTTTTAGTAATTAAAAAGCCGCATCCTCAGGAGTATTAGGGTTTTTTTCCCACCCTATCAGCCCTAAAATACGAGATTCAATCGTCATTAAGCAAAATACACTCACTTTCTCTCAAATTGCTTAAGAACAAGAACCCTAGGTAATTTAATTTCAAAGCCAAGTCTCAAGTTTTCACCATGTACTCTTATGATTCCTAGTATAAGAGTTCCAGTTCACTCAGTGTTACGAATCATGATCCATGAATACAGAAACTCCAAACTCATGTCATGCTTTACAGTATGATCAGTTCCTGTGACTCATGCTATGCTCCTAATGATCAGCTAAATTCAGATTTATGCCCTGTATATCCTCAGTTTAGATCTCTTAATAAATCCAGGATATTGATATTTTATTCCTCAAGCCTCAATAAGTGTCAAGTTCTGTATAGTGTCCATTCATGCTTCAAGTTTTAACCCTTCAGTGAACTCTCCTTATGAAATGATGTAGTGAGGAGCAATTTCTTAGATGGAAGAGAGTAAATATTTCAGGTTAAGGAATATTTGTTGCATGTTAATTTTATATGAGGCTGTAGTTATGAAGTTAGGCTTGAATATAATGTTGATGTGTGAGTGAATGGCTAGTAGGAGGTGGTATTTAGTTGTTGAAGAAGAAATCATAATTTTTTAGGAGATAAAGAGTTGAGGAAATACATAATGTGAGTGTCTATTTAGATCCTTGATTCATGTCAATCTACATCATGTAGTTATCAGAACTCAGTTCTATTTCTAGTTAAGCATTTAGTTCAAAACTCAATTCAGTCTCAGGTTTGCTTGACCATAGCGTACATTTATCAGTTATCAGTATTTTAGAGTCATGTTAAATACTTGGTCTAACATTCTCATACAATACAATTTACACGCATTCATGCTCAGTACCTTATATTGCTCAGTCTTTCCATACCTTATATGCATAATACTCTATAGTTTCTGTCCAGACTAAG
Organism: Capsicum baccatum var. pendulum; assembly: GCA_030864225.1. Taxonomy (NCBI): domain Eukaryota; kingdom Viridiplantae; phylum Streptophyta; class Magnoliopsida; order Solanales; family Solanaceae; genus Capsicum; species Capsicum baccatum. The sequence continues at coordinate 250,071,328 of CM061558.1, forward strand.
TACAGTTCAATCTTACATAACCAATATTCAACTATCAGCCATTTAGTTAATCAAATAATTCAATATGTTTATGCATTCATGCTCAGCGCCCATGTGAATACTTTTAGTAGTCTCAGGTGAAGGCCCATAATAAAGTGAAAAGTATAGTAGAGGGAGTAGCATAAGGCGTAGTCACTCTATCTTATATGATGTTTCGTAGGCCTCACCTCATATTATAGAATTTTATCCAGGATGTGATTTCATATTCATACGTTATATTCAGCCCATGATAAGATTCCTTGCTTCCTAAAGTCACTAGAACTCTTTATAAAGAGTGTCATAGAATTCCTCAAGTCAAGTATAAAGTTTTCAGCATGAGTTAGTCCGTAAAGCTAGTACTTCAGCTTAATAGTCTGGAAGACAAGTTCGTATGGGTTGGTTTCCCATCTTTCTATCTAGTTGCACTATCCGAAACCTCATGAATATGACCATCCCAGGATGGAGCTTCCTGGTAGTTATGAGTCCAGTCCAGTTCATGTATCATACCTCAGTTTCAGATCCCAGATATTCATGTATCATCTCAACTTTTCCTCAGTATCTTAGCCTATCCAACATATTTCAAGGGACATAGTGTCCCAAGAGGGAGATGCAATGTAATCCCCCGAGCCTTCATAACCTGAGCATGCTATTTTTTCATTACGTAATGAATCCAGTTTAGAGTAATGGGTACTCATAAGTTGACCCTCAGGTTCCAATCTCAGCCAAATGCCATGTATTCAGGGGATCAGTTCAGTTCATGACATTCCATTCGTGTATCACGTTTCAGGGTCAACTATGTTCTCATGTTCCCATTAATGCGTGTTCAGTAAATGATCTCGAGTTTAAGATTGGTGATTTTGTATCCTTGAAGATCTCTTCCATGAAGGGAGTGACAAGGCTCGATTAGAAGGGAAATCTTAGTCCCCGATGTGTCGGTTCCTTACCAAATTCTCATCCATTTTGGAAGGGTAGCCTACGAGCTCGAGTTGCCTTTATACCTAGCTTCAGTACACCTAGTGTTTTATGTCTCCTTGCTTAAGAAGTTCATAGGCGACCCAGAAGTTGTAGTCCCTATTGAAGGCCTAAATATTCAAAACAGCCTTTCCTATTAGGAGATTCCAGTTGAAATCCTTGATTATCAAATTCGCAGACTGAGGAACAAAAAGGTATCTCTAGTCAAAGTTCTTTGGTGGAATCAGTCCGCTGAGAGAGATACTTGGGTAGCAGAAGCAGATATGCAGACCAAGTATCCTCACCTCTTTTCCGTAAACTCAGATTCATTCCAAGATAATAGTTTTCCCTTAAACTTACTAAATTCCATGCTCAGGTTTCCTTTATAGACTTGGTATCAGTTACCATTGCATATCCAGTCATACATTCATGAGTCCGTTCAGTCAGATATTCATGCATCAGATATGCATGTTCTGTATAAGACACTCAGCTTATCAGCAATCCTAGCCATGTACTCATGTATCAGATATGCATGTTCAGTATGAAATTTTAGCACATAAGTAGTGTCAGTCATGAAATCATCTTACAGTTGTGCATATCCTATATCTAAATTCAGTTTATCAATATTCTCAACTCAATCAGCCCCATTCGAGGACGAATATTCCCAAGAGGGAGATATTGTAAGACCCTACAAAATTCTAAGCTTAACACAGTCCTTTATAGCTTATTAAGGGGTCCCATACTTAGAAAATTTTTTCTAAGTATTCAAACTTAGTATTATTTTAGCCTTCGTAAGTTGGAAACTCTATTTCGCAGCCTCAATGGCCTTAAAATGTCAATCTTTAGGTTGATTCATGATCAGGAATGTCAGTAGGTGTTCCCAGATGAGTTTCATATTTTTCAGACCACGTTTGAACCACGTTGGGAAATCCAAAATAGTGAATCGATGCAATCTCAGTGCGGTGCACCGACCATCACGTAGATTAATATTTTTCCTTTCCTCCTAGTGGTAATTTCTAGTGAACCAATATAGACTCGATACGGTGCGTCAGCCATCATGTCAATGCCAATGACGCAGAGCATCGGTCTGTATGTCGACAGTCTAATTTTTAGTTATTAAAAAACCGCATCCTCAGGGGTATTAGAGTCTTTTTCCAACCCTTATTCAACCCTTAAACATGAGATTCAACCCTCATTAAGCAAAATACACTCATTTTCTCTCAAATTGCTCAAGAACAAGAACCCTAGGTGATTTAATTTCAAAGCCAAGGCTCAAGGTTTCACCATTTTTCTTCAAGAATTTAGCAACCAAGGTATGTCAAGTGTTCATCCAAAGGTTCCTTCCACCCTTGGAGTCCAAGAAACTATTTTAAACTTCAAGTAGCTTGATTTCATGCGTTTCACGATTTGGATTCAAGTGTATTCATGATTATAATGTTGATTGGATTTTTATTCCATGATTAAGTACAAGATTTATATAAAAACAACTATTATGTATGTAGTATCATGTGAATTCATGTTAAAAGCCTTGAAATTGCGACGCTCATATGTTGATTAGTACTATGTGCATTTATAATGCTTTACAAGTGTTTGATTAGTTTTTTATGAGAATTAAATAATGAAATTATATCATGTTAGCAGGTTTTTTTTAAGTTCATGTCATGCAAGTGTTTACTAGAATATCCCAATGAATGAATGATGATCAAGTAGTTATTTATCATGTTTCAAGATTGTGCCATGTATTATAATTTATGCTATCGAGTCTTGGGGGTATTTATTACCCAATAATTTAGCTGATTACCTAGAGCCATGATCAGTCTCAGGATAGTATCAGTCATGTCATGATCAGTAGTACTTTCAGTCAGTTACAGAACGCAGAAAAACTCAGTAGTATTCAGAAATCAATCACAGTATCCAGTTTAGACCTCAGTGGCACTTAGTCAGTTGACAAAATTTAGTAGTATTCTGTCATTCCACGGAACCCAGAGAACTTAGTTTAGTTTAGTTGTACAGTACGATTAGAACAGTTCAGTCCAGCCTAGAACAGTCTAGAATCCAGTCCAGTGTTTATTCAGTTGGGAGTAGGATCCAGCATCGAGTTAACCCACGATGGGGAATCACCTTCCAGTAGAGGTTGTGATCCTTAGAAGAAGTCCTTGTGTTCCAAAACTATGTAGCCTGCATAGGTTGAGACATCAACCTATCAGTCAAAGGTTGATGAGGTGATCTATCTGCCAGTTGAGGGTACCACCATTCTTGTTCAGAGCACCTGCCAGATGAGCGTGACATAACTTGTCTTTACTAGTGGCACGGTACTGACACCCTTCCTACTGGCCTTACACGTTTGACCCCAATCTATTTAGAAAGGAGAATTTTGGTTAGATGATTACTTCCCATAGTCTCAAATCAGTTCCTGTCTTAGTATAAAACTCAGTTCAGTCCTACAAAAAATTAGGATTGTTAGATACAATCACTCAGATCAGTACAAAACTTAGTGTAGTTCCACAGGATCAATACTATCAGATATAGTCCCTTAGTTATCAACTATACAGTATCAGCAAACTCAGATATCAGTAAATCAGTAATTAAGAACTCAATATCCAGCGTCATCATGACCTCAGATTACAGTATACGTATTTATGCATGTACTCCCATTCAGTTATATTCATGTCATTCAGTCTATATTATTCATGCATATGAAACCATGTATTTCAGCCTACCTCACCTGCATACCAGTATATTCAAAGTACCAACGTATACTTTTCTCTTGTGCTATTTGGTTTTATATCATAAATTCAGACGCACAGGCTCCTGAGCACCCGTAGAAGTTCATATCTTCAGCAGTCACAGTCAATGGTGATTCCTCATAGTTTGAGGACATGATGATTATTTCAGTAGTTCAGCTTATTTCAGTAGTTTGGAGTTCGTTGGGGACTTGTCCCATCAACTCCATATTTTAGACAGTTTAGAGGCTTTTTCAAAAAAGAGTATTTTCAGATGGATATATCAGATTCGGTATTTGTTATACCGTATTCAATTTTATTACAGTGTTAAACCTTATGGCATGTTTTCTGCCTATTTCTGTATACTACAGTATTATTATTTAGTTATTGCAGTAGGTACCAATCATGGGTTAGCTTGTGGTCCTTTGGGATTATGAGCACCGTATAGTATCCAAGCTACAGAATCAGGGTGTTACAAACTTGATATTAGAGCCTAAGGTTCAACAGACTCCTAGGAAATTTGAAAGTCGTGTCTAGTAGACTCTTGTACATGGGTATGTAACGCGCCTCACTTATGGACAAGAGGCTATTAGATGTTTTAGGAAAAGTTTCCTTTCTTTCAGTATTCATGTCGTGCGATGAGCATGAGATCAAGTTAAACTCTCATTTTAATTTATCTCTTTCTTATGCTTCTAGAACATGCATTCCAGAGAAGCTAACAAAAGAATTAATGAAAACTAGCCAGCCCCTCCTCCCATTCAGGCAGATCCCCTGAATAACTATGTCTCTCACGCTGAATTTAGAGATGCTATCACCGCCTTAGCTCATTTAGTAGTTTCCAAGAATAATCAGCTGGTTATTATCCTATCAAGGCTTATGGATCATGCTCTTCAGAGTAAGAAAGAGAGGCATAGTAATAAGGAGAGAACGAATAAGAGGGGAATGTCAAGGCCAAAGAGTTCCCGAACAAATCCTCTCTGCCAAAAATATGGCAGAAACCACCAGGGTATCTGCAGAGCTGGCAGTGATGAGTGTTTCAGATGTGGAAAGCCTGGCCATAGGGTCAGTATAATTGTCCCCTAGCTCAGTACGATCGCTCGAATCAGTAGGGTGCCACTTCCAATGCCACCAGTGATCAACCCCCAAACAAACTCTATGCACTTCAGTCCTGACAGGATCAGGAAAGTTCTCCTAATGTGGTCACTGGTACGTTAGAAGTTTATCATTTGCATGTTTATGCTTTGCTAGATCCAGGAGCTTCTTTGTCTATTGTAACTCCTTATATAGATATTGACTTCAGAGTTAACCCCAAAATTCTAGCAGAGCCTTTCTCAGTTTCTACCCAAGTAGGTAAATCTATCATAGCTCGGTGGGTATACAGGAACTGTCCGATTATGATATCCCAGAAATTCACTTCAGTAGACTTAGTCGAATTAGAGATGACTGATTTTGATGTTATTCTTGGCATGGATTGGCTTCATTACTGCTATGCCTCAGTCGACTGCAGAAACAAAATTGTCGAATTTCAGTTTTTGAATGAGCCCATCCTAGAATGGAGGGGTAGTACTTCAGCACTCAGGGGTCAGCTTGTTTCCTACCTAAGGGCAAGAAAAATGATATCTAAGGGATGTGTTTACCATCTCATTCGAGTCCAAAAATCTAGTTCAGAAACCCCTGATCTTGAGTCAGTATCAGTAGCATGTGAATTCCCAGACGTGTTTCCTAAAGTTTTTCCCGGAGTTCCTCCCGAAAGGGAAGTTGACTTCAGAATCGACCTTCTTCTAGATAATTAGCCTATATCTATTCCGCCATACCGGATGGTACTTACAGAATTCAAGGAGTTAAAGGAACAGTTAAAGGATCTCCTAGATAATGGATTCATCAGAACCAGTGTATCCCTGTAGGGTGCACCAGTCCTATTCGTGCGCAAGAAATATGGTTCTCTCAGAATGCATATTGACTACTGTCAGTTAAATAAAGTCACGGTCAAAAACAAGTATTCACTTTCCAGAATCTATGACTTGTTTGACCAACTTAAGGGTGTCAGTTACTTTTCTAAGATAGACCTCAGATCAGCCTATCATCAGCTCAGAGCCAAAGAATGTGACATCTAAAGACAGCTTTCAGGACTCGGTATGGTCACTTTAAATTCTTAGTCATGTCATTTGGTCTTACCTAGGGTTGGGCATATTTTGGTTTAAACCGAGAAAAACAAAAAACCAAAGCGAAATTTAATTTTGGTTTTAGTTTTTTGGTTTTTCGGATTGGATTCGATTTGTAATTTTAGAATTTTGGTTTTTCGGTTCGGTTTTTGGTTTTTTAAAAAAATTCAGTTTAAACCAAAAAACTAAAATTTTATAAATAATATATATATATATATATATATATAGATATTATTATATATATATATATATAATATATAATATAATATTTAGTAATTCACATTCACAATTAACATTTAACAGCAAATTCGCATACGCCGTAGGCTGTTTATGCATTATTTTAGTGACTCAAATATTTTATGGACTATTTTGGTGACTTTAGACTGTTTTATGGACTATTTATGCAGAAAGTATGTTGTTTCATTGACTATTTTTACGAGTTTTGTGTTGTTTTGTAGACTATTTATGCAAGGTTATATTATATGTAATGATTAATGACATTATGTATTATCTTAAGCTTATGATTATTTCATTTCGTTTCATCCATGTTGATTTATTTATATTTGGGAATGAAAAAGAGGTTTGAAAAAAATAATTTTACTAAAAAATCCATCAATTTTAAATGCTCAGTTATGAAAAAGAGAAGCTAACTACTTTAATATTTCAAACCGAAATAAAAATCTGAAATAACCGAACCGAATTTGTAAAACCGAACCAAATCGAATTTATTTCGGTTTGGTTATGGATGTCATTTTTGTCAATCCAAAAACCGATAAATTGAACTGATATTAAACAATTAGACCGAACCGACTGAACGCCCACCCCTAGTCTTAGCAATGCCCTAGTAGCTTTCATGGACTAAATGAATCGCGTGTTCAAGCAGTACTGGTACGCAAAGTGAGGTATGGCTGAATGCAAGGGTTCATATGCATGAACTAAACTGACTGGATAACATGAACATGACTACGTGAGAATACATACATGAATACATAACTGCAACTGAAATCATAACGATTCTGAATACTGAGGTTACTAATAACATGGATTACTGATAACTGATATACTTAATAACTGGGTGACTGTATCTGGCAGTCCTGATTCTAATGGAACTAGCTGAGTTTTGTACTAAACTAAGTGACTGTATCTAACAGTCCTGAAATCTGTAGAACTATCTGAGTTTATTATTGAAGATTGAGACTGAGATGTGGGAGGTAGTCATCTAACTGACATGCCCCAAAAAAGATATTATAGCTGAGTTTGGGTCCAATTTGCAACCATAATTGGAAAGGTGTCAATACCGCACCACCAGTAGGGACAAGCTGTGAGTGACCCTCATCTGTCAAGTACTCTAACGAGAATGGTGGGACCCTCATCTGACAGGTTAAGCCACCTCATCAACCCTCATCTAACAGGTTTTGATGTCTCAACCTATGCTTGATACGTAGTTCTAAAACGTAAGGACTGCTTCTAAGAATCACACCCTCTGCTGGCAGGTGAGTTCCAATCCTTGGGTTCACTCGGTGCTGAATCCTACTCCCAACTGAATAGACACTGAACTAAGTATACTGGACTGAACTGGACTAAGTTCACTGAATTCCATTGACTGACGGAATATTACTGAAGTTTTTTAACTGACTGAGTTACTGAGGACTGAACTTAGTACTACTGTGTTTTCTTGAATTCTGAGACTGATTGAATTCTACTGATTGTGGCTTGACTGATGTTATCTTGAAAACTGACATTGAATCCAGGCACACAGCTAAATTATCGGGTATTAAATACCCAGGACTCGATAGCATAAAAATAAATGAGACATGATACTACTTGAACACATGACCATAATCAACAATTCATACTACTATCATAGAGGGATTTCATAAAGCATTCGGAAGTAATAAGCTTACACAGGAATAGGAATACATGCTAACATAATATTTTCACAAACCATACTTATGAGCATTCCACCAAATCATTACAAGACATGGCTTTAGCATGGGAGTCATTTTAAATATGTGGGTACATCATAAATTCATCATTGAGATCATAAATAGGTCATAATATACAATTCTTATTCACTTAGGTATTTTTACAAACACATGGAAGGGTTTCAATAAAGTCATGAGAATTCAATAAAGATTCAATCTTGGAAATCATATCACAACATAAACATGTGTATAATCAAACCCACATCATAGAAATCAAAATTCATATTTTGAAAAGGGTTTCTTGAGCTCCAAGGGTGGAAGGGACCCTTGGATGAACACTTTACATACCCTAGTAGATAATTTCTTGAAGGTTAATGGAGGAATTCTTGAGTTTCTGATTTGAAATTAATCTCCTAAGGTTTTTTGTTCTTGAGCAATTGGGAAATAATAAATGTATTTAGACAAAAGAGGGCTAAATTTTGTGTTATGAGGGATGAAGGTCAGGGGAAAATGACCTAATTACCCTTAAGGACGTGGTCATTTAATGACTGAAATTGGGCACTAACGCATTTGGCAATGCGGCGCATCGATGACATTGATGCGATACTCAACGCATTGCGCCATGATCGTGCCGTGTCTTAGTACTTTTGACTGGCAACCTAGAACACTATTAACTAATGCAATGGGTGACGCAGTGCGATAAGATCGCATTGGTCCACTATTTTGAGACTCCAAACCTGGTCTAAACGAGGTTTGACAAATCCAAAACTAGTCTAGGAATACCTATTGACCTTTTTGATAACAAATTAACAGAATATAGACCCTTAAAGAACATTCAAGTCGCACAATGAGATTTCCAACTTTTGAAGGCTAAAAATAAACTAAGTCTGGAAACTTAGCTAGAATTTTCTAAGTTTGGGACCCCTTGATAAACTTAAAGGACTGAATTAAGCTAGAAATTTCTCGGGGTCTTACAATATCTCATGCTTAGGAACATTCGTCCTCGAATGAGACTAACTAAGATGAGAGAAATGATAAGCTGAAGTACATACTGATCATGAACAACTGAAACATGATTACATGACTGACATTACTGATTTACTGAGATTCATACTTAGCATGCATATCTGATGCATGATTTGATGATTGAGCTGATATATGAATGCATGATTGGGAGTACTGATAAGCTGATCATGCATATCTAATGCAAGAATACATGAATGAACTGATTCATGAACCTGTGACTAAATATGCTATCATAAAGGATACCAAGTTTGAAATGAAAAACTGAGCATGAAATTGAATACAAAGTTTGTAATTGAAATTTGAACATGAAATAGAATAAGCTTAAGAAAAGCCATTACCTTGGGCTGAGTCTGAATTAGCGGAGAAGAGGTAAGGATACTTGGTCTGCATGTCTGCTTTTGCTTCCCAAGTAGCTCCCTCAATGAACTGATTCTGCCAAAGAACTTTGACTAGAGGAGCTTCTTTGTTCCTCAGTCTACGGATCTGATTGTCAAGGATTTTGACTGGAATTTCTTTGTAAGAGAGACTATTCTGAATATCTACGCCCTCAACAGGGACTACAACTATTGGGTCACCTATACACTTCTTAACAAAGAAGACATGGAAAACTGGATGTACTGAAGCTATATCTGAAGAAAACTCAAGCTCATAAGCTACTTTTTTGAAGTGACTGAGAATTTTAAAGGGACTGACATAGCGAGGACTGAGCTTTCCCTTCTTGCCAAACCTCTTCACTCCCTTTGTGAAAGAGATTTTCAGGTACACATAATCACTAATCTCAAACTCAAGATCCTTTCTGTGTACATCTACATATAATTTTTGTTGGCTCTGAGCTATCTTGAGCCTCTCTCTGATTAACTGAACTTTCTCTAAGGTATCGAATACTAATTAAGGCCCTACCACTGCATCCTCACTGACTTCAAACCAACCGATTGGAGATCTACATCTCTTACCATAGAGATCTTTAAATAGAGCCATTTGAATACTGGAATGATAGCTGTTGTTGTATGCAAACTCACTCAAAGGCAAGTGGTCATACTATTTATCCTTAAAGTCAATTACACACGCTCGCAACATATCTTCTAAAGTCTGGATGATCTTTTCTACTCGACCATCGGTCTAAGGATGAAAGGCTGTACTGAGGTAAACTCGGGTACCAAGACCCTTTTGGAATGCTTTCCAGAAATGAGAGGTGAACTGGGTACCTCTATTTAAGACTATAGAAAATGGAATACTATGCAATCTGACCAACTCTTTGATGTAGAGTTTGGCATAATCCTCGGCTGAATAAAAGGTATGGACTGGAAGAAAATGAGCTGATTTGGTCATTCTGTCTACAATGACCCAGATTGAATTATGTTGATGATGAGTACGAGGCAAACCCATCACAAAGTCCATGTTCACTTCTTCCTACTTCCATGTAGGAATACTGAACTCCTGCATGGACCTACTTGGCTTCTGATGCTCAATCTTAATTTACTGACATATTGAGCACTTAGACACAAACTCTGCTATACCTCTCTTCATCCCACTCTACCAATAGATCTCCCGCAACTCGCAGTACATCTTGGTGGCCCCTGGATGAATAAAGTAACACAAACCATGCATTTATGGAAGAATTCACTGCCTTAAGTCATCAACACATGGCATATACAGATGACCCTGACAATACAAAACCCCATCTCCCCCTTGGGAGAAAACCTCTACCTTCTGATCTTTGACTGATTCCTTCATCTTAACTAAACTAAGATCTCTATCCTACTTTTCCTTCACCTCAAAAACTAGAGATGATTCTAAACTGTTCTAAACCCACACACTACCTTTTGCTGAATCGACTAAGAGGACACCTAGTCTGGCTAACTGATGAACTTCCTGGGATAACTTCTTTGTACTTTCCTCAACATAACCAACACTTCCCATAGATAGTCTACTGAGTGCATCAGCCACTACATTGTCCTTTCCTGAATGATAAAGGACATTCATGCCATAATCCTTTAAGATATCTAACCACCTTCTCTGACAAAGGTTAAGATCTTTCTGTGAGAATATGTACTGGAGGCTTTTGTGATCTTTGAACACATCTACATGCACCCCATACAAGTGGTTCCTCTAAATCTTTAAGGCAAAGACTACTGCTGCTAACTCAAGATCATGAGTCAAATAATTCTTCTTATGGGGCTTAAGCTATCTGTAGGCATAGGCTATGACCTTACCATGCTATATGAGGACATAACCCAAACCTTCCCTGGATACATAACAGTACATGGCAAACCCATCTGAACCATCTGGAAGAGTTAGAACAGGGGCTGAGGTGAGTTGAGTCTTCAACTCTTGAAAACTCTTCTCGCATAAATTTGACCACTGACACCTGACTTTCTTCTGAGTTAATCTGGATATAAGGGATGAAATAGACAAAAATCCCTCAATAAATCATCTGTAATAGCCAACCAAACCCAAGAAACTCCTGATATCTAATGGAGTGATGGGTCTAGGACAGTTTCTCACTGCCTCAATCTTTTAAGAATCAACTCTAATGCCATCACCAAAAATGATATGACCAAGGAATGCTACTGACCTTATCTAAAATTCACACTTTCTGAATTTGGCGAACAACTGATGATTTTTGAGGGTTTGCAATACTATTCTCAGATGGCCTGCATGATCATGCTCATTGCGGGAATAGACAAGAATATCATTTATGAAGACTATGATGAACATGTCCAAGTATTGCTTAAACACACGGTTCATCAACTCCATGAAAGCTGCTGGGGAATTGGTAATACCAAATGACATGACGAAGAATTTAAAGTCACCGTACCGAGTACGGAAGGCTATTTTTGGAATGTCACATTCTCAGACTCTGAGCTGATGATAGCCTAATCTGAGGTCTATCTTTGAGACGTAACTGGCACCATGGAGTTGGTCAAATAAGTCATCAATTCTGGGAAGTAGATACTTATTCTTGACTGTGACCTTATTAAGATGACGGTATTCTATGCACATTTTGAGAGAACCGTCTTTCTTTCGCATGAATAGAACTGGTGTACCCCACAAAGACACACTAGGTCTGATGAACCCCTTGTCTAGGAGATCCTTTAACTGTTCTTTTAGTTCTATGAGTTCTATTGGTGCCATTCTATATGGCGGAATAGATATGGGCTGAGTATTTGGGAGAAGATCTATGTCGAAATCTATTTCCCTTTCAGGAGGAATTTCGGAAAGATCTTCTGGGAGCAAATCTGAATATTCATTCACTACTGGGACTGATTCAAGGCTGGGAGTTTCAGAACTAGAGTCCTTAACTCGAAAAAAATGATAGACACATATAACACCCCAAAAAATAGGTCCCGAAGCTTCACACGGTGCTTAAGGCTACAAGTAGCCCCAAGCTAACCCTTTGAGCCATTTTCATTTAGTTCAACACAAATCAACGGGGTTTCCATAAATAACCCTCAAATATCAACAGAGTAATCATCATCCAAGAATAAAAGAATTTTAGAAATATAATAAAATACGACTTATTAGTCAACTCCCAACATTTATACTAGTCTGACAAGCCTCTACGAAAATCAATAAAACCAGCGAGCCATTGAGACATACCCCAACTGACTCATACTCAGTTATCAAATGTAAACAATTTCGTAAAACAAATATCAGACATCACGTCCTCGAAACATGAGGACTCACCACAACAGAGGATGTAGAACAGCGTGCCCAAAAAATAACTGTCGAACCTAGAACTGAGCACTTAAACCTACATTCTGAGAAAATGCAGCCCACATCCGAAGATGTGTGTCAGTACCATGGAAAGAAACCGAGTATATGGGGGTGTATGCAGTTTTATAAACATCATCATCATAAATATTTATAATAAATATGCAGGATGTATGAGAGACTCACATAGCCTGAAGAAAATCATCATAATCATGAGAGGATGAAATAAGTACAATAACACATGTGAGTCATCATATAATTTGTCAATCACTTTCAGTTCATCAAGAATATCAATTCTCATAATGTAAATATCATTTAAATCTTTTGAAAGAATAACTTTCACAATTCCACTTTCAAATTACTTCACCATTCACCATAGACACAAGGAAACACACACACACACTGGGAGATCCTATAACCGACATAAACCATGTGAGCTACATGGAGTCTAATGTACAACCCACGTTGGGGAGAGCCGTCCTATCCTTGCCATCGGAGTAGTACTTTCAATATCAATCCAAAAACACTAGTGATCACTATATAAATCAGCCTCAGGTTCACATCCTACGGGGGCACGTAGTTCTAGGGAAGTAAGGTCGCTTTAAACCTCCCACTCGATGCTAAAGATTTTTCCCGGACTTAGCTTAGATCATTTCAAAGACAATCCACAACAAAATAATTTTAGTAATATATAAATATACATCGGGAGCCATCATGCTTCCCATCTATCAAAATCAACCACGTTGTGGATTTCTTTCACACTCGAGTTCAAAACAACTCCATTAAGACCAAAAGGTCAAATCATTCAAAATATCTCAAATATTCAACATCAACGTGCTTATAAAACACACTTTCTCAAAAAAACATAATTTCTAATGTGGATTCACGACCTAAATATCAAAATCATGATAAATATTGTTCAAGATTCATGCTTTATATCTCCACACATGTAAATTCATCTTTCAAAATTATAAACATCAAGATTTCATAATAATCATCATAAAATATGGGTTCATGCTTCAAATTCATAAAAATCAAATAAAAATCATGCCTTTGTAAAGAAAATTACTTTTGGGCACAAGAACGAAAGAGAGTTCTTGTTGAAAAAACTCCACATACCTTGAATGATGAACTTTAGATCGATACTCATTTTTGAGATGTTAATCTTGACTTTGAATGATGGTTCTTGGTGTTCTTGAATTAGGAACTTGGAATCTTGAATAAATTTACAGAATTAATGGTGAACTTTGGAGGTTCTTGAAGTTGGATGTAGGAGCTTAGGGTTTTCTTTTTGAGGAAATTTGATGAAATATAACATATAATACTTTTAATAGGCTTTAATATAGGGTTTGGATGGATTTTGGGTGAGGGAGAATGACCAAAACGCCCCTAAAAATCAAATAATTCTCGAATCTATCCTTTGGTGGACTATTTTGATAGTCTGAAGTAGATCAACCATAATGTTTTACTCCGATATCCAAATTGGATGAAACTAATTTCATTATAAAGAGGACTCCCGTATCTTTCCGTTGATATATAGTATCTCACCCAGATCATTGTGTATGAGGAGTTATGATCGTTTGAAGTTGACCCAAAAATTCACTTTTGATAGGTTGAAGTAGATCGATCATAACTTTTTGCTTCGATAGACAAATTGGATGAAACCAATTTCACTGGAAAGAGGACTCATAGAGATTTTCGTGGATATATAGTAGATCACCCAGATCATTATGTACAAGGAGTTATGATAATTTAAAGTTGGAGCAAATATACGCCAGGCCTCAGTACTTTTTCCTGCACATTTTATTGTTCACTACTATTCACGGTTCGATCAGAATGTTCATAACTTATCCCTCGGGTGTCCGTTTTGGATGATCCACATATCGTTGGAAAGGTTATTCGATACTCTACGTAATGGTGGGTCATAATCTAAGACATTCCACATGAAAAAATTTATAATTCATTCTAGAAGATAGAACCCAACACGTTTATTCACCAAATTTTATTGAAAAATTTTCTGGGGTATTACAACGCATCCCTTAGATATCATTTTCCTTTAGGAAACAAGCTGACCCCTGAAGGCTGAAGTATTACCCCTTTACTCTAAGATGGTTCATTCAAAAACTAAAATTGGATAATTTTGTTTCTACAGTCGACTGTGGCATAACAGGAATGAAGCCAATCCATGTCGAGAATGATATCAAAATCAATCATCTCTAATTCGACTAAGTCTGCTGAAGTGACTTTCTAGAATACCATAACTGGAAAGTTCCTTTATACTCATCAGGCTATGATAGTTGCACCCACTGGGGTAGAGACTGAGAAGGGCTTTGCTAGAATTTCAAGGATGACTTTAAAATCAACTGCTATATAAGGAGTAACAAAAGACAAGGAAGCTCCTAGATCTAACAAAGCATAAACATGTCTATGAAAGATCTCTAATGTACTAGTTAACATATCAGGAGAATTCTCCTAGTCCTATTGGGACTGAAGAGCATAAATTTTATTTGGGCATTGCCCACTGGTGGCACTGAAAGTGGCACCCTGCTGATTCGGGCGACCGGACTGAGCTGAGAAATGGTTAGGCTAACCCTAAAAACCTGATTGGGGACAATCTCTAACTTTGTGGCCTGGCTTTACACATCTGAAACAAACATCACTGCCAGCTCTACAAATACCTTGATGGTGCTTGCCACAAATCTAACAAAGAGGATGAGTTCGGGCACTGCTAACACTGCCCTGAGACTTAGATTCTGGCGCCCTATCTTTGTTACCATTCCTGAACTTAGAAACTGGAGCACTGGCTGAGGAAGGACATAGAATTGAGGACTTTGGGTGGAACTGAGAACGATTCCCACCCTCTGACTTAGGTTGACTGAAATTGAAGCTACCTGTTCTAGCTTTTTTATTCGACTTTTCTCTCTCCTTATTCTTCTACTCCTCTATCTACTGAGCATGGATCATTAGTCTAGCTAAGTCCATCTCACTAATCAATATTGTAGTCCTGCACTCCTTGACCACACTACCATTTACTCCATACACAAACTTACTCATTTGGGATCTGCTATCTGCCACCACATGAGAAGTATATCTAGCTAGTTGAGTAAACTTAAAAGAATACTCTTTCACTGTCATGTTGCACTACCTGAGGTTGATAAATTCTAACACCTTAGCTTCTCTCAGCTTTAGGGGAAAGAATCTATCTATAAAAAGTAGTGGCAAACTCCTCCCAATCAATAGGCCCTACATCTATAGCCCTCTCTGCTTTCCACTGTTTGAATCAAGTGTGAGCCACATATTGCAACTGATATGTAGCTAGCTCAGCACTCTGGATAACAATCACTCCCATAATTTCTGTAATATTCTGCACTTGATCAAGGAATTCCTGAGGGTCCTCATCTGTCTTTGACCCCGTGAAAAATGGAGGATTTATTCGGGTGAAGTCTTGAATCCTGGCTGCAGCAGAATTGGCCACTGGGTTGGCCAGAACAGCACCAGGCGTTTTATTTTAAGCAGCAACTAAATTAGTTAGAGTAGTGAATGCAACTCTGAATTTTGCATGGGAGACATGTTCGCCTAAAGGATTAGGCTGATCGGGCTGAGGGGCTGGCTGATCTCCTGTTCCTCTTCCTAGAGTCCTCTTTGGAGGCATTTTTCTATAGATGGAAGATAAATAATAATTAGACTAAGAGTTTAACTGGAGCTCATGCTCACTCGCACGACATGAGTACTGAAAGAAGGAAAACTTTTCCTAAAACATCTCATAGCTTCTTATACATAAATGTGGCACGCTACACATCTATGCACAAGACTCTATTAGATGCGGCTTTCAGACTTCCTAGGAATATATTGAACCTTAGGCTCTGATACTAAGTTTGTAATGCCCCAAGTGTGGTACCTCATATGCTACACGGTGCTAACAATCCTGAAGGACCACTAGCAAACCCGTGACTGATATCTGTAGCTGAGCACTTAAAATAGTAATATTATAATAACAATATAACTAAAATAAATGCAAAACTCTGGCGAAAAACTTGCCATAAGATTCAAATACTATCAATACTAAATAAAACAACATCTGAACAAGGTATGATAATACCACGACTGAAATAAGGAGTTGAAGGGACATGTCCCCAACTAACTCCATCTACTGAAAATGACTAAATATTGAAATACTAAAAGAATGAAATAATCATATCCTCAAATTATGAGGACTCACCACTAACTCTGACTGCTGATATCTAAGCTACTAAGAGTGATCAGGAACCTGAGTGTCTGAACCTATGGTATAAAACACCATAGCACAAAAGAAAAGTATGCGTCAGTACGTGTGAATGTACTGGTATGGCAAGTGAGGTAAGGCTAAATGCAAGGTTTCATATGCATAAACTAAATTGATTGGATAACATATACATGACTATGTGAGGATACATGCATGAAGACATAACTGTAACCTAAATCATAAGGATTTTGAATATCGAGGTTATTGATAAAATGGATTACTGGTAACTATACTTGATAACTGTGTGACTGTATTTGGCAGTCCTAATTCTAATAGAACTAGCTGAGTTCCATACTGAACTTAGTGACTATCTTACACAGTCCTAAAATCTGTAGAACTATCTGAGTTCTTTACTAAAGGCTGATACTGAGATTGTGGGAGGTAGTCATCTAACCGACATGCCCTAAATAAAATATTATAGTAGATTTAGGGTCTAATCTGTAACCCCAATTAGAAGGGTGTTAATACCACGCCACCGGTAAGGACAAGCTATGAGTGACCCTCATCTATCAGGTACTGTGAAAAGAATGGTGGGACCCTCATATGACAGGTTAAGCCAACATATCAACCCTAATCTAGTAGGTTTTGATGTCTCAACCTACACTGGCTATGTAGTTCTAGAATGCAAGGACTGCTTTTAAGAATCACACCCTCTGTTGGCAGGTGAGTACCCATCCTTAGGTTCACTCGATGCTAAATTCTACTCCCAACTGAATAGACACTGAACAGAGTATACTAAACTGAACTGGACTGAGTTCACTAAATTTTGTTGATTGACAAAATATTACTGAATTCTTTTAACAAACTGAGTTACTGAGGACTGAACTGAGTACTACTGAGTTTTCCTGAATTCTGAGACTGACTGAATTCTACTGATCATGGCTTGACTGAGGTTATCTTGAAAACTGACATTGGCTCTAGGCACACTGCTAAATTTTTGGGTATTAAATACCCCAAGGAATCGATAGCATGAAAAATGAGCAAATCATTACAAGTCATGGCTTTAGCATGGGAGTCATTTTGAACATATGGGTACATCATGAATTCATCATTGAGATCACAAATAGGTCATAATACACAATTCTTATTCAATTAGGCATTTTTACAAATACATGAAAGGCATAACCTTTTCTAGGGCATGAATCAATAACTAATACATCATGGCTATATCAAGCACTTCAAATTTAAGGTTTTTAATGCACATACTAACATAAAGTCATGAGAATTGAATAAAGATTTTCAATCTTGGAAATCATATCACAACATAAAGATGTGTACAATCAAACCCACAACATGAAATTCAAAATTCATATTTTGAAAAGAGTTTCTTGAGCTCCAAGGGTGGAAGAGACTCTTGGATGAACACTTTACATACAAGGTAAATGGAGGAATTCTTGAGTTTCTGATTTGAAATTAATCTCCTAGGGTTTCTTGTTCTTGAGCGATTGGGAAATAATGAATGTATTTAGCCAAAAGAGGGATAAATTTTGTGTTATGAAGGCTGAAGGTTGGAGAAAATAACCTAATTACCCTTAAGGATGTTGTCATTTAACGACTAAAACTGGGCATTAACGTGTTTGGCAACGCGGAGCGTCGATGGCATCAATGCGATACTCGACGCATAGCACCATGATCGCGCCGTGTCTCAATACTTTTGACTGGCAACCTGAAATAATATTAACCAACACGATGGGCAACACAGCACACCAAGATCGTGTTGGTCCACTATTTTAGGACTCCAAACATTGTCTAAACGAGGTCTAAAAAATTTAAAACTTGTCTAGGAACACCTATTGAACTTCCTGATCATGAATTAATAGAATATATACCCTTAAAGGATATTAAGGTCGTGAAATAAGATTGCCAACTTTCGAAGGCTAAAAATAAATTAAGTCTGGAAACTTAGCTAGAATTTTCTAAGTCTGGGACCCCTTAACAAGCTTAAAGGATTGAATTAAGCTAGGAATTTCATAGGGTCTTACACTTATGCTCCGCTCCTAATGATCAGCTAAATTCAAATTTATATCCTGTATATCCTTAGTTTAGATCTTTTGATAAATTCAAGATGTTGATATTCTATTCCTTAGGCCTCAGTATGTGTCAAGTTCTGTATAGTATCCATTCATGCTTCAAGTTTTAACCTTTTAGTGAACTATCCTTATGAAATGATGTAGTGAGGAGCAATTTCTCAGATGGGAGAGAGTAAATTTTTCAGGTTAAGAAAGATTTATTGCATGTTTTTTTTACACGAGGCTGTAGTTATAAAGATAGGATTAAATATCATATTGGTGTGTGAGTGAATGGCTAGTAGAAGGTTGTATTTAGTTGTTGAAGAAGAAATTAGAATTTTTCAGGAGATGAAGAGTTGAGGAAATGCAGAATGTGAGTGTCTATTTAGATTCTCGATTCATATTAATCTCCATTATGTAGTTATCAAAACTTAGTTCCAGTTCCAGTTCAGCATTTAGTTCAAAACTCAATTCAGTCTTAGGTTTGCTTGACCACAGCATAAAGTTATCAGTTATCAGTATTTTAGAGTTATGTCATATGCTTGGTCCAGTAATTTCATACAATACAGTTTACACGCATTTATGCTCAGCACCTCATGTTGCTCAGTTTGTCCTTACCTCGTATGCATAATACTCTACAGTTTCTGTCCAGACTAAGTATAGTTCAATCTTACATGACCAATATTCAGTTATCAACCATTTAGTTAATCAAATAAGTAAATATGTTTATGCATTCGTGCTCAGCGCCCATGTGAATACTTTCAATAGACTTAGGTGAAGCCCCGTACTATGGTGGAGAGTATAGTTAATGGAGTAGCATAAGGCGTAGTCACTCTGTCTTAGATTATGTTTCGTAGGCCTCGCCTCATATTACAGAATATTATTCAAGATGTGATTTCATATTCATACATTTTATTCAGCCCATGCCAAGATTCCTTGCTCTCTAAAGTCACTAGAACTCTATAGAAAGAGTGTCATAGAATTGCTCCAGTCAAGTATAAAGTTTTCAGCATGAGTTAGTCCATAAAGCAATACTTCAACTTACTAGTCAGGCAGACAAGTTCGTATGGGTTGGTTTCCCATCTTTCCATCTAGTCGCACTATGCGAAACCTCATGAATATGATTATCCCAAGATAGAGCATCCTGGTAGTTATGAGTTCAGTCCAGTTCATGTATCATACCTTAGTTTTAGATCCCAAATATTTAGTCATGATTCAGTTCGTGGGTGTCCCATGCATCTTCTCAATTTTTCCTCAGTATCTCAGCCTAGCCAACATACTTCGAGGAACATAGTATCCCAAGGGGGAGATGCACTGTAATCCCCCAAGCCTTCATAACCTGAGCATGCTATTTTCTCTTTACATAAAGAATCCAGTTTAGAGTAATGGGTACTCATAAGTTGACCCTCAGGTTCCAATCTCAGCTGAAAGCCATGTATTCAGAGGCTCAGTTCAGTTCATGACATTCAGTTCATGTATCACGTTTATGGCTCAACTATGTTCTCATGTTCCCATTCATGCATGTTTGTTAAATAATCTTGAGTTTGAGATCAGTAATTTTGTATCCTTGAAGATCTCTTCCATGAAGGGAGTGACAAGGCTCGGCTAGAAGGGAAAACTCAGTTGCCGATGTGTCGGTTCCTTACCGAATTCTTAGCCATTTCAGAAGGGTAGCCTACGAGCTCGAGTTTCCTTCAAACTTAGCTTCAGTACACTCAATGTTCCATATCTCCTAACTTAAGGTGTGCATAGGCAACCCAGAAGTTGTAGTCCCTATTAAGGGACCAAATATTCAGAACAACCTCTCTTTATGAGGAGATTCCAGTCGAAATCCATGATTATCAAATTCGCAGACTGAGGAACAAAGAGGTCCATCTAGTCAAAGTTCTTTGGCGGAATCAGTCCCTTAAGGGAGCAACTTAGGAAGCAGAAGCAGATATGCAGACCAAGTATCCTCACCTTTTCTCCGCAAACTCTGATTTAGTCCAAGGTAATAGTTTTTCCTTGAACTTACTAAATTCCATGCTCAGATTTCCCTTATAGACTTGGTATCAGTTACCATTGGATATCTAGTCATACATTCATGAGTCCGTTCAGTCAGATATTCATGTATCAGATATGAATATTCAGTATAAAAGACTCAGCTTATCAGCAATCCCATCAATGTACTCATGCATCAGATATGCATGTTCAGTATGAAATTTCAGCATATCAGTAGTGTCAGTCATGAAATCATGTTTCAGTTGTGCATATCCTATATCTAAAGTCAGTTTATCAGTATTCTCAACTCAGTCGACCTTATTCGAGAATGAATGTTCCTAAGAGGGAGATATTGTAAGACCTTACAAAATCCTAAGCTTAACTCAGTCCTTTAAAGCTTGTTAAGGGGTCCCACACTTAGAAATTTTTTTCTAAGTATTCAAACGTAGTGTTATTTTAACCTTTGTAACTTGGAAACTCTATTTAGCAACCTCTATGGCCTTAAAATGACAATATTTAGGTTGATTCATGATTAGGAATGTCAGTAGATATTTCTGAATGAGTTTTATAATTTTCGGACCTTATTTGAATGACGTTTGGGAATCCAAAATAGTGAATTAACGTGATCTCAGTGCGGTGCGTCGGCCATCCCGTCGATCAATATTTTTCCTTGACTCCCAGTGGTAATTTCCAGTGAACCAATATGGACTCGACGTGGCGCATTGCCATCGTATCAATGCTAATGACATGATGCTTTGGTCTGTGCATCGACAGTTCGGTTTTCAGTAATTAAAAAGTCGCGTCTTAAGGGGTATTAGGATCTTTTTCCAATCCCTATTCAGCCCTAAAACACGATATTCAACCCTCATTAAGTAAAATACACTCACTTTCTCTCAAATTTCTCAAGAACAAGAACCCTTGGTGATTATATTTCAAAGCCAAGGCTCAAGGTTTCACTATTTTTCTTTAAGAATTTAGCAACCAAGGTATGTCAAGTGTTCATCCAAGGGTTCCTTCCACCCTTAGAGTCCAAGAAACTCTTTTATACTTCAAGTAGCTCAATTTCATGATTTCCACGATTTGGATTCAAGTGTATTCATGATTATAATGTTGATTGGATTTCTATTCCATGATTAAGTGCAAGATTTATGTAAAAACAACTATTATGTATGTAGTATCATGTGAATTCATGTTAAAGCCTTGAAATTGTGATGCTCATGTGTTGATTAGTACTATGTGCATATACAATGTCTTCCAAGTGTTTGATGAGTTGTTCATGAGAATTAAACAATGAAATTATATTATGTTAGTATGTATCAAGTTCATGTTATGCAAGTGTTTGCTAGAATGTCCCAATGAATGAATGATGATCAAGTAGTTAGTTATCATGTTTTAAGATTGTACCATGTCTTATAATTTATGCTATCGAGTCTTATGGGTATTTAATACTCGATAATTTAGCTGATTACCTAGACCCATGGCCAGTCTTAGGATAGTAGCAGTCATGTCACGATCAGTAGTACTCTCAGTCAGTTATAGAACTCAGGAAAACTCAGTAGTATTCAGAAATCAATCACAGTATCCAGTTCAGACCTCAGTAGTACTCAGTCAGTTAATAGAATTCAATAGTATTCCATCAGTCTACGAAACCCAGTGAACTCAGTTTAGTTCAGTTATACAGTACGATCAGAATAGTTTAGTCCAACCTAGAATAGTCTAGAATCCAGTCCAGTGTCTATTTAGTTGGGAGTAGGATTCAACATCGAGTGAACCCTCGAATGGGGACTCACCTGCCAGTAGAGGGTGTGATCCTTAGAAGTAGTCCTTGTGTTTCAGAACTACGTAGCCAGCGTAGGTTGAGACATCAACCTACCAGTCGAGGGTTGATGAGGTGATATGCCTGCCAGTTGAGGGTACCACCGTTCTCGTTCAGAGCACCTGAAGATGAGGATGACTCAACTTGTCTTTTCCCGTGGTACAATACTGACACCCTTCAACTGGGGTTACAGGTTGGACCCCAATTTATTCAGAAAAGGGCATGTTGGTTAGATGATTACTTCCCATATCTCAGTTTCAGTTCCAGTCTCAGTATAGAATTCAGTTCAGTCCTACAGAAAATTAGGACTGTCAGATACAGTCACTCAGTTCAGTACAAAACTTAGTATAGTTCCACAGGATCAAGACTGTCATATACAGTCCCTTAGTTATCAGCTGCACAGTATCATTAAAATCAAATATCTGTAAATCAGTAATTTAAAACTCAGTATCCAGTGTTATCACGACCTGAGATTACAGCATACATATTCATGCTTGTACTCTCATTCAGGCCCAGCTGACGCCAACATTAAAAAAAATTAAATAAACCAGGTCGGTCCGATTCGGGTAACTGGTGGGCCCGATCCGATTTCCTAACTGGGCTGGTTCATTGGGCTGACCATCCCAGACAGCCCAGCTCAAGAATCATTTGGACCCACTGAGCCGATCCAAATCGGGTCGGACTATATTTCTGGGCTGGATTTATCGGGAACATTTCTGGGCTGGATTAATCAGGACGGACCAGTTTGACTCGGTAAACCCGGTTGACAGACTTAAGTGAGCTAGATTAAAAAACTTGTTTCATCCATGTGTCTAGAAATTTTTTATTTTAGTTAATATGTATTAGAAAGTTTATTGAGTTGTAATTTTCAGGCTTTCTTAGTCCCAATGTATTATAAGTTGGTTTAGGAGTTTAGTCTTTAGGAACCTAGAGTTAGTTCCTAGGATTACAAGAGTTTTGTAATCTAAATTCTAACTTGAAGTGAGATTCAACATTTTGGGGAGATTGTTGAATACTATTAAAAATTAGAGTTTATAATTCTTAGGTTACAAAGTTTGTAATCATTTGTTGAGAGGCTCATTGTGTTTAGTGAAGTTGAACTTAAATCCTATAAAGCTGCGTATCGTGATTTTTTTTACCCCTTTTTGACTCGGATGTTTTTCTCAGAAAAATATTATATTTATTTACTGTTTTACTGCTTTCGTTGGAACACGATAGACAACCTAATTCATCCATATGCCAAAATTCGGCATAACTCACGTGAATTATTTAAACGTGCAAAATATCACATTTGACCTTATATTCTATTTTATTTTATTTCATTGGGTAAACCTATTTGACAAAAAAGGTACCACAACATTGTAATAAAAATAATAGTTTTCAAAAACATTATAATGTTCTCATCTACATTCAAGTAAAAAATTATGTTTCAACCATAACTATTTTGAATAAGCTAATTTTCTACTAGCGTTTTCAATGTCGATGAAAATAACAGGGCAAAGATTTGTCATATTTTTGCAGGCTAAAAAATCGATGAAATACTAATATGATGTGCATGGTATGATATTAAAACTTTTGAATTGAAGGAATACTCTATCATTATATAGCAAACCAGTAATTCAGTATAGCACGGTATTTCAAATTCAGTTTTGATATATTGTAATATGATAGGTCGATAATTATAATTTGTACGACTTAGACTAACATATACTCATATAATAAAGAATTATGATTTTGGCTTTTCAAGAAACGTCTCAATTACATCAAACTAACATTATACAGTATATAATGTTTTTCATGAACCTTTCAAGCGAGAAGTGCCAAAACGCCCATGCATTCCAGAAACTTCAGTTGCGAATGAATCTCATCCTGGCTCCAGCAGTACAAAGGAAGATGAGAAGGAAGTTGGGGATACAAGCAATTGTGAGAAGAAAGAACCCGAAGTGACCGTCAAGTCAGCACTCTCTGCTGCTTTTGCTAGGTACTCGCACAAAGTTGCCAGAATGAAGAACAAATCACAAGAAGAGGATCCAGTGCTAACGAAGAAGCTAAAACTGGAGATATGAATGGCAGCAACGAGGGCTGAATCTTGGTCACGTCTTGGACCAAACCTTGTGCATCACACCAAAGGATGTTTGTCACTGCTCGTCTGGGCTCCAGTCGGCTAAAGCCAAGGAGAAAGCGATTGGACTTTGATAAGTTTGGGTTGTCTCATTATTTTAGTCGAAATTGGTCCAAGTAAAATTTGAATAGATTAGGTGACGACCAATGAGAAGTTGGAAGCAAGTTCCCTTCGACTAGATAGATGTGTTGTTAAGAGAAAAAAAATATCAAGAGGCCATAGGATAATTTACTTGTCTAGGACATAGCTCGAATCATTGTCCAATACTAATCTCTCTTACAAACAGCAACTTTTAATTAAAGTAATTATCCATTAGAAACAATTTGTATATATTTTTTTCCTCACATTGTAAGTGCCTGATTTTGTTCAACGTTTCTTCTTATAACATCTCATGATAATTTGTAAAATTAGAGACTTTGTCAGGTAAAGGATGATAAAAGATAGCATTCGAACATTGTGAACTCATTTTCCTACCTTTGCAATACCAGCGCATCTTGTGCCACAGCAGCACTTTGATATTCCACAATCTTATTCATGGCTTCCTAATTTGTAAATGTTGCTCACAATTTGCTTAACCATGAAAGCATCACTGAGAATCTTTACACACTTCTCATCCATCTATGGCTTCCGCGCTTATACAATCTCAGCTTTGGCCAGTCCTCCAATGCACAAAATCCACACGAACCAAAAGCTAGTCGGCGGTAAACCAATCGACCAATTTTCTCTCATAAGATTGATCGATTCTTCTTTATCTTCAAATGGATTTGCTCATACTACACTTTTATTCCAGGATTTCTCTCATTCCATTGACTGTAATTTATGTAATACACTTATTTATCAGACGCTACACAGATTCAAAATCACACACTCATTCCGTTTTCGTTTACACCCAAATGTGTAAACTGAATATCCTTCCTGATTCCTCCACATTCCCAAGCCTTCTCAAGTCAGTTGCTCAATCATCCTGCGTACAACTCGGAAAATCCATTCATTGCAATGCAGTTCAACTGGGTTTTACTTCTGATATTTATACAAACACTGCTCTTGTTTCCATGTATGGTGTATGTCAACAACCCGATGATGCCCGTCAACTGTTTGATGAAAGTCCTGAGAGGAATGTACAAGACTTCAGAAACCACCCCACTAATCCCACTTCCCCATGTCCTGTTCTCATGGACGGTTTTTTTGATTTGGTTATTTCCGGATAATTTCATCGTTTACATCTTTTTTTTCTTGACTACCAATTAGTTTTACATAGGTGTTAGTATCAATTTTGCAAGAAATTATCAAAATCATGTGCTTTACCAATATCGATTTACAAAAATATAATAGATTACTGTCTTTCTCTATCTCTTGCTTGATTAGGACTTCCCAAGTTTCAAAGTACGATTACAGGTATATTGCACTATGCTTTGATGTTGCATGATTTCGAACATTATAACATTATAAACACTTTTTGTTGTACATCTTAGAGTAGTAAAATATCAGGCCTCAACATTTCAAATTCCTCTTAGATTTACTGCAAACTTGAGCACTTGAAGACAAAAATCACAAATTTTTCATGGTTAGTGTCGTTGATGACTCTTTGATTCTTATTCGTTAGGTAATAGAGTTTGCTAATAATTCAGGTTAGCTGGTGACATATTCCTTGCCAATAATCTTGAATGTCGAGTCAGAGGGCTGACAGTGGTGGAAGGCTTCTCTGCTCAAGAAAACCAAGCGCAGGACATTCGGTGCTGAAAAAGAAAACAACCCATGTCATTTTTGTGAAATTTTACATACTGTTTGCAAAGAAGGCATACATATTGTTTATTTATTAGGGAAAGGTTACATGGCGTGGTATTTACCGGAAGGGTGGGTTATTCAGGACACAGGGCCGTTGTAAGGAGTACATCATTGATTGAAGCTGCGATCGTATCATCTTTTGTACAGTGTCCCTTTTCAGCTCTTTCCTTGCATGTAATTATACTCTTTAGTATTAGTAATTACGGGGATGATGATGACGATAGATGTGTTTGTCATTACAGCACTTTTAAGTTATGGGGTACATAACATTTGTGTATTTGGTCTTTCTGAACAATTGGTATTATTTCCGTTTAAATATGGAGATTATAATTGGTACGTTTAGCATTTTATTTGTATAATCTATGGCTTATTTTTGTTATGATTTTCTTCTTAATCATAACCACGGTTTATTCTTGACTTACATATTTCAATCTAACGAACTACCAACGGCTTATCCTCTCTTCAAATTTATATTTTTTGTTTCAATTATTTGATTTCATAAAATATTGTTGCAGATATGGGAGCAGAAGTTGGTGCAATGCTACCCATTTATGCTACAAAAACAAATTCGCATCTTCAGCAAATTGATGAACAATGTTTGTTTCGCTCCAAATCTGTGAACTGCCGCCATGAACATAAATGCTACATATTAGCTCACCAATGAATTTAAATGACATTTGCCTGAAAAATAGAGAGAAATAATTTTACCCTAATCAATTAGTTATTTTCATCATAAAAGATTGCAGAAAATAAATATTTAATGTTCAACCATATAATATTTAATGTTATGTATTAAGATTATATATGTAATATAAATTTATCATTTAGTTATCATGTTAGACTGTTATCAAAGCTTGATTGTACGTTTACATTATTTTAATTAAAAGTTTTGTTTGTGCTCATGCTATGGCTGTCAAGTGGGCCGGGCCAGGCCAACCCGAAACCGGCCCGTGTTATTTAACCGGGTTGAGGGCCGGGCCGGGGCCGGGTTGGGGTCTAAGTGGGCCGGGCCGGGCCCATCAGTAAAAAAATCAAAAACCACCCTAACCCGGCCCACTTAACCCAACCAGGTCAAACCCATCTAAACCCGGTCAAACCCGTTTAAAAAACCGGTCAAACCCGGTCAAAAATATAAAAAAAAAAAAATTTTCAATATACATTATACATACCCACCTATATACATTATAAATACGTTAAACAATATATATACACTACATATATAGTATATACTACATTGGAATTTAAAAAATATGTACACATATACACAATTACACATATATACTCACCATCCAAATATATATGTACTACTTTAAACTTTAAAGTGTAAATAAAATATACTACAATATATATATATATATATATATATATATATATATATA
Organism: Capsicum baccatum var. pendulum; assembly: GCA_030864225.1. Lineage (NCBI taxonomy): Eukaryota > Viridiplantae > Streptophyta > Magnoliopsida > Solanales > Solanaceae > Capsicum > Capsicum baccatum. Next base: position 250,099,220 of record CM061558.1, read on the forward strand.
TATATATATATATATATAATTATATGTATATACACATGTATACGTTAAATATACACATCTATAGAAGATCTATTCACATATATACACTCTAATCTATGTATATGTAATACTTTAAATGAAATATACTATAATATATAAACATTACAATATATATTTGTATAGTTATATACTAATTTATAAAACATATACACATGTATACGTTAAATATACACGTCCATAGAAGATTTATTCACATATATACACTCTATTCTATGTATATGTAATACTTTAAATCAAATATACTATAATATATATACATTACAATATATATTTGTATAGTTATATACTAATTTATGAAACATATACACATGTATACGTTAAATATACACATCTATAGAAGATCTATTCACATATATACACTCTATTCTATGTATATGTAATACATTAAATGAGATATACTACAATATATATACATTACAATATATATTTGTATAGTTATATACTAATTTATAAAATATATACACATGTATACGTTAAATATACACGTCTATAGAAGATCCATTCACATATATACACTCTATTCTATGTATATGTAATACTTTAAAAGAAATATACTATAATATATATACATTACAATATATATTTGTATAGTTATATATTAATTTATAAAACATATACACATGTATACGTTAAATATACACGTCTATAGAAGATTTATTCACATATATACACTCTATTCTATGTATATGTAATACTTTAAATGAAATATACTACAATATATATACATTACAATATATATTTGTATAGTTATATACTAATTTATAAAATATATACACATGTATACGTTAAATATATACATTTATAGAAGATCTATTCACATATATACACTCTATTCTATGTATATGTAATACTATAAATGAGATATACTACAGTATATATACATTACAATATATATTTGTATAGTTATATACTAATTTATAAAATATATACACATGTATACGTTAAATATACTCGTCTATAGAAGATCTATTCACATATATACACTCTATTCTATGTATATGTAATACTTTAAATGAAATATACTATAATATATTTGTATAGTTATATACTAATTTGTAAAACATATACACTTGGATACGTTAAATATATACGTCTATAGAAGATATATACACACCATTCAATATATATATTTATTAGTTTAAATAAAATATATACTACAATACATATATATATACTACAATATTTATATATATATATATATACATACATATATATATATATATATATACATATATATATATATATATATATATAGTTATTTACTAATTTATAAACCATATACATAACGTATACATTAAATATGCTCATCTATAGAAGATATATACACATATATATATACCATTCAATATATTCACTACTTTAAATAAAACATACACTACAATATATATATATATATATATATATATATATATATATATATATATAGTTATATACTAATTTGTATAACATATACACATGTATACATTAAATATATATACTACTTTATATTTAGAAGATATACATACACACATATATATAGATACCATTCAATATATACACTACCTTAAACAAAAGTATAAAACATATGCTACTTAATATAATAAAGTAATAATACTTGATAGTAAATTAATAATGTATTAAAACTAAGTTTTTAATTTCAGTTTGTGAAATTCTGAATTTTCAAAAAAAAAAAAAAAATCTTAACCGGGCCGGGACGGTTAACCGGCGGGCCCAAATCGGGTTGGGTCCGGTCCGGGTTAACCGGGCCCAAATCAAAAACCCAACCGGACCGGGACCCAAACCCCTAAAGCCCTTGGGCTTACCGGGCTGGGTCAAACTGAGCCGGTTTAATTATGTGGGCCGGTTTCCCCTTAGCTCATGCCTTTTAATACTCTTCCATTAAGTACGAGAAGAAAATGTTTACCGGTCTATTTTAATAATCAAAGTAAAATTTTAGCAATTACTTATATCATACATAATTGTAACTAAAGGATATCAAATACATACACCAACACAAAAGCAACATCAAATTTAAAAATAACTTAATATATTTAAATACTTCTTTGTCTCCTTTTATAATTTTATGCAAATATTTTTCATTAATCTTCCACATCTTCTATATTTTATTATAAATAGCAAAAAAATCTTGCATAGATAGATGCCAAGTGGATAAATAGGATAATGATATGTGATACTTTTTAGAATAAATAGTAGATTTTTATATCTACTATTAAACATAAAAATATTTTTTTATTGAATTAACATATTTGAATTTAATTTATATCTTAACATATTTAAAAGACTTATATCTTAAATTTTTTTAATCCTAAAATTTTTCACTTTGAACTGCGTTAAGAAAAAGGTAAAAAGGAAGGAGCCGTGTTTATTTATTTTTTATTCTGATTACAATATTAATAAATCAAATATCTTCTTTAAAAAATAAATAAAATCCAAAAAGAAAAAAACCTAACAAAACCTCCTAATGCACGTCACAATTCCCGTCTCCATTTTCCTGGCACGTATCCCACACAACCACTTATTATTTTTTTATTTTTTATTTTTAAAAGTAAAAAGATAAAACAATTAAAAGATCAAAATCAAATTTAACTAACCTAAATATATTTATCAAACAAAATATAAATATCCCGTATCCATAATTTTCAATGAACCAGAAGTGGTTACAAATTAGTATCTGGAATTTGAAATGCGTAGTGGTTATGTGTAAATTAACTATTTCGATTTATTATTCTTCTAATTGTCGAAAAAAGGACTTTAAGAAACCACCACCGCTAATCCCACTTCCCCATTTCCTCTTCTCACCCACGTTTTCCACTAATCTCCCATACAACCACAAAAAGCAACACATTTTATTATAGTTTACAGTTTTTAGATTCAATTTCACTACTAAAAAAATAGGAAAATCGATCACAAAACCGACCACATGTGGTCAATTTTTCTGCATTTTCGATCAAAAAATCAACCAAAATGTGTGGTTAGTAAAAGCCTGAAATCATTTTTAAAACCTACCACGTGTGGTCGGTTTATCTATCTATCTATCTATCTATCTATCTATCTATCTATCTATATATATATATATATATATATATATATATATATATATATATATATATATATATATATATATATATATAATTCAATATTTTTTTTAAAAAAAAGCTTTTTTAAATAAAAATAATTTTTCAAAAAAACTAGCCACAAATGGTCGGGTTTTTTTGAATTAAATAATTAATTTATAAAAAATCGACCACATGTGGTCGATTTTTCATTTGAATTAAATAATTAATTTATAAAAAATCGACCATATGTGGTCGATTTTGTATTTAAATTAAATAATTAATTTATAAAAATATCGACCACAAGTGCTTGATTTTTTATTTAATAATGTATTTAATAAAAAAATTTGTAATTAATTATAGGAAACCGACCATATGTGATTGGTATTTAAAAAGAATTACCGAAAAAACTGACCACAGAAACTTTTCCAATAAACAGACTACATATGGTCGGTATTTCTGGTAATTTTGTAGAAAAAAATAACAGCATATAGCTATGCTACATTCCATTATACCATACAGTCCACCAATCATTTAATATACAATTAACCACCATAAGAATACAAACATTAAAAATTAAATTTTTTATAAAATTTATGGAGGTTCCAAATCCAAACTACAAAACATACAAAAGACTAAAAATCAAACACAGGTTCACATTTCAAGTACCTAAATTCAAAACAAAAGTCACTAATTCATAATTCAAGTAACTACACTTAAACATTTCAAGTCACTAATTCACTTCACAAGTTAACAAACTAAACAAAATTCAAAATGAAAAGTTCACATTTCAAGTACCTACACTTAACTATTTCAAGTCACTAATTCAATTCACAAGTTATCAAACTAAACTAAATTCAAAATGAAAAGTTCACATTTCAGGTACCACCTATACCTAAACATTTTCAAGTCACTAATTCACTTCACAAGTTACCAAACTAAACTTAATTTAAAATAAAAAGTTCACATTTTAAGTACCTACACCTAAATATTTTCAAGTCACTAATTCACTTCACAAGTTACCAAACTAAATAAAATTCAAAATGAAAAGTTCACATTTCAAGTACCTACACCTAAACATTTTCAAGTCACTAAGTCACTTCACAAATTATCAAACTAAACTAAATTCAAAATGAAAAGTTTACATTTCAAGTACCTACACCTAAACATTTTCAAGTGACTAATTCACTTCACAAGTTAACAAACTAAACTTAATTTAAAATGAAAAGTTCACATTTCAAGTACCCACGTCTAAACATTTTCAAGTCACTAATTCACATCACAAGTTACCAAACTAAACTTAATTCAAAATGAAAAGTTCACATTTCAAGTACCTACACTTAAACATTTTCAAGTCACTAATTCACTTCTCAAGTGACCACACTTTACTAAATCAAAACACAAGTTCACATTTCAAGTACCTAATTTCAAAACAAAAGACACTAATTCATAATTCAAGTAACTACACTTAAACATTTCAAGTCACTTTTTAAAAATACATTTAATTATATTTTTTAAATAAAACCGACCACAAGTGGTTGATTTTTTAAAATTATTATTTTTTAATTAAAAACCGAACACTTGTGGTCTGTTTTATTTAAAAATATAATTTGTGGTCTTTTTTTAAAAATAGTTTTTAATTATATTTTTTAAATAATATCGACCACGAGTGATCGGTTTTTTAAAATTATTTTCTTTTTTTAATTAAAAACCGACCACATGTGGTTGCTTCTTAAAAATACTTTTTCATTAAATTTTAAAATAAAACCGACCACAAGTGGTTGATTTTTTAAAATTATTTTCTTTTAAATTAAAAACCGACCACTTGTGGTCATTTTTTAAAAACACTTTTTAATTATATTTTTTAAATAAAATCGATCACAAGTGGTCGGTTTTTTAAAATTATTTTTTTAAATTAAAATCCGACCACTTGTGATCGGTTTTATTTTAAAAATATAGTTAAAACTAATTTTAAGAACCGACCACATGTGGTCAGTTTTTAAAAATAGTTTTTAATTATATATTTTAAATAAAACCGACCACAAGTGATCAATTTTTTAAAATTATTAAAACCGACCACTTGTGATCGGATTTTAAAATTATTTTCACGTCTAATTTTTAAAAATCTAAAAGCGACCACAAGTGGTCATTTTTTATTTTTTATTTTTAAAGGAAATAATAAATAATATAAAAATTATTGAAATAATTATTTTAAAATTTTAAAATATAATATAGTGACCACATGTGGTTGCTTTTTTTTTTTAAAAAATATTTTTTTAAAATAAAAAACTGACCACATTTGGTGGGTTTTTTCTGACCACAAACTGTGGTCAGTTTTTGTGGTCGATTTTTCTGTATTTTTTAGTAGTGTTTCTATTTTAAAGAAAAATTACATTCCTATTTTCAAGCAATTTCCACGAAAATCTCTACTAGAGAGTTTAAATTATATCTTTTAATACTTACATCTCTATTACCCCCTTAAACTATACCCAAAAAGGCTATGACTAGGGGTATTCATGGGTTTGCTTAAAATCCAAATCGAACCGTAAATCGAACCAAACCAATTAAAAAAGCCGATGTTTGATTTGGTTTAGTTAGGTTTGGTTTTTTATTTTAAAAAATCGATGCTATTTGGTTTGGTTATGGTTTTACTTAAAAAACCGTGAAAATAATCAAACCGAACCGATAATTTTTTTTTATATATATATATTATAATTATTTATAAATAAAATATAAATATTTTATTAAATTTAATCTAAAACTAAATTTTAATCTATGTCTAGCCCAACCAATACTTTAGCCCAATTGTCCAAAGCCCCAAACTTAAGCCCAACTCTACCTACTATTACTAATAAGTTAACCCTACAATCCCTACCTCACTTTTTCTACTTCAGCTTTCACAATAAGAGTTACCATGGTGATACAAGACAGCCCAAGAACACAAGAAAACAAACACCAAAACAGTCCACTAGTTCAAGGAACTATGAACCTCTTTTGGTGACCCCTCTCGGATTCAAGACCACAATAAGAACACCATGTAATGAGGTGTTTAACACCTAATTTTAAGCAGCAAACCGAACTATATTATGACAATAAAAATGAAGAACAACAATGTTACAACCACAATAGCCAAAGGCCTTGAACAACAACAACACAAACTACAAGATTAGGGCAAGAAACAAAGATAGATAGTTAGACAAGTGTTGATGTAGTCTTAACAACCCAAGAGCATATTCGCTCTTGGACCTTTAACACTTTATACAACAAACACCTAACTCTTACAATGACACAAGAGGGGCATCCACCTCTCAAAGCACCAAAGTCTCAAGCTTTGCAACACATAAGAGAATCCACCCTTATGCTATGCCCTAATTTCAGTTTTGAGAACTCTCTCTCACAAGAGTAGTGTCTTCAATATCAAGCATAAACTAAGAAAATAAACCCTAAAAGGTTCTATTTATACAACATTACAAATAATAGAGAAATGACAAAAGAGCCCTTTAGTGACTAGTCTTCAAAAATACTCAAAAGTCTCATGATCATGATCATACTTGTATCATCCTATCCATATTGAGAGGAATTTGACCACAAATTCACGGGCTCACCTCTTTTACAAAGGCACTTCACAATCTCTTTCTTCCAGCCACACATCTTCTCCATACTCTTTATTTTACACTTTGGCTTCTTTTTGTTCTCCTTATTGTGGTTTGTCATCATTCTTAACCGATTTAATACCCACCTCTTCTCCAAGATAGTACAATCTACCCCCCCTTAGGATCATATTTCTCCAGTTTGGGCACTCACTAGCCTTGTGCCCCCACCCTTGACACTTGAAGCATTGAAACCCCTTGGGATTGGAAGTAGAATTCAATTTACCTTCATACCTTGGAGGATGTTTTTGGAAACCCTTAGTGGCCTCGGGTTGGGTAGCCATGAATGAGTTCTCTTTGAGATCCCTCTCAACCTCTAAATCAGCGTGGAAGATGCCATCTACAGTGTCGAATTTGTGAAGCGTCATGCGAGTAGAGATGTCCTTGTTTAACCCAACCTTGAAGCACACAATGTCATGAATTACTTGCTCGCCTCGGTGGTCAAGTTTCAACATCAATTGTTGGAATTCATCATAGTAAGCCATGACACTCTTTCTCCCTTACCTCAAATTATACAATTTGGTAAGAAGCTCATGCCTATAAGTCTCGGGTAAGTACCATTGCCGTATAAGGTTCTTCAACCGAAACCAAGGAGGAGATTATCCCCCAATCATCTCATTTCCAAACTGTTTAACATATTCCTACCATGTATTAGCATACCCTTCTAAGTGAGCTATAGCATAGTAACTTTTCTTTTCTTCGGTGAGATCATTAAGTTGGAAGATCTTGCCACAAGATGACTCCCATGCAAGGTAGGCTTTAGGATCACTCTCACCTTTGAAAATAGGAAGGCTTACTTTGATGGAATTAAGACCTACATCTCGGTTTGGATGGCCATATCTCACCTCTCATTCTAACTCCCCATGTCTACCCCTCATTCTTTCTTCCCTCAAGTAAACATCATCATACGACCCATAGCCACCATGTTTTTCACCCCTACTATAGCCCTCAACATGGACGGGTCTATTTGGGTTAAGTGCAGCTTGTAGTGGTGGGATTGGATTTAGATAGTGAGGTCTTTGGTCAAGTGGAGTTTGGATGAGAGGGTTCAGGTTTGGTGGTGGTATTTGGGTTCCAAGCCCTTCTTGTTGGACTTGGTGGAGTGGAGGATGGTTTGATCTATCTTGTTCTTGGCTTCGGGAGTAGAGATTGGTTGGATTTGTGGCAATTGGTGGATATAGCATTTGGTGCATGGTCCCGGGAGTATTAGTTGAGGAATTTTTTGAGGTGTGGAAGGTAGACTCCTTTAGCTTTCCACATGTTCTAATCTCCCACTTATTGATTCCACATCCGTATCTAATTTCTCAAGACCCACATTCAACTTAGCCACATCTCAGGACATAGTTTCAAGGCGAGCCAAAATGAGATTGATGGCATTATTATCCATTGTTTGAGCATTTGAATCCTGGATTCCATTGTGGTTATACCAAAAATAACCCTTCAAGTTACGGTCCAACAAGACAACCCAATCATTCCACAACGCCACACACAATAATACAATATAAATTCTACAAAATAAAACACACGTGAGTTCAAAACAACCTCCCACAATGAGATCCCACCTTCAGGTTTCTTCAAACTCAAGTTTAACAATGGTGGATGACTCAAATTTAGCTCAAATTCTAAATCTATACTCCTATAGTGTTAGATAATACAAATCTAACACTAAAAATACAAGAAAAATATAAAATCAAAAACTTAAAATTTGACCTAGGGTCAAAAATGGGTTTAGTTTTTTTTTGGGGGAGGGGGATTTTCGATTTTGACACTTATTTTTTGTTGAGATTTTAAATTTCTAGACTTTAATAGTGTTAGGGAATAAGGATCTAACACTAGAAACACACAAAACACACAAAAATCAAGTTTTTTTGAAAGACCCTAAAAACGTGAATAGTAACTTTTTTTCTTTTTCTTCCTTTTCACTTTTTTTTTTATTTTCAAGATAACAATTCCAAGATTCATTTTTTTGTAACAAAATAAAACCTTGCTTTGATACCAAATGATACAAGACAGCCCAAGAACAAAAGAAAATAAACACCAAAACGGTCCACTAGTTCAAGGAACTATGGACCTGATTTGGTGACCCCTCTCGAATTCAAGAACACAACAAGAACACCATGTAATGAGGTGTTTAACACCTAATTTCCAGAATCAAACCAAACTATATTATGAAAACAAAAATAAATAACAACAATGTTACAACCACAATAACCAAACGTCTTGAACAACTACAACACAAACTACAAGATTAGGACAAGAAACAAAGATAGATAGTTAGACAAGTGTTGGTGTAGTCTTAACAACCCAAGAGCATATTCACTCTTGGACCTTTAACACTTCATACAATAAACACCTAACTCTTACAATAACACAAGAGGGGCATCCACCTCTCAAAGCACCAAAGTCTCAAGCTTTGCAACACACAAGAGAATCCACCCTTATGCCATGCCCTAATTTTAGTTTTGAGAAATCTCTCTCTCTCACAAGAGTAATGTCTTCAATTTCAAGCATAAACTAAGAAAATAAATCCTACAAGGTTCTATTTATACAACATTATAAATAATAGAGAAACGACAAAAAAGCTCTTTAGTGACTAGTCTTCAAAAATACTCAAAAGTCTCATGATCATGATCATACTTGTATCACATGGTCCCTGGTTCAAATGGTAGTTTTATGTCTTCTTGTTTATTCAATCGTTTCCTATATGATTAGCTCACCTAGCTAGTATTTAAAGTAAACAGATAACTTAAATTTACCCAACTCTGTCTCTTCTTGCAGTACACTGCAACAGAACACAAAGCTCTATTTTACAATATACATGTATATGCTTATATGTTGTTTGATACTCTTAGTGCATACAATACAAAGCTGATGCTTTTCATCTCAATGTTGGTTTTATTTAATGTGTTTGTTCTGATTTTTAAGAGTTTATAGTGTCATTTGTCCATCACTGTACAAATATTTCATGAGAAATTATTCAATGTGATACTCTTTTCTATGGGTTAAAAAAAGGAGTTTATTCTAGAGATGGTTGGAGTAGGCTAGTCAATAACCGAAAAATAAAAAAACCGAACCAAACCGACAAGAATCAAACTGGCGGTTATTTTTTTTTTGTGGTTTGGTTTGGTTTTAGAAATTCAAAAACCGACTAAATTGATTTTGGTTATGATTTTAACCACTAACCGATCCAAATCGACCCATGAACACCTCTAGCTATGACACACCTCAACTTAAAGAGGGTCTTATTACCCCCTTGAACTAATTAAAAGTATAATTTTGACACCCTTAGTACTTACGTGGTACACACGTGTGCCTACATAGACACTTCAGTGTGTTGTGCTACGCATGTGCCATATAGGCACTAAGGGTGTCAAAATTACACTTTTTATTAGTTCGGGGGTAATAGGACCGCCTTTAAGTTGAGATGTGTCGTAACCTTTTTAGGTATAGTTCAGAGGGGTAATTGGGTATTATCTTTATTTAAAACAAACAAAGTCTTTGTTATCTACAAAATGTAAATAGTAAACTACATGTTTCAATTATTGTTTAATTATATTTTAACTAATTAATAATCTTCTAATATAAATAAAAAAATTTATAAAAACATAATTGTGACTTAAAAGTCATATTATATTCACTTTAGATATCCAAATTTTCAGCAATCATCTCACAAATCTACCTTCAGTTTAAAAAATAAAATCCACATAAATACATAAGTTAATACAAAGCACCAACAGTTAGTTGAGGAAATAAAAACAACTATTTAAAGTAGTACACTAAGAAATTAAAAAGATAACAACATTTTATACATAAGTATGTGATATTCGTACTCACGTTTTCTACTAACCTACCACACAATCACTTCCACAACAAATATACTTAGCAGTTTGTAACTTTTTTAATACAATTTTAATATTACAAATAAATCACATTTTCTATTTTCAAGAAAATTGCAAGATAATTTCCTAAGTAGTTTTTCATATAGATAAATTTTACAATATCTAAATTTCTATTTTCCTATACTTAAAGCAAACAAAGTTTTTGATGTCTGCAAAATGTTACTAGTAACTTACATGTTTTAATAACTGTCTAATTCTTTATTAAGTAATTAATAATCTTCTAATATAAATAAAAATTATAAGAACAACTGTGACTGAAAAGTCATATTATAAAAAAAATAAAATTATTTTAATCATAGAAAACACATTAAATAAGGAAAAAAATCAGAATCGCATATTACACTATTTAGATAAACATAATGAAAAAAATTAATAAAGCTATAAACTTATATAAAAAGTTTCAAACAAAAACAAAGAAGACAATGTTTTTAAATTGAGATATAAAAAATCCATGTGAGGCTTTGATTTGTAAGATGTTCGTTCAATTTTTAATCAAATATATTACTCAAAATTCCTAAATAGCCATCATATCAACATGAGAATTAACCCCCCAGTATTCCACTTCTTTTCAAATCCTAAAACTTCCTCTAATCCATGTCTTATTATTTCCCCACTAACCTCCCACACAACTACTTTCACAAAAAACATACTCAACAGTTTGTATATTTTTCTAATACAATTTCAATTTTACATATAAATCACATTTATCATCTTACCCATGTCATTTTATTTTTTTCACTAATCTCCCACACATCCACTTCCACAACAAAGATACCAAGCAACTATAACTTTTTCTGATTAAATTATATTTTTATAAATAAATCTTATTCTCTATTTTTAAGTCAACTACAATCTAAGCAGTCTCCTATAAATACACATCCAACGCATGTTTAATTATCTCAAATCCTGTAGCATAGCTTTTCTACAAACACATATTCAATAATATGACAAGAGTTGATTATATAAGTCAAATTACAAATAACAAAATGGACTAGAACTTGAAGGCAAGGGTAGTACGTATGTGGCATGCTACACCAAGAAACAAACCAATTTTTCTTCTCTCAATTGAGTTAGTTCTTCAAGATGAAAAAGTATTCAAAATTATTCTAAATTTTACTATTTTCTGTATCAATACTAACTTATTAATTCTGACTTATGTTCTCACTTATTTATTTATAGGGAGAAAGAATTCATGCAGCAATTCCACGTTCAGTTGTCCATCGTTTTAAAGGAGAAAAAAATGCAATAAAATAAATGGGATTGTATGTTATGAATACTTTCGTTGTTGAGCCTAACAATATGCATTATAAAAATACTTCACATAACTTTAAGCTAGATTTTACACCTAAGACAATTGCTTTGGAGACAATAGATTCGGATTTTGGCTTAAATATTTTTTATTTTCATTTGTTTAAAGATTTGAAAAATCATATTGGCATTGATGACACTCAACTATTTGGTATTTTTTTTTTTCCTATGTTATTCTTTAATTTTTTTTAATTTACAAGATATCACTATTTTTATATTATTTTCTATCTTCCTGTAGATGTCATAGGCCAAATTATTTGTCATTCTGAAAAACAAACTCATTAGCTTCGAGATGGTACAACCAATCAATTTTTGAATATTGTTATCGAAGATCATGAGTAAGATTGTGATTCAATTAATAAGTTTAAATATTTTCCTAAAGCCTTAATTTCTAATATTTGTTTATTAATGTAGAAGAAGCACAATTACAACAACTTTTTGCAGAGACTTTATTGATAAAATCATGTCCTACTTACAAAATTTAATTGATCAACTTGTCATTGTTGTTATGCAACTTATAAGAGAGCATCAATTTCAAGGTTTATCAACATTCTAGCTTACACTTCATATATTGTTTTTAGTTAAAAAAATATTATACATTAATAATATCTTAACATTTACAAAGGTATATTCTGTAAAGAACATATGAAATTTCCCCAAACTGTGGATTAATCCAGATCTTCCCTAAGTTAATGATTTTAAATTTAGGTTTCTTTTACACTATAATACATTTATGTTGTTACTAAAATAAAAAAAATCATGTGCATCACTAATATAAAAAAATACAGATTAGGAAGTGTGTCTAAAGCTATCTCTGAAATGTTAAGTCAAGCAAATTCTTAGCATAGTCTTTCTATTTCTGAAGAATTGGCTGTTGGTACTATAGAACTTAAAACTGTTAAAGAGTTACTTGATTCCGTGCAGGTGAAATATTGTCTATATTAATTTCTATGTAAAGTACATAAAACTGTATAATTTAATACAATTTTTCTACATGATTATTTTTTATTTTTACAGGTCGGACATTTGTGGATTGTTGCAAAAGTAGTGAACTTAGAACTTAAGAGCAATTGGTCATACCTGGGATGCACAAAGTGTCAGAAGAGTGTTGATGAAGTTGCTAAGAATACATTTTACTGCAAGAAATGTCATCAGAATTATCAAACAGTTACTCATAGATTTGACCTAAATATAATTTTCTTAACGTTACAAATTAAATCAATAATTTTATATTTAAACATAATATGATATTAGGTATAGGGTTCAAATTAAGGTGATGGATGATACTGGAGTCACCTCTTTGTTGCTTTGGGATAACGAAGAAATCACACTCATTGAAAAATCTGCTTCTGAATTAAAAGACTGTCTGTTAGAGGTATGTCATATTTTTTTACTTTTTTTTATGAATCTTACACCTAATACAACTAATATCATATTAGATTTTTTATTCTCCTTATGAGTGTTCCTATCCGATCGAGCTGGATGTTCTTCTTGATAAAATCATCATGTTTAGAGTGAATGTTAAACAAAAAATATTGAATCACGTGATCGAGTCTATGGAGTTTTAAAGATCAATGAGGACGAAGAACTGATAAATCAGTACAAGAAATTTCCAAAAAAATATGCAGTCACAGTATGTATGATTTTACTATAAAAAAACTAATTGTTAGTAATCTAAATTTTACCATAAAAAAGGTTGTTTAAATCTATTTATATCTAAAAATAGGAACCTCATATTAATGTTGTTGAAGAAGCCATAGACGCTAATAAGGTATTCAAATTTTATTTACTTATATAAAAAATTTATAACAAATATTTCATTATTTATGTATTTTTAACATAGCTATTCCATACTCTCCTTCTTATGTTAGGATTCCTCAAATGATATAGAGAAGATGTCTCTTATCAAGATTTATACTGCAAAGAGAGGTAGATAAAAAATTGAAGGATCTATATCAGAAGTTACCGATGATGTTGATCAGCTATCTGGTAACAAGCCAAAGAAGGTGATTAAGAAGGAGAAAAATCTCTAAAGCAGTGGACTTGTGATAATCTTTCTTTAAAATTTTAGCTAGATTTCTTTTAACTTTCTAGATCTGGATTTAGGTATGTTCAAGAATTACTTTTAATTTTTTGTTCTATTCTGTTCCTTTTAATGATCATGACTCTATCATATCTAAGTTTTTTTTTACTTCTTATGTTAATATTAGTTAATTAATGAATTTCATGTTTTCTGCCTTTCATGTCTTTCATGACTCTTATCATAACTAATTTAAATATTAGTTATGGAGAATTATAACAAAGACTAATGCTTGGAAGTAAAATTACCTGCATGAACATTTCTTTCAAAATATTTTAGTGAGGCTGTTTATCAAAATGGCTTGAGAAAGTCAAAATAGGTTGTGAACCATTCAATTGATCTATTAAACTGCAAAAGACACAAGAGTTAAGCAATATTTTTCAATGAGAAAACAAAACTTTAGAGATAATGGTACCTGGATAAAGACAAGGTTCCATATCTCAATCACAATGGGATCATCATTATTAACAAATGATGCAGCTTCGTGATTCCCAATTCTATCAAAGTGTATTTCGGTGCAGGGTCCCCAAAAGTTGTCCTACTCAAAATACAGAGTGTTGAGAAATAATCCGAATGACTTAGATCAAAATAATCTAAACGACTTAGCTCAAAGTAATAAAATCTTTTAACAAGGAGAAGAAAGGTTTTCAGACATCATCATCAGATCATGATTAAATTATTTGAACAAGTAATGAAGTTCTCATTTCCACATACTAGAAGAAAATAATATTTTAGTGGTTGAAAGAGTTACTTAAGAGCATTGGTTATTGTACAACAAGTACTCAAAACCTTTAATAGTTATTTCTTTTGTTCCCTTCCTTTTTTTTAATGGGAAAATCTTTCATTTCAAATTCCAAAACTCAAATATTAATGGGCCTACCCTTTAACTTTCTCCACTTAAATGATGGATACAATTTCTTGATTTTCTTACCAGAAAAAAGGATACTTAATTTTTACAATGTGAAAATGATACTTATCACTGCTACCATAAGTTCCTATCAATACATACTCTTCTTCACTTAAATTATGATTACCACTTTTTTGCTCCTTTTATCAGCAAAAAGGATAGTTATTTTTAAGGCAAAAATGATACTTATCACTGCCCCCGCCTTACTTCATCAAAAAATTTGTCCAAAATTGTAATGTCCACAAAACTAAACATGCTTCTAAAGATTCAATAATATTCATGGCTTTCAAAAATATCAAGTATACTGAGAACATTACCTCATTGGAAGATTTAGTTTAATGAATTACTGATGCACCAGACAGAAATTGATGAGTTTGAACAAGATGATAGAATAGAAGATACAGTGTGATAACATACTTTGCTGCCGAAAGGTAGCCCCCTTCTAGGGGGAAGGAACTTAAGTCATAGGCCTCCAGCTTCATTAACAGCTGGAAGGCCAGATTTTTCATAATTGCCAAAATAAGTAGCGTAAATTCTTTCACTTGACAGTCTATATGCCTGGACAAAAATCATCATACAAGGAGAAACAATTTATACAAATCAACATCTGTCATTTCTTAATCATAAAACATTTATGCTAGGAGCACAAATGAAAATATACAAGAATATTACTATTATTCGAGATCAAACTTGCCTGTCTAAGGAGTTCTCAGGCCCATCCAATGGCCTCTTTCTTGAAATAATCTCCAAATGAACAATTACCAAGCATCATAAAGAAACTGTGGTGGTAAGTTTCCTTACCAACATCATCTAGATCGTTATGTTTGCCACTAGCACGAATACACTTCTGTGTATTGCAGGCACACTTAAGTTTGCTCAACAGACTATTAGGGTCTATAATACCCAAGAAAATATGCTTGAACTGATTCACACCTACACAGAAGAAACAAACTTTAGCCATCAACAGATAGTAATACACAATAACTACAACAACACAATATGATAGTAAAAACACAAGACAACAGATAATAACAAATAAATAGAATGTGGAATGACATAAAGATATGATGAAAATAAGAAAATGTGGAAGAAACGTGATGAAACCATAACTTTTAAATGCATAAAAACCAACAATATTATTCAGCAGAATATCTATTTACTATTGCCTCTCCACAACCTTTCACCTATGTTGAATATCAGGAAAATGTGAAAAAACTATTAATATTCTCTCACTCCCATTTAACATCACGTTATTTCACTGAACAAAAGATTTAAATTTGACCTATATGTTATATTAGTAATTATGAAAGTAAATACTAAATAAATGGTAGAACACACTACTATGATAGAGAAAACATCACATCAAAGTTTAAGATTTGAACAGTCCAAAGAATTTGAGTTCTTGAAAGTTGTGACTTTGTTTTCAGGAACATATTACGGTCAAATATTTTGTTATCTCAAAACGGAGTGTTTCATACGCTGGAATGGAGAATATACTTTATTTATTTGAAAAGGTGTCAAAAGAAGCAAAATTATGATAAGTCGATGTATCCACATAAGTCAATGTAGGAAACTTCATATTGTTGTGGATGACATAAATGATACATGGAATGATTCTGAGGCTCTTTAGGAACTGGAATCAATAGACCAAAGAAAAAAATGACAATAGACTAGGAGAATGAAGTGACAGAATCCAAAAATAGCTTACACACTATTCAAGTATTACTAACCGTTGAACTAATACTAATTCTACCACCAGAACCGGATTGAATCATGCGGACTATGCAAGCCGGCAATGTCTTTTCATGCAGGAGATTAACTTCTACTGATTTACCAACTACATATGAATTATGTCCTTTAGCAACATATGTTTTTGTCAAAACAATGTCTGACACAGTACCCATTACTGACTCAGTTGAATTATGCACATTATTTGAAACTTTGACTGATGATTTATCTGCATTCGATCTAAACTCTCACATATGTAGCCCTTGAGACTCTAGCATAGTCAAATCTTTGTGGTGGGTTACAAATGGACGTGCGGCTGCCCCACCAGCAATCATGTTCATTATGGGAGGATCTACCTATTACAAATACAATAATATGTTTTACTAGCTTTAATTCAAGCTACGCTATAATCTCAAACTAACGAAGACAAAGTAAAACAACTTCATAAACACCGAACTCTAAGAACTCACGATTATCAAGAAAGCTTTGAATAAAAGTTATGATCGTTGCATGGGTCTTAAATATGTTCCGAACCTCTGCATTCAGCATCAAATCCAAATAACGCTGCCTATATCATGTTTTCTAGACATAAAGAATAAATGAACCACAAGAACATGTTGGAGGGATACAACCTTTTAAAGGAGATAGGAAGAAAGAAAGGCAATTAAAAAGTTTCCTAAAAAAATTGAGAGGCATAAGATACCTCATTCTTTAAAACATATGTATCTGGATTACGGCCACTTTCGGGGACCCATGCTTCAGAATTATGCAGCATAATTAGAGATAGATCAGTTAAAATAGAACTTGTCTTACATGCAATCAAAAAGAAAATTTACTAACCTTAGTAGTCTCTGTCTGGGAACTTTTATGCCGTGGCATCATATGAAGAAAATGAGACAAAACTATGAATGATTTAGAAAAAATATTCAGCTCTCCCTTTTTACTCTTACCTGATGAATAAGGTATGAAGAATTAGAAGAGTATGATACCAAACCAAAACATCATTATCATCATCTCCTGAGATATTTGTATAAACTACACGCCAAGAAAGATATTCACCAAGCAACTACAGAGCAGACAATATTTGAATTGAGAGACTATGGCAAAATCCAGAAATTTAAATGCTTTCAAATGCAAGAACATATTTTATGTTCAACATGAACCACTGTCCCTTTAGGAGAGAGCTTGACAAAGTCAGCTATGGTAATCATTGTCTAGTAGAAGTATTCGGAAAATCGTATAATATTTTCTCTCATGCACCTACCAATGAGCCCCACTTTTTGGGAATATACTGGGTATGTTGATGTTGTTGTTATATGCGCCTACCAACTAAACTACATGTTTTTCTTTTCTCCTTACAAATTCACACATCTATTCTCTCAACCTACATTTTAACTGATTCCTAACATTATAGCATTCCTCTCCTTTTCTATTTTAAAAAATGCTCTAACTTCCACTTTATTTGACTACCAGGATTTCAATGAAGAGTCACTGCAAGTAGAAACCTTCAATAAATGAAAAGGAGTGGAAACCAAAGGAGTGATTCTATATAACTAAAAAAAGCCAGTGTTTTGCAATAAAAATGGCAACTTCAGTAGACAAAACAACTATCAAGTAAAAGGCTTTATGTTTCAGCTTCCTTCAAGGAGATAATTACTTAAAGATCAGCTAAACACAACATGCAAAAATTCAAAATGTAGAGTATAAAAAACCAACTGTCTATATTTAGTTATGGGGAATTATTACAAAGACTAATGCTTGGAACAAAGTAAAATTATCTGCATGAATATTTCTTTCAAAAGCTTCCACTGAGGTTGTTTTTCAAAATGGCTTGAGAAATTCAAAATAGGACACTTCAAGTGATTCCTAGAGAGTTTTAATTCTTCCATCGTGTGCACTTCAAAACAAAAGGGAAAAGTAGAATAAGTCACTTTTCCTCATTCAAGAGAATATCATAAGTGATATTCTTATGTCCTTTTATTTTTTTCATAAATTTTAATTAATGTATTAAAGTTATTATGAGTATAGGTTAGTTAACACATGAAACTTTATGTAATAATAATGCAAAATCAAAATTTTTATCTGTAAAATTTTAAAAGGGTAGCTACACGGTAATAACCTGCTTTGGAATTTTCAATAACAATTGATATTTCAAATTTCTGATGCTTCCTCTATCAAAATTATCAACTGACTCCATCTTTCTTTTGTTTTCTTTCAAATTTACATATTAAATCAAAATTCTAAAGTCCTTATAAATGAAAAATGAAAAGAAATCTACTTTCGCAGTAAGCCGATGCAGCATACGAAAACAAAAATAGTGCAAACAAAGTACTTTTAACAAAGGTATGATCTTTCATTACCACTTTCATCTCTAATTTAGAGGCAAAATCAGTAATTACTTTGATATCGATAGCAATATTTGCTTTTTTCTTAAAGGATGAAATAAATAACATACAAATATCTTCTACAGAAAAAGGTGAACCCTCGAAGTACAAAAAGCATTCTATTGAGAGTGAAGAAATACTAGGACCTTTAACTGATATAACAAATGTAAGCGACAATATCCTTGATTTAAGATAATTACAATTGTATTGTTAAAACTTACTTTCTAATACTCTTCTTATATAGGTATGCATGGTGATAACATATTGCCTGATTTAAATGTATTACCTGAAGATAAGTGCTTTAAATTTTTCATCCAAACTAGATCCTAAGTTAAAACTTTCTTACTTCATTATGATTTTACAAATAATATAGTAATATATTTCATTTCATTTATAAATACGCAAACACATAATTCTCTGTCATATTTAAATGAAACTCCAATAATGGAAGGTAAGTAGTTCAAGTTATCAGTTAAAAATATTATACATTGTTAACAATACAGACAGTTAATTAGTGTATTTTTCTTACTAGAAATTGAGGCAACAATAAACAACACTATTGTACAAGGTATGTTCCTAGAAAATATTTATTTTTAAAAAATTACATTATAGTAGAAGTGAATTTACGAATTAACAATCTTTAATTTATAAAAAGATAATTACATTTACATCTAAATACACTCAAAAATTTATATACATAACAGAACAACTTCAACATAACATAGAAGATGAAGAAGAAGAGTATCTAGGCATGACAATCAATTTTTGCTTCTTCGCTTATTATTACATATAAAAATCTTGACAAATATAGATATATAATGAAAATACAAACCTATTTATTTTTTATTAATTTCTATATATTGAAGGTTCTTCTGAAAAACTCTTGATTAAGATAAAATAGTTTGAACAATTAAATTTATAATGTTGTCTCTTTAACTGTATATACTATTGCAATTATAGAATATTGGGAAATAGGAGATGCTGCATATGAACATGGAAATTATGGGGCTCTTTTTTGGTATGAAGAAAGAACACACAAGCATTACAAATAAAAAAATTAATTTTCACAATGTGCTGTCAACAAGAAAAAATAAAGCTTCCATATCTTAAGAAGCCTCCTCAAATTTTGAAACAATTATTGTTTGGATCAGGTTAGAGAAATCATCAGTTTTAATATAAACATATTCAAATTTACCTATATTAACCTTCTTCATTCTACAATTATTTTAATATAGGTCCTAAAATTAATTATTTTCATGAAAAAATTAGGAGTTATAATTCTATGTTCTCATTTACATCAATGGGAGGAAAAGTGGATGCCTCCATGAATCAGACATGAGGGCCAAGAACATTCAGATTATTTGGACAAAATTATTATTAAATTGGTAGCTTACTACCTCCTGAAGGATCTACTCCAAAATTTGCGCACCTGTATATTTATGATACAGAAAATGAAGTTGCAAATAGAATTAATGCTATCAGGTAAGTATTATTTCTTCATTATATAATCCTATGCAATTAAAAATTACTTTAAAGACTTTATTAATATAATATATCTTTTTTTTAGAAGGTAATAATTTAATATTATATATTTTTTATAGTCGTGGATAGGATGTTAATAAGCTTCAAGCTGAAATTGTTGCTGATCTAAACCAAATGCTTGATGAAAATAATGTGTTGGCAAAAACTTTTATAATGGTGAGAGATAGATTTCAAGAAAATAACAGTTCCAATGTAAAGCTAAAACTAAAAAGGAAAAGAGGTACTGATGGTAGAAGATAGAACCTGCCAACAATACCAGAAGTAGTTGCTTTGGTGGTTAGAGATTTTGATGTTTCTTGATCTGATTGTGATATCATTATAGAAATACAATCTGGACAACTACAAAGGATCAATGAACTAAATACTACATACTTAGGCCTACAATATCCTTTACTTTTTTCTTATGATGAAGATGGGTATAGAGAGGACATTCCTTTAAGTTTAGGTGATAAGGGAAGACAACGTGTTAGTATGCGTAATTTTTTTTCTTACAGAATTCAAGAAAAAAAAGGTGAAGTTCCTACCATTGTGGCTTCAAGAATATTATTTCAGCAATTTTTAGTTGATGCCTATACAATGATGGAATCTTCTCGGTTGAAGCTTATTTGGACTTATCAAAAATAATTGAGAGTTGAGTTTTATAAGGTCCTATCAAATGCAATTTTACATGGAGACACTGATCCTTCATCCCAAGGTAAAAGAGTATTTTTACCATAAAGTTTCATGGGAAGTGCACGATATATGCTTCAGAATTATCAAGATGCTAGGGCAATATGCAAATGGGCTGGATATCCTGACCTTTTTATCACATTTACTTGCAATCCTAAGTGGCCAGAGATTACTATATTTGTATGAAGAAGGGGATTGAATCTTGAAGATCGTCCAGAAATTCTAAGTAGGACATTTAAAATTAAATTGGACCACTTGATAAAGAATTTGAAGGACAATCAAGTATTTGAAAAAGTAAAAGCATGTTTGTTATATTTACTATTTTATTTGAATATACATAAGGACACTCATAAATTATTTTATATATCTTATTCTAACAATTTATTTCTAATAAACCTACTTGATTAAAAATGCAGTGATATATACCATTGAGTTTCATAAAAGAGGATTGTCTCATGCCTATATGTTGCTTTTTCTTCATGAAAGCAATAAATTTTCTTGTGCATCTGATACTGGTCAAATAATTTCAGAAGAAATACCAGATAAAGTCAATGATCCTCATTATTATGATGCTGTGAAATATATGATGATGCATGGCCCATGTGGTTCTACTAGCAAATTTTCACCGTACATGCAGAATGATAAATGCACAAAGAACTTTCCTAAAAAGTTTGTTTACGCAATAACAGTTGATGAAGAAGGATATCCTGTTTACAAAAGAAGGAATAATGGTAGAACCATTGAGAAAAATGATATTCATTTGGATAGTAGATATGTGGTTCCATAAAATCGCAAGTTATTGTTAACATATGATGCTCAAATTAACGTGGAATGGTGAAACCAATCAAGATCTATTAAATATTTATTCAAGTATGTCAATAAAGGATATAAGCGTGCGACTACTATTTTTTCACAAAATACACATGCTGATGATTCATCAACTGTTGATGAAATCAACATGTATTATAATTGTCGTTACATATCACCATGTGAAGATGCTTGGAGAATATTTAAATTTTTAATTCACCATAGAGAACCACAAGCGGAAATACTATCATTCCATCTTGAAGATGACCAATGTGTATTTTTTCTGATGAGGATTCAATTAAAAATGTTATCAACAAACCAACTGTTAGGGAATCTCAATTTTTAAGTTGGTTTAAGGCTAACAAAAATTTTCCTGAAGGAAGAGATTTGACTTACAGAAAATTCCATTTTAAATTTTGGTGGGACAGAAGTTCAAAAAAATGGGAGAGAAAAAAATTCTGCATTTTCTATTGGGAGGATCTTCTTTGTTACTCTAGGGAGTGGGGAGATATATTATCTCAAGTTTTTATTGAATCTACTTAAAGGTCCAACTTCCTATGAAGAACTTAGAAGAATCAACAACAATGACCATTCTACTTTTAGAGATACATGTTATGCGCTTGGTTTGTTGGATGACGTCAAAAAATACATCGATGCTATAAAGGAGGCAAGTACTTGGGGAATTCCATCTTATCTTCGATAATTGTTTGTCATATTATTGATAGCCAATTCAATATCACGACCTAAAGTTGTTTGGCAAACATCACGACGGCTACTTTCAGAAGATATCCTTTGTGAAGTAAGAAGATTATTGGACAACCCAGGTACAAATAATATCATTATATAATAACAAAAGTATTTAAAAACTATTTCTATTTATAATTTAGTTATTTTTGAATTTGTTATTCAGAATAAACAAGATATCAATATTGATAACTGAAACAACTTTATTACTCCTTCATTTCATTGTGTTGTCTCACTTTTAAAAAATAAATTATTCTCATAATATTAGAATCATATATTTAACATTTGCCTTCAAATGCATATTTTACTTCTGATTTGGTGTAATTCATGTAGTTCATTGATCTATCATATATAATCGATTTGCACAAAAAATTAGTGAACTTTAGTTAACATGCATAAACTACATGTACATGAAATTACTTAGTTGACTTATATGCATGGTTATGTACTTTTTAGACTCTTATAATATTTGTCATTCAGAAATAGATCTAACAGATGATGAATTGAAAAATCGTTGCTTGCAAAAGTTTGACAAGATCTTAAGAGGTTGTGGAGAAAGTTTTAACGAATTTCCAACAATGCAAAAACCATGTTATGATCATGACGAAGTTGATGGTACCAATACACTCATAAATGAGGAATTACAGTATAATAGAAGCAATTGGACACAAGAACATCGACAACTATTAATGTAATTGACAGTTGAACAGAAGTATTCATATGATAAAATCATGACTTCAGTGAATGAAGACAAAGGGGATTATTTTTTTTATATGGTCACGGAGGAACAGGTAAACCTTTTCATTGGAAAATATTATCTGCTGGTATACGCTCTAAAGGTGATATAATACTAAATATTGCATCAAATGGTATTGCATCTCTGTTGTTACCAGGAGGACAGACTGTTCATTCAAGATTTGCAATTCCTCTAAATATAACTGAAGATTTAACATGCAACATAAAGTAAGGAAGTCCATTAGCTAAGTTGATGGTTAAGGCGAAGTTTATCATATGGGATGAGGCACCAATAATGCATAGATACTGTTTTGAAGATCTTGATCAAACTTTAAGAGATATTCTAAGATTTAAAGAGCGACCAAATTTAGATTGGCCATTTCAAGGAAAGATGATTGTTTTTAAATGGAATTTTAGACAAATCTTACCGGTAATTATAAAAGGCACTACGCAAAATAGTTTAAAACAACAATAAATTCTTCCTACATGTGGGCACACTGTCATATTCTAAAGATAACAAAGAATATGAAACTGCAAGATAGTTGGTCTGATGAGATGTGAATGAGTTAAAACAATTGTTTGATTGGCTTTTGGCAATAGGTGATGGAAGGATGGGATTTTCCATAGATGGCTTTGAGAAAGTAAAAATACCCAAAGATCTTCTCATAGATAATTGTGATGAACCAATATCTGAAATTGTAGAAAGTACATATTTTAATTATTTAGAATAATCTACTGATATAAAATACCTTCAAGAAAGAGCAATTCTTGCACATACTCTTCAAATGGTGGAATCGGTGAGTGATTACATAGTTTCTCTCAACTGTGGGCAGGAGAAGTCATATTTGAGTTCCGATATAGTTTGTATGTCTGATCATTCATTTACATCTTTGGGACATGTGCATACACCTGAATTCCTAAATAGTATTAAATGCTCAGGTATTCTAAATCACTCTATCACTTTGAAGATAAGTGTTCCTGTAATGTTGCTAAGAAATATAGATCAATCAGTAGGATTGTGTAATGGCACAAGATTAATCATTACAAGACTCAAAAATTGAGTAATTAAAGCAAAAGTGTTATCTGAAAAAAATCTGGCAACAAAGTTTTTATTCCAAGAATGTAACTTACTCCATCTGATTCATGAATTCCTTTTAAGTTCCAACGAAGGCAATTTCCAATGATCGTATCTTTTTCCATGAGCATCAATAAAAGTCAAGTTCAATCATTGTGCAGTGTGGGATTATTTTTGAAGAAGCCTGTATTTACTCATAGACAACTATATGTTGCCCTTTCTCGCGTAACATCTAGAAAAGGGCTGAAGATTTTATGTTATGATGAAGATGAGAGACTAACAAAAGAAACTACAAATGTAGTATATCAATAAGTTTTCTCTAATTTATAGGTAGCTATATCCTTTTACATTTAATCTACTTAGATATATTTTGCTTTTCCTTTAAAAGTAATCTGTAATTAAACTATATTGTATGACTAGTTAACTTCTGTTATTTGTTAAACTTTGATGTCTTTTATAGGGAAATGCAAGAACAACACTTATGAGATTGTAAAAGCTCTTACAATAGATACACAAACAAAGGTCATCGAATAGATACATCCCAGAGAATCAAAAGTTCAGAGAGATGTACATATAAAGAAAGGAAGAGCAAATAGAGGAGCTTACCTTAGATATAGAGAGTCAATACAAGACAATGCTCTTGAGAAGATGTGCAGTGAATCATCAAGAAAGTGAAGCTTCTAAACCGAGAAAACAATAAAGAACTTTGCATCCATGGAAACAAGACGCTCCAAATTAGCTCACCAATGAATCTAACTAATGTTTGCCTAAAAAGGACAAATGATTCAACACTGTTCAATTTTTATATAGATAATAATGTTTGTCACAATTGAGACTATTTCTATATATTGAAATGCATGTCACTATGCTATTATACAAATTGATCCATTTGAAATAAATAAAGACATCTTACTTATTAAATAATAAAATGTATCGTTCAAGTAGCAGAAACAATGTACAGGAACATACCTTTTTGTTATGTCAATCAACACATTCAGAAGATTTGTTTATCCAAAGACAATATTCTACCTCCTTTCGCTTCAATTTCAAATAGATATACTATCAGTAAGTTCAAAATCATCACAAAGTATTTAGGAATAACTTATGAAGTGAAGAATCAATGTAATTTACATAGGCCATTAAGTTTTAAGCACTCTATTTGTTTTGACATCCTAATTTATTTTTAAAAGATCTGTACATATGGAAAGGGAAAATCTCTTTACCGCAAGTTGCATAGTCTCACTAAGCTAAGATCTGCAACAGAAAGTTGACCACTTCCAAGTACAAATTATCCTTTTTTCTGGAGCCAAACAGACTCGATATGTGCAAGAGATGCTATAAGGAGTTTTCTTAGCTTTCGCTGCTGCTTGTGGATTAAAAGGCAACCCAATTGCAGGAGCAAAAAGAGATAGAGAGACATATACAACTGAAAAAAGAAGGTGTTTAAAAGAACTGCTGGAAATTGCTAAAAGAGAAACATGTCAAAAAGTATTAATCAAGAATTCTGGGGAAAAACAACATTATCATAGTGTTGTTAGTCATGTAATTGTTGGAAAAATCGTCACATCGTTAAGCAACTAGACTTAAAAATAGAGTTTTGACAAATAATTTCCATTTAGAAGAAAACGCTACTAAACACATTAAGAAAGTAGGAGATTTGCAAAGAGAATTAAAACATTCATGTTGCTTTTCTTTCAAAGTGATCATACAACAAATTTCCTCGCTTAAGTCTCAATTTTAGTATTAAAAAACTAATACAGTTGCTGACTTAACCTTAGAATTTTGTTGTCCCGGTTATCCAAAAATCCAAGATTACCATTTAAATTAACCCAATTAAAACAATCAGTCTCTGATATAAGCACCTGGACCGTGAGGGAAGTTAGTATGATGCCAGTCCTGCACAGATTCAATTATTTCTCTTTTGTATAAATCAGCTAGATATCTTCAATAGAACGTGTAATCAAAAAGAGTTAAACAAGAAAAAAGAGAGAGACACAACCCAACAATAGGAGCAAGAAGAGAGAGAGAGACATATACAACTAAAAATAGAAGGAACTTAAGAGAACTGTTGGAAACCGCTAAAAGAGAAACATGTCAAAAAGTATTAATCAAGAATGGTGGTGAAAAACTACATTATCATAGTGTTGTTAGTCCTATCATTGTTGGAAAAATCATCACATCATTAAACGACTAAAATTACAAATAGAGTTTTGACAAATATTATTCCAGTTAGAAGAAAAAGCTACTAAACATAGTAAGAAAGTAGGAGATTTGCAAAGAGAATTATAACATTCCTGTTGCTCTTCTTTCAAAGTGATAGTACAATAAATTTCCTCGCTTAAATCTCAATTTTAGATTAAAAAAACAAACATAGATGCTGACTTAACCTTAGAATTTTGCTGTCCTAGTTATCCGAAAATCCAAGATTACCATTTAAATTAACCCAATTAAGATCAAGACAATTTGGACACTAAAACAAGAAGTCTCTGATATAAGCACCTGGACCGCGAGGGAAGTTAGTGCGATGCCAGTCCACACAGATTCTATTTTTGATTTTTTGTATAAATCAGTTGGATACATTTAATAAAACAGTGTAATAAAAAGAGTTAACAGTAGAAGTGTAATGCCCCGAGTCTGCATCCCGGACATCACGCAGTGCTCATAATCCCGAAGGACCACAAGCTAACTCATGACTGGTACCTGCTGCAATAACTAAGTAATAATACTGTAATAATACAGAAATTAGGCTGGAACTGCCATAAGGTTCATAACTGAAATTAAATACTAATAGATAAATACTGAGAATACAGAATCTGTCTGAAATAATCTAGTATGAAAAGTCTCTAACTGTATGAACATAGAGTTAATGATACAAGTCCCCAACTAACTCCGACTATTGAAAAATAAACTGAAATACTGAAAAGACGACTATGTCCTACAACTATGAAGACTCACCACTAAATTTGTTGCTGATAATTTGGGCTGCTAAGTACGGTCAGGAGCTCGTGCGTTTGAACCTATGATATAAGACATCATAGCATAAAATAAAGGTATGCACCAGTAATTTGAATGTACTGGTATGCTAAGTGAGGTAAGGCTGAATGCATGGGTTCATATCAAGAACAATACTGGCTGAGTAATATGAATATAATTGAATGAGAGTACATGTATTCATGAAATTGCTGTAAATACTGATTATGCAATACTATGCACATAACTATGTATACTGTAAATGAGATCATATTAACACTGAGTACTGAGTTCTGAAAACTGAATGACTAATATCTGAGTTCACTGATAACTATATTACTGTTAACTGAGTGATAATTTCTGACAGTCCTAATTCTATAGAACTAACAGAGTTCTATACTGAGCAGGGTGATTGTTTCTGACAGTCCTAATTTTGTAGAACAAAACTGAGTTCTATACTGAGTTGGGTGACTATTTTTGACAGTCCTAATTTTGTAGAACTGGACTAGTTCTATACTAAGACTGAAACTAAAATTGTGGGAGGTAATCATCTAATCAACATACCCCTTTTTGTATAGATATGGGGACCAATTTGTAACCCCAGCTGGAAGGGTGTCAGTACCATGCCACGGGTAAAGACAAGCTGAAGAGAAACCCTCATCAGGTAGGTTCCCTGAATAAGAATGATGGTACCTTCAACTAGCAGGTAAAATGCCTTATCAACCCTCAACTGGTAGGTTGATATCTCAACCTACGCTGACTACGTAAGTCTGGAATGCAAGGACTGCTTCTAAGGATCACACCCTTTACTGGCAGGTGAGCCCCCATCTTTGGGTTCTCTCGGTGCCGAATCCTACTCCCAACTAAATGACACTGATTACTAGAATGAGGTGAACTGGACTGAGTTCCACTGAGTTCTGTAACTAGATGAGTACTAATTATGGTAACATTACTAAGACTATTTCATAACTACTATAGCTTTAGGTAAACAACTAGATTTTTGGGTATTGAATACGCCCAGGACTCGATAGCATTGGAAGTAAAGCATGGCATAATCTTAAAAGCATAATATTACTTGCTTGCTAACAATGCATTAATTTAGACACTTTTTCAGACACTTGATATACATGAGCTTGTACATAAATGGGATCACATATGAACATGTCATGCTTTCAGTAGTCAATTCACATAAGCATTTTATCAAACACTTGGGGAGCATGGTTATTTCACACAATACTAGTCAACTCATGAACCTCATGAATACAATAATCAATTGTAAATTCAAGGGTTTAGCATGCAATTCATATAATTCCTCATACAAACTATTTTAATTTTATGAGACTTGTAATTAAATCATGAAATAAAACCCAATTAATATCATGAACATGAATACAATTAATTTCAAGCATGTAAATCATAAATCTATAAACTTGTATATTTAAATAGGGTTCTTGGAGTCCATGGGTGAAAGGAACCCATGAATGAACACCTAACATACCTTGATTGTTAACTTCGTGGAGATTGGGGTGAGTTATTGAGACTTGATTCTTGAACTTGATGAAGCTATGGCTTGTCCTTAAGAAGATTTTGTTAAAAGGATGAGAATTATGCTATTTGAGGATTTAATCCCATGTTATGGAACTATTGGGTAAAGGTAAAATGACCCATTTGCCATTAAAAATGCGGAACAAATCTGCAAAATTTACTCGGGACAGAGGCCAGGGCGTCGCGGGCTCTGGAGTGCCACTCTGGGTAGGGTGTTGCGGCCTAATCTGATCAACTATTTTGAAGTTTTAAACACACCCTTACGCTTGTCCAAAAATTCCAAAACTTACCCGAGATGTACTATTGACTCCCCCGATCATAAATCAACTTAAAAACTAACTTTTTAAGGTCGAGAAGGTCATAAATAAATTCCTCAAAGTTTGAGGGCTTTAGAAATGACTAAGTCCTAACAATTAGCTAAAATGTTTAAAGTCTGAGACCCCTTTTGGCATGCTTTAGAGGGCTCAAATAATTAGAATTCTGTGGGGTCTTACAATATCCCCTTGGGAACATTTTTCCTCAAATGAGACTGACTAAGCTGAGAATACTGATAGGCTGAATTTGTACACTGAACATGCACAACTGAAGCATGATTACATGATTGAAGGTATTAATATACTGAGTTATCATACTGAATATTCATAATTGAAGCATGACTACATGAATGAAGCTACTGATATACTGAGTTATCATACTGGATATGCATTACTGAAGCATGACTGATTTCTAAGGATATGATGCATGACTGAGCTATTTCATAAAGGTATGCATGATATGAGAATGTTATGCAACTGAATAGATACAGAGTTATAAAGGAAATCTGAGCGTGGAACTGAGTAAATTCAAGGAAAAATGTTACCTGGAGATGATTTTGCATTTGCAGAGAAGAGGTGAGGATACTGGGTCTGCATATCTGGTTCTACTTCCCAAGTAGCTCTCTCAACAAAATGATTCCGCCAAAGAACTTTGAGTAGATGGACCTCTTTTTTCCTCAATCTGTGAACCTAAAAATCAAGAATTTCAACTGGAACTTTCTCATTAAAGAGACTATTCTAAAGATCTATACCCTCTATAGGGACTATAATTGCAGGGTCACTTATGCATTTCTTTAGCAAGGAGACATAAAACACTGGATGTACTGAAACTAAGTCTGAAAGAAACTCAAACTCATAAGCTACCTTTCTGAAATGACTGAGAATTCGTTAAGGACTGACATATCGGGCACTGAATTTTCTCTTCTTACCAAACCTCTTTACTCCATTCATAGGAGAGATTTTTAAATACACATAATCACCAATATCAAACTCGAGATCCTTTCTTTGTACATCTGCAAACGATTTTTGTCGGCTCTGAGCTGTCTTATGCCTTTCCCTGATCAATTGAACTTTTTCTAAGGTATCCAATACCAATTCAGGACCTACCACTATGGCCTAACCCACTTTAAACTAACGAATGTTAGATTAACATCTTCTCCTATAAAGCACCTCAAACGAAGAAGAATGATAGCTCTTATTATTTGCAAACTTAATCAAGGGTAAATGGCCAGCCCAACTGCTCTTAAAGTCAATGGCACATGATCTTAGCATATTTTCTAAAGTCTAAATGGTCTTTTCTGCTTGACCATCTACCGAGGGTGGAAGGATATACTAAGGTAACTTGGGTACCAAGTCTCTTTTGGAATACTTTCCCAAAATGAGAGGTGAACTTTGTACCACTGTCCGAAATGATGGACAATGAAACTCCATACAATCTGACCAATTCTCTAACATAGATCTTGTCATAATCCTCGGCTGAATAAGAGGTATGAAATGGTAACAAATGAGCTGATTTGGTCATCCTATCCACAATGACCCAAATCGAATCATACTGATGGCAAGTGCGGGGCAAGCCTATCATAAAATCCATGTTTACCTCCTCCCACTTCTAAGTGGGAATACTGAACTCCAGTATAGGTCCTCTAGAATTCTGAAACTCCAACCACCTCCTCTGATGCAGGTTCAAATCTTTCTGAGAAAACATATGCTATGGGCTTTTATGGTCTGTGAATACATCAACATGTACCCCATACAAGAAAAGCCTCCAAATCTTTAAGGCAAACACAATAGCTGCTAACTCAAGATCATGAGTTGGATAGTTCTTCTTATGGGGCTTAATTTTTCTAGAGACATAGGCTATGACCTTACCTCTCCGTATCAAAACACACCCCAAACCAACTCAGGAAGCATCATAATATACCAGAAACTAGTCTGAACCATCTGGTAAAGTCAAAATTAGGGCTGTAGCGAGTCGAGTCTTCAACTCTTGAAAACTTTGCTCACAGGAGTCTGACCACTAGAACTTGACCTTCTGAGTTAATCTGGATATGGGGGATGCAATAAATGAAAATTCATCAACAAATCGTTGGTAATAGCCAGCCAAACCTAAGAAACTCCTAATATTTGACGGAGAGATTGGTCTAGGCCGGTTCCTTATCGATTTGGTCTTTTAGGGATCAACTCTAATGCCATCATCGGAAACTATATGACCAAGAAAAGCTACTGACCTTAGCAAAAATTCACATTTACTAAACTTGGCAAGCAACTGATAGGCTCAGAGGGCCTGTATCACTATTTTGAGATGGTCCGAATGATCATGTTCATTGCAGGAGTAAACAAGAATGTCATCAATAAAGACTATGACAAATATGTCCAAGTACTGCTAGAACATGCGGTTCATCAAGTCCATGAAGTCTATTGGGGAATTGGTAAGACAAAATGACATGACTAGGAATCCAAAGTGACCATACGGAGTTCTGAAAGTTATTTTTGAAATGTCATATTCTCTGACTCTGAGCTGATGATAGCCTGATCTGAGGTCTATCTTAGAAAAGTAGCTGGCACCCTGAAGTTGGTCAAATAAGTCATCTATTTTGGGAAGTGGATACTTATTCTTGAATGTTACTTTGTTCAACTGACGGTAATCAATACACATTCTAAGAGAACTGTCTTTCATTCGCACGAATAGAATCGGTGCACCCCAAGAGGATATGTGGGTTTGATGAATCTCTTATCTAGGAGATCCTTCAACTGTTCTTTTAAATCTTTGAGTTCTACTGGAGCCATTCTGTATGATGAAATTGATATGGGTTGAGTGTCTGGAAGAAGGTTTATTCCGAAATCGATTTCCCTTTTGGGAGAAACTCCAGGAAAATCTTCGAGAAACACATCTAAGAATTAATTTACTACTGGAACTAACTCAAGATTAAGAGTCTCTGAGCTATAATCCTTAACTTACATACGATGGTAGACACACCCCTTAAATATCATTTTCCTTGCCCTTAGGTAAGAAATAAGCTGACCCCTAAGTGCTGAAGTACTACCTCTCTACTCAAGGACAGGTTCGTTCAAAAATAAAAAATAGACAATTTTGTTTCAGTAGTCAACGAAAACATAGCATGAATGAAGCCAATACATGCCAAGAATGACATCAAAATCCGTCATCTCTAATTCTACTAAGTCTACTGAAGTGGCTTTCTGAGATACCATAACCAGATAGTTCTTGTATACCCATCGAGCTATGACAGATTTACTCACTGGGTAGAGACTGAGAAGGGCTTTACTAGAATTTTGGGACTGACTCCAAAGTCAACAACTATATAAGGTGTTACAAAAGATAAAAAAGCTCCTAGATCTAGCAAAGCATAAGCATGTAAATGATAAAATTGTAACGTACCAGTAACCATATCAGGAGAAATTTCTTGATCCTATTGGGATTGAAATGCAAAGAGTTTGTTAGGCGCTGCCCACTGGTGGTACTAGAAGTGGCAACCTGCTAATTTGGATAATCGGACTGAGCTAATGGACGATTATACTGACCCTGAGAACTTGACTGAGGACAATCTCTGATTCTATGGCCTGGCTTGCCATATTCGAAACACTCATTCCTGTCAACTCTACAGACACCCTGATGGTTTCTGAAATACTTCTGGCAAAGAGGATTTGTTCGGGCACTACTAACACTACCCTAGGGTTTAGGGCCCGCTGTGCTATCTGTATTGCCATCTCTGAATTTTGGCACTGGAGCACTGGATAATGACGGAGTTGTAACTGAGGATTTTGAGTGGAGCTGAGAATGATTACCACCCTCTAACTTAGGCTGAGCTAAGTTTAATTTACCTATTCTAGATCTCTTGTTCTCCCCCTTCTTCTCCTTATTCTTATCCTTCTCTATCTACTGAGCATGGACTATAACCCTGGATATGTCCATTTTATTAATTAGCATTGTAGTTCTATACTCCATGACAACACTGTTAGATACACTCAACACAAACTTACTCATCTTAGACCTGCTTTCCGCTACCACATAAGGGGCATATCTGGCTAACTGAGTAAACTTGAGGGAATAAGCTTTCACTATTATGTTGCCCTATTTCTTAGTAATAAACTCCAAAAACTTAGATTTCCTCAACTCCAGTGGGAAGAACCTATTAAGGAAAGCAGTAGAAAGATCCTCTTATTCTATGGGCCCTGCATCAGCACCCATATCCATCTTTCACTGCTTAAACCATGTGTAAGCCACATCCTGCAACTGATATGCGGCCAACTCAGCACTCTCTCTAGCATTCACCCCCATAATATCTGTGACTTTCTACACCAGATCAAGGAATTCCTGTGGGTCCTCTTCAAATTTAAACCTGGTAAATAATGGAGGATTCATTTGAGTGAAGTTTCAAATTCTAGATGTAGCAGTATTGCCCACTGGGTTGGCCTGGATGGCACCTAGACGTTCATTTTGGGCTACTATAGAATGAGCTAGAGTGGTGAAAGATTCTCTGAATTCTATGTGGGAAATATTCTCATCAAAGGGATCTGGCTGGACGAACGGAGGCACTAGCTGATTCCCTATCCTTCTTTCGTTGGTCCATTTAGGAGGCATATTCTATAAATGGAAGGAAACATTGGATTAGACAAAGAGTTTAATTTGAGCTCATGCTCACTCATATGATATAAATACTAAAAAAAGGGAAACTTTTTCTAGAATGCCTCATAGTCTCTTGTTCATATATATGGTACGCTACACAACACTGCACAAGACTTTACTAAACGCAGCTTTCAGACTCCCTAGGACTCTTTTGAACCTTAGGCTCTGATACCAAGTTTGTAACACCTTGAGTCTGCACCCCGGATGTCACACGAAGCTCATAATCCCGAAGGACTACAAGCTAACCCATGACTGGTACCTACTGCAATAACTGAGTAATAATACTATAATAATGCTGAAATTAGGCTAGAACTACCATAAGGTTCATAACTAAAATTAAATACTGATAAATAAATACTTAGAATAGAGCATTTGTCTTTAATAATCTAGTCTAAAAATCCTCTAACTGTCTGACCATGGAGTTGATGGGACAAGTCCCCAACTAACTCCAACTACTGAAAAATAAACCTAAATATTGAAAAGATGACTATGTCCTCAAACTATGAGAACTCACCACTAAATCTGCTGCTGATAATCAGGGATACTAAGTACGGTCAGGAGCTCACGCATCTGAACCTATGATATAAGACATCATAGCGCAAAAGAAAGGTATGCGTCAGTACTTTAAATATACTGGTATGCTAAGTGAGGTAAGACTGAATGCATGGGTTTATATGCATGAATAATATTGGCTGAGTAACATGGATATAACTGAAAGAGAGTACATGTTTTTATGAAACTGTTGTAAATACTAATTATGCAATACTATGGACATAACTACATATACTGTAACTGAGATCATATTAACACCGAGTACTGAGTTCTGATAACTGAAGGACTGATATTTGAGTTCAGTGATAACTATATTACTATTAGTTGGGTGACTGTTTCTGACAGTCCTAGCTCTATAGAACTGAACTGAGTTCTATACTCAGCTGGGAGACTATTTCTGACAGTCCTGATTCTATACAACTAAACTAGTTCTATACTGAGCAGGGTAACTATTTCTAACAGTCCTGATTTTGTAGAACTGAACTAAGTTCTAGACTAAGACTAAAACTGAAACTGTAGGAGGTAATCATCGAACCGACATGCCTTTTTTTGTATAGATTTAGGATCCAACTTGTAACCCCAATCGGAAGGGTGTTAGTACCGCGTCACTAGTAAAGACAAGCTAAAGAGTCACCTTTATCTAGAAGGTGCCCTGAATGAGAATGGTGGTACCCTCAACTAGTAGGTAAAATATCTTATCAACCCTCAATTGGTAGGTTGATATCTCAATCTATATTTTCTATGTAGTTCTGGAATAAAAGGACTGCTTCTAAGGATCACACCCACTACTGATAGGTAATCTCCTATCCTTGGGTTCACTCGATGCTTAATCCTACTACTAACTGAATAAAACAGCTTACTAGACTGAGCTAAACTGGACTGAGTTCTGTAACTGGCTGAGTACTACTGATGGTGACATTACTAAGACTACTTTGTAACTACTGTAGCTCTAGGTAAACAATTAGATTTTCGGGTATTGAATACACCCAGGACTCGATAGCATTGGAAGTAAAGCATGGCATAATCTTAAAAGCATAATATTACTTGCTTGCTAACAATGCATTAATTTTGACATTTTGTCAAACACTTGATATACATGAGCTTGTACATGAATGAGATCACATAATAACATGTCATGCTTTCACTATTCAATTCACATAAGCATTTTATCAAACACTTGGGGAGCATGGTTATTTCACATAATACTAGTCAACTCATGAACATCATGAATACAATAATCAATTGTAAATTCAAGGGTTTAGCATGCATTTCATATAATTCACCATACAAACTATTTTAATTTCACGAGACTTGTAATTAAATCATGAATTAAAACCAAATTAATATCATGAACATGAATACTATCAATTTCAAGCTTGAAAATCATAAATCTATAAACTTGTATGTTTAAATAGGGTTCTTGGACTCCATGGGTGAAAGGAACCCATGAATGAACACCTAACATACCTTGATTGTTAATTTCATGGAGATTTGTGTGAGTTCTTGAGACTTGATTCTTGAACTTGATGAAGTTAGGGCTTGTCCTTGAGAGGATTTTGTGAAAAGGATGAGTAATTATGCTATTTAGGGCTTTAATCCTATGTAATGGAGCTATTGGATAAGGGGAAATGACCCATTTTCCCTTAAAAATATAGAACAAAACTATAGAATTTACTCGGCCCGAATTGGCCAGAGCGTCGCGGGACCTGGAGCGCCGCTCTGGACAGAGCGCCACTCTGGGCAAGGTGTCGCAGGCTAGTTGCCCTAATTCACTATTTTGGAGTTCCAAACACGCCTTTACTCTTGTCCATAAATTTCGAAACTCACCCGAGATGTACTATTGACTCCCCCGATCATGAATCAACTTAAAAACCAACTTTCTAAGGCCGTGAAGGTCATAAATAAATTTCTCAAAGTTTGAGGGTTTTAGAAATGACTAAGTCCTAACACTTATCAAAAATTTTCCAAGTCTGGGACCCCTTTTGGCATGCTTTAAAGGTCTCAAATGATTAGTATTCTGCGAGGTCTTACAAGAAGGCAACATCCTGAACCATAATAAGTAAGTATACAACCTAAGAGAGTCTACTACATTACAGTTCAAGAGCTATACTATTCGTAGGAACCACAGATACTTTTTTCTTTTTTGGATAAGTAGGTGCAATATATAGACTCCAAGGACCAACTTCTTTCCATACACTGTTATTTCTTCTGAAATATCAATACGGTGTATATGTTATTTATTGCAGATATTTTATTTGTTAAGATGCAAAAAGGTGCAAAATGAAGATGTTGTTTAATGTACTTCTTTCGCCCTATTAACCAACTGTTTTGAGTATTGGTTTGATTAGTTACTAAAAGCGAAAATGAAGTAACAAAAGAAAAAGAAGATAGATGAAGTACAAATGCAAGAAATTGAGCAATCAAATAACAAGTACAAATGGGTAGCGATAGAGCCAGGAATTCTAACAAGGGGATTCCGAAAAAGGTAAAAGAATCGCACATGAAATTTGAATTAGTATCCTACTACTATAAGTGACACACTTTACCACCACACTATACATTCCCCTTATATCAAAGGGATTCGACAATTTCCAAACAGACAAAAATATTTGTTTTGATGAAAGGGATTCAATTGAATCCCCTTCAATACTTAACATGCTACTGCATATGGGTTTAATGTCAGCTGCGTCAGAATGTGAACTTTATAGAATTTAATTTCTAGGATGAAGATGTCAGGTTTTATTTTTGTACATATTTAGTGACTTTCTTAATACAAATATAACATTTGAACTAAAGCTACTGAGTTCGGCCAAATCAGTATATCAGCTTCTAAGCTCCGCCCCTGGTCAAATATAAAGCTAGATATCTAAGAATTGCACGACTGAAATCAAATAAAATTGGTCAACCAAAATATGATATATCAGTACCCTATATGAAAACCTAAACATGTTAGGTTTCCAGGAGCAAGAAAAGAACACCTATAGATCAAAAGACTTCATGTGGTGTTTGTTAGGATTCTAGGAGCAAGGGTAAGAAATACCTGTAGACCAAAAGACTTCAGATTGTGTTCATTCTGAAGCTCCCGCATGCGACCACACATAGATAGAAGGGCTTTGGAAGGAACACAACCCCTATTTACACATGTTCCTCCAACTACGACCCCTTCAGCGATAGTGGTTTTCAAGCCCTGTAAAGAATTTTAAGTAATTATGCACACTATTAGCTGGAAAAAATAAACGGAACCATTCTGTTAAACCTAAGTTTTCATTCTATCTAGGATTCGACAATCAAATAATTAAATTACATGAGTTAGAGAACTGAAATTGATGTTTTATAGGATTTCAGTCTACAATAAGCATCACCAGTATTGCTCTAAGTTTTGTTGCTTCACCAGTGGAAGCTACATTCATCTCTGCAATTTTACCCTCCTTCTCTGCAATCACAGTGTATAAGGAACAAGATTTTATAAGATAAAAAGTACATCGATCAACAAACAAGTTCTATTTAATATTTACTAAGGATTTACACATCTGAGACTCATGCATGCATCTTAAAAAAGAAGGGTAACCACATCTACCTTAAATCCGTGAACACAACCATAAAATAAATCTCATAAAATAGATAATAGAGCTACATATCAAAAACTAGTTTCATTTCTCAATTAATTAAAACAGATAGTGAATGATATGGAAAGAGCTCACCTTGGATCTGGAAAATCAAGAGACAGGACCTCTAGAGAGTAGATGTAGAACTTCATCAGGAGTTTCAAGATTATAAACCCAAAATAAATTAATTTTCTACCTCAATAAAAGAGCTCAAAATAGCTCATCCTCTTAAGAGTAACCCAGAAACAAAATCACAAAGGCATATCTATATATGAAGCTTGGAACAACAATGAAGCTTTGAAAAGAAATAAAGAAGAAAATTAAGCTTTATTTTCACAATAAACTCGTAATGGAAAAATAAACATCGACGGACAAAACAAAGAAGTTCATTTTAGAAACAAAATGTGCTTCAGACAAAATAACAAGGAAAGTACAAAATATCTCCTCTACTTTCCTAATTGAGTTTTGTCTTCTCTTTTTCATTTTGGACCTTTTCGGGTTTGGGCCATTTTTAAACTCTTCTTTATTTTGGGCCATTTTAGATTTGTCAAGCTGGTCATTTTCAGTCATTTTAAGAAATTATTAAAAAAGCTACATTTACTAATTAACCTCTTACAAATTTAGAAATTTTATAAACAATTGTGAATAATTTTAAAAATAAATAATTCCAAGGATAATATAGAAAATATTTAATTAATGCTTTCTTTATCTAATAAGGTGGACAACTAATATGAGATAATATTTTTTTCAAGATGACCAACTAATATTGAATAAAGGAAGTATAATATATTTTAGATGGATACGCAATTCAAAATATATATAAAAAAATAAGTTTCAAAATTTGTAATCAAAATTAAATTATATATCTGTTATTATAAATCATCTCATTAAGAGTCAAATTGATATTTTATACTAATAATTTTTAAATAAATGAGTTGTTTATTTGGAATTTAGTAAAAAGAAAAATGTGTCATTTAATTTCAAGAATGGCGAAGAAGATAATATGCGTGCACAGAAATACACCTTATGTTTAATTGTGTTCCGAGGAAACAATATGTTTGTCAAACTTTTACTTTCTTCAAATACATTTACAATAATTGTTAAAATTGTATCATTTTACTCAATTATTCACTCCTTAAATATAAATAATATATAATGTTTGAAGTAAATGAATATATAATGAAATAATAGATACTATATGTTAATACTAAATGTTACTAATGCCTTAACAATGAACCAAAAGAATAATTTTAGAATAAAATATTTTTAATAAACACGTAGTTCATGTACATATATTTATATATTATTTTCATTTGCTATTTTACTTTGAATTGTCTCAAGAAAATCAATATCATATTTAATAAAAAATTTACACCTATTAGATTTTTATTATACTTTCAACGTTCATGTAAAAAGTATAACATTCCATCTTTTATAGTATTAAACAATGAATAAATGGTATACTGCACAATTAATAAACTAATAAAAATTTAAATATGGTCTAAAGAATAAGATAATAATATTTATAATTTTTTATAGTAATTTTCGTGCATTATGAGGGTAATTATACTAGTACTCATATAATAAAGAATTATGATTTTACCTTTCCAAGAAACATTTCAATTACATCAAACTAACATTATACAGTACATACATGTACAAATATTTAAAAGAAAGGACAAGCAATTCAATTCGTTAATCAACTACACAAAGGAAAAAATATTTTAATCAAAATAAAGTAATCAAATTTTCAAAATTAAAATAATTTTTTAAAATGTGCAAGTTAGCATCTTTTTTGAAGATGGTATACAATATAATTTCAAATTTAAAAATTTAATTAAAAAAACATTATATTGTTGGCGCATGAAATTAAAATACATGTTGTTAAATTGTACTCTGCTAATTAATGACTTTTTCAGTAAGTAATAAAGTGGTGGATCTCTCACAGAAAAGTATAAAAATTATAACTATTATTAATAAAAAGTATCATTTTTTTAATAGAAATATTTTAAAATTTTGAATTATATTTCTCAAATTTTCTTATTAAGAAAAAAAGATTTTATAATAACATCCAAGGTGATGTGTTACAAACACATGACTAACATCTTATTAATTCAAATTAATTTTTACTATATATTGTAAATAATATTTAAACGATTATTCAAAATGACGCTAATAAACCAACAGAAAATTTCAATTGATATAATCATGACTTCAACTTCCCAAATTTCATTTTTCCCATTTTCAGCAAAACAAGTCAATGACATCTTAGTGGAAGTCACTCATCTTTCCTTTGGTAGTTAAGTTATCACGAAAGAAAAACAGAAACTTCAAGCTTTCTAGTCGTAAGTAACAATTATAGTTGCAACCTCTCCCGGTAAAGGGCAACACAAAAAGAACCAACTATCAAATCAAGTGTTTTTGATTCATAGATATGTTTACAAACTTCCCACTTTGGCTACGCCTCCTTAGCTTCCTCATTGCATTAACAAATCTCTCATTGAAAGAACAAATTATTACTGAAAATGAATAACTAGCGTATTTTTAGATGTCCAAAATGAAAAGAATATATAGTTGTTCCACATCTAGAAAAAACGAACATATAGATGTTTGGGTTCTTCTAAAACAAATCTATTTAATATGATTAGATAGGAACCTGTTTCTAACGAAAATTGTTGCAAATGTTCAACGCCCAAAAGCAGTGTTCCGCCTATGTAAAGGAGTTATATTACGTACAAATGAATTACGAGAAACTTTGCTAAATGAAACTAGCATAAATTGAAATGTTGAAAAAATAAAATTATCATTATTAAAAAAAATAACAAGCTAATTATGTCTTAGATAGAAAAAAAATGCAACTAAGCCTTTACATGCACTATTATTTTTTTTTTTAAAAGTCAACTTGCCTGTAACTAGACTAATCCATCATATATTTGCAACCTCCCGCCATGAGTAAATATGTGAAACAAAGATTAAGCAGATACTAACAGTCACACTATTCTTTGAGCTTACCTTTACGAACTAATTCTTACTACCAATTTTGTAAAGACTAAGAGTAAAACGTACTTATAGCAGCCTTATTTATTTTATACATATATAAGTGTGGATGAAGCTGCTGAAGCAGGCAGCTCATGAACGACATGTATGCTTTAGCTGCTTCAATCGTGTTTTTACTATATCACGCCTAATTAATTATTATAGGTCATTTACGTATTAAAAAAATAATAATATTTAAATAAAAGGTAAAATAGACATTATGAAATACCTGTTTTAGCTGCTTTTTATGATTTTACTATATCACCCCTGATTAATTATTATAAGTCATTTATGTATTAAAAAATTAATAATATTTAATAAAAAGGTAAAATAGACATAAAAATAATAAATTAACTCTTGATGTTTTAAATTACCTTGACGTCTTATATTGGGTCCACTTAAATTTGTCTACAAGTATTTTCTTTATAGTAATTTCGCCATACTAATTCTAATCTGTTATTATAAGTAATTTAAGACATGTCTGTTTTGTTGCTTCAATCGTGATTTTACTATATCACCCCAAATTGATTATTAAGTCATCTAAGCATTAGAAAATTAATAATATTTTCTAAAAATGTAAAATAGACACAAAATTATAAGTTAACTCTTGATTTTTTAAATTAACTTCACACTTAGATGACTTTAATTTTTTTATAACTGCTTTTTATAGTAATGTTGGTTTATCACTTTTAATTAGTTATTATAAGTAATTTAAGTTTAATAGTAAGGATAAAATAGATACAAAATGATAAATTAAAAATAGTTGGATAAAGTATTTTGCAAATGTAATATTTTTGTCAAAAAGGAGTATGAGAGTAGTACACTTGTTGAGATCTAAATG
The DNA here is from genome assembly GCA_030864225.1 of Capsicum baccatum var. pendulum. Taxonomy (NCBI): domain Eukaryota; kingdom Viridiplantae; phylum Streptophyta; class Magnoliopsida; order Solanales; family Solanaceae; genus Capsicum; species Capsicum baccatum. Next base: position 250,141,348 of record CM061558.1, read on the forward strand.
ATTAGATTCAAATAAAAATTAAATACATAGTTACAAGTTAAGATCTGACTGATCAAAATTTTAATTTTTATTAGGGAAAAATTACATGAAGCATAAAATACGTAAATAAGAGAATTAGACTTTAAATTGTTTACTACTTTTTCATTTCAATTTATGCGACACTATCTGATTAAGCAAGAAATAGAAAGAATGGAATGCTATTTTGAAATTCGTGCTATAAATAAATCTTAGATTTTGTGTGATCATAAAATATTTCATTAAAAAATAAAATAAAAATTGCAAACACAAATTATTTCTAAAATTATGAAAAAGAAAAATGTGTCACATAAATTTAAATTAAAAAACATAAATACTTGTGCGCACGGAAAATATGCCACTAGTTTATACATAAATGGGGCAAGACGAACATGAGATAATCTAAATGCTAAAGCCATTTTGTAACGCCTCGAATCTGTTACCTGAAATGCTACACGGTGCTCATGACCCCGAAGGACGACAAGCTAACCCATGACTGATATCTGTACCTGGACACTGCATAATATACTATATACACGCAGAAATAAAGGCTGAAAGGCCATAAGATTTAAAATTGTAACATAACCAATAAAGCATAACATCTGGAGGGGGTATGACATACCCAAAATAACTGTCTAAACATGTTAGTCTGAAAAGCCTCTAACTGACTACTGTCTGAATAAGGAGTTGATGGGACATATCCCCAACTAACTCCAACTACTGAAATAAATTAATTAATGAGATAATAAAGCAATGGTCATGTCCTCGAAGGATGAGGACTCACTGCTAATTCTGACTGCTAAAACTGGAATGTTACTGATGCTCTGGAGCTCGTGCTTCTAAATCTATGGTATAAAACACTATAGCGCAAATGCGTCAGTACGGTTGAATGTACTGGTATGCAAGTGAGGTAGGCTGAATGCAAGGGGTTTATATGCATGAACTATGCTAACCGACTGTATAACATAAACGTGAGAATACATGCATGAATAAGTAATTATAACTGAATTCGTGATTATACTGAATACTAAGTCTGGATACTGATAACATGAGATACTAATAATAGATATAACTGATGTTGAGCGACTGTATCTGATAGTCTTGGTTCTGATAAAACTAGCTGAGTTGCGTACTGTTTTGAGTTGACTATATTTGACAATCTTGAATTCTGTAGAACTATCTGAGTTCTATTACTAAGACTGAGAATGAAACTGTAACTGTAGGAAATATTCATCTAACCTACATATCCTAAATAAAGAAATATAGCTGAGTTAGGGTCCAATCTGTAACCCCAATTCGAAGGGTGTCAATACCGCGCCACTGGTAAGGACAAGTGGTGAGTGATCCCTCGTCTAATAAGTACTCTAAGGAGAATGGTGGGACCCTCATCTAACAGGTTAAGCCACCTCATCAACCCTCATCTAATAGGTTAGATGTCTCAACCTATGCTGACTACGTAGTTCTGGAGCGTAAGGATTGTTTTTAAGAATCACACCCTCCACTCGTAGGTGAGTTCCCATCCCTGGGCTCACTCGGTGTTGAATCCTACTCCCATCTGATTAGACACTGAATTAATTATTCTAAACTGACTAGACTGAGTTTACTTAGTTTCGTTAACTGGCGGAGTATCACTGAGATCTGATAACTGACTGAGATTACTGAGTTTTCCTGAGTCATGAGACTGACTAAATTCTACTGAACATGGCTTGACTGAGAGTATCTTGAAAACATAACACTGGCTCTAGGCACATAGCTAAATTATCAGGTACAAGTACCCTCAGGAATCAATAGCATGAAACTGACAAGACTTGACACTTCTTGACACATGACCATAGTCAACAATTAATAGTACAATTATCAAGGACATTCATGAAGTATTTGCATTCCATAAGCTCACACATAAATAGAAGTGCATGTAAACATGTCATAATTTCATAAGCCTAATATCATGAGCATTACATCAATCCATCACAAAGCAGAACAATAACATGGGAGTCATTTGAACTTAAGAGTGAAACATAGGTTCATCATTTTGGTCACAATTGAGTCATAAGTCATGTTTCCTATTCTCTACGTAAATTTATCAAACACCTTGTATGCATAACTATGAGCTTAGGCTTGGACATTAAATTAATTCATCATGGTTGCATAAATCAACACAATTTAGTAGATTTCAATCCACATGCTAGCATAAATTAATGAAAACATATTTAATGATTCCAACTTGGGTATCATGCACAACATAAACATGATCGTAATCAATCCACAACATAAACATCACAATTTATAATTTAAAATTAGATTCTTGGGCTTCATGGACGAAAGAAATCCATGAATGAACACTTGACATACCTGGGTGGATGATTTCTTGAAGATTGGTGAGGAAAACTTGAATTCTTGACCTATGATATGGGTGTAGCAAGCTGTCCAACAAATTCTACAAGTTGTTCAACAAGTTCACGACTATTCACACATAGCCAAGCTCGGGAGTTACAAGAAATCCAAGCTATGTTCATGCAAATGGCCGTGTGTGAGTTGGTACTTAATCCTTCCAATGGATTAACTATTTTTAAGTGTGAAAAGGATCCTTGAAGTTTAATAAAATTACACTCCAAGGCCACCCCTTGGCAAGGGTAGGATGGTCATTTGTTATCTCCCTTTGTGGACTAATATAAATAGATAGTGTTAGAGTTATTTTGGAGTTAGTTCATTCATGATATTTTGAGAAAAAAAGACATGTAATATTTTGAACTTTTCTCTTCCATTGGAGAAGCTCAAAACCAAAATTCCCAATTAGAGTGACACTTGGGTTGAATCTTGACTAGAAACTAGGATCTTGAGGTCATTGAGTTCCTCTTGGTCCAAGTAAGAGCTTGGTAATAATATTCTTTAGTATTAGGGTCCTTTTACGTTGTTAGGGTTCTTAGATTCTTGAATATTGTATGTCAAGTTACTATCGTTAATTAGCAATCTTGTTGTTTGTGTGGTAACATAGTGAAGCCGTGTGGGGCCATTTTCGATTCACTATAGTTGCTGCTACTTTGTTGCTCTTGTTGTTGTTATTTTAGTCTTGTAATCTGTATCATCTTATCATTTTTTGTAAAAGTCTAGTGAAGCCATGTGTGGCCTATTTTGATTCACTAGCATTGTTGTTGTTCATCTTGTTATTATTGTGTTGGCTTGACTCTCTTGATACACACTCACTTTTGTATCATTTGGTATCAAAGCTTGTGGTTGATTTTGTTCCAACAAAATCAGTCTTAGGTTTGGTAGTTGAAAAATACCAAAAAAATAAAAATAAAAAAGGTTGCTGAAAATTCCAAAAAAAAAAAAAAAAGAAATATGTCCATCTTGTTCTTGGCCGAAAAAATTGTGTTGTGTTGTTGTCTTGGCCAAGATTGGTGTTTGTGTGTTTATATCTAGATGTTCTTTTGTTAGTCTAGTTTGTTTCTTCTGTTGATTTCTTTCTCATCAACACAAAAGGTGTCTAAAGCGAAGTTGAGCTTAATAAATTGACCTTGCTATTGTGGACTTGAAGTGGTAGTATGATGAACTTGAAGAAGGCTGAGTTTGTGTGTTGTTGCTTGACTTTAAAGTGGGTAATTGTTGGTGAATTGTGGTTGTGTTCTTGAAGTATTGTTTTGGTGTTCATCTTGATCTTCTCATCATCTCATATCTTGACCACTATAAAGACTAAAATAGATCCAAAAGGGTTGTAAGACAAAGTTGTAAAGTTGTTTGTGAAAAGACTTGCCAACATCACTTCCTTGACTTAACAACCACTTTTCCTTAAAACAAGGAGCCTTGTCTTGTGGAACTAGTAAAGTCAAGCCTCATCTTTTTGAGTTGGAAAAAGTTGAAAAGTTACAAGACTTTACTTTCCCTCCAAAAGCAAAGTTATCCATTACAAAATTGTGAAGATTAAGGCTTCAAGTTGTTGAACAAAATGTATGGACCCATGACCAATTTTATGCTGCCACATCACCTTAATTACTGTTCACATCATTAATTAAGCTCAATTTGGATATTCTAGTTTCTAATTATTGATTCTTAGTTTCTTCTAATTTATTCGAGAACTAATTAGCAAGCTAGTACATTCCTACTAGGTTGTCAATTAGTCCTTTGAAGCCTTGTATTCATGTCATCGTTTGTTTGTGTGCTTTTTGTTGTTTGAATACATTGTAACTCCTTGACTCTAGTCCGACAAAAATTCTTTGATTTTCAAACAAGAATCTACTCCGGAAAAGAGCATACTCAAACCTTAAGGATTCATAGGTTACTAGCCAATCTACAACACTTGTAGAGCTCGAGTGTGAGTGATCCGAGAGTGTGTGAGCGAGGAGAGGTTTTAAACTAAATTGTTTGTTGCTTGTGTAGGTGATACCTTAACAATGGAGGGAACCACGTCTCAAACCGTGGATTCTAATGAAATGGAGAATATTAGGGTCACTCTTGATTCTATGACCCGAGCTCTTGAAAGGTTGAGTACGGAAGTGGAAGCCATAAGGGGAGAAGTGACGACTATTAGTGGGAGGTTAGAACAAGTAGAGAGTAAAAGGAAATCTCTTCCTTATACTCCTCGACATGTTTTGTTAAGTGGACATGATAGAAATTCCTCCGCCACCATTACTCCCGAAACATGGCCACAATTTCCAAACCCTTCACTAGCTCCACTAAATGCCGCAAGCCAAACCACTCATAACCCCCTAAACCGAGACTCCAATAGACCAACCCATTCCCAAACTCTTCAAGTTCTGCAAGAGGGACTCGGACGTCAAATGCCTCCACAAAATCTGAACCATCCCTTCCAAGCTCCACTAAACCAAAGACCACCACCTCCACAAAATCCAATCCATCCAAATCAAGTTCCAAACATCCAAAACCATCCCGTCCACTTTGAGGAATATGGTAGAGAGTATTATGAAGGGTATGGAGTATTTGACAATGCTTATATGAGGAAAGAAGAGATGAGAAAGGGACGTGCGGATCCAAGAAGATACCGAGGGTATAGAGAAAGGGGAAACCGACACCAAGAGAGAGACGTAGGCATCAATACCATCAAATTAAGCCTACCTATCTTTAAGGGTGAAAGTGACCCCGAGGTGTATCTTTCTTGGGAGTCGACGTGTGATAAAGTGTTTCAAGTGAATGATATATCGGAGGAGAAGAAGAGTTGTTATGCCATAGATCACTTTGAAGGCTATGCTAACACATGGTGGGAATATGTCAAATGGTTTGGTAATGAGTTGATTGATGGAAAACCACCACCATGGTTTTGGTTGAAGTATCTAATAAGGCAACGACATCTTCCCAAAAGTTATCATCATGAGTTGCTTGCTAGGTTGTACAATTTGCGATAAGGGAATCGAAGTGTGATGGCATATTATGATGAGTTTCAACAACTCATGTTAAAGGTTGATCATCGTGGAGAACAAATTATCCATGACATCATTTGGTTCAAGTATGGGTTGAACAAAGAGATCTCTACTCATTTGACGCTTCACAAGTTTGATACCGTTGAAGGAATTTTCCAAGTGGATCTTGAGATTGAAAGAGAGCTTAAAGAGAGGTCGTCGTTCAAAGCAAAGGGACCATCAACCTCGGGTTGGCCCAAAAACAAGGACCAACCCGCCACTATAAGGCTGCCCTAGCCTAAAACAGTCCACAAATTTCCTCCCCAACAAGAAGCTCATAAGTATCCTAATCCTAAAGGGTTCCAATATTTCAAGTGCCAAGGTTGGGGACATAAAGCCAATAAATGTCCAAACTAACGCAATGTGATCCAAAGGAAAGGGATATTGTATTACCTTGGTAACGAAGTGGGTCTTGAAAAAGAAGAGAATAAGGTCGAGCCTCAAGATGGAGAGAAACTCGAAAGTGAGCCACATAATGATGATGATGATGATTGTGAGGATGCTTATCCACAAGAAGGGGAGTCCGTGGTTCCAAACATTGTAGTGAGGCTTGTTATGATTAGTAAGGCGATAGATGATCCTAGGCAATGGGAGAATCTATTCCATACTAAATGCCTTGTGAAGGGAAGTGTGTGCACGTTGGGGATAGATAGTGGTAGTTGTGCAAATGTTGCTAGTGTTGCTATGGTGAACTTATTGAAATTGCCAACTACACTTCATACTATCCCTTACAAGTTGCAATGGTTGAATGAATGTGGCAAATTGAAAGTCATAAGGCAATGTGTGATACGGTTTAAGGTGGGAAACTACCACGACGAAGTGTTTTATGACGTAATACCAATGCAAGCGTGTCACTTGTTGTTAGGTAGACCTTGGCAATATGATAGGTCTACCAAACATGATGGGAGGTCTAATTGATATACACTTGAGAAGGATGGACGAAAGGTCAAACTTCAACCACTTTTGCCTTCACAAGTGAACGAGTTGCATCAAAGGATGAGAGAATTGAAAGAAAAGGGGAAGAAATCCAAAAATAAAGAAAAAGAGGGGGAACCCGTAGGTGGGGTGGTGGGGATATCCGGGGCTGCCTCAACATCAAAGAAAAAATAAAATATAGTGATGTTGGTTAGAAATAAGGAGCTCTTTGTGGATCATGATGAGGATACACCCATGCTTCTTTTGGCACATAGTTTTAACACTAACCCCACTAATTCTTCTATTTCTCCTTCGATTTCGTGTGTGTTGCAGGATTATGAAGATTTTTTTCCCAAAGAACTTACACAGGGGATGCCCCCACTTCGAGGAATTGAGCACCAAATAGATTTTGTATTGGGATCATAATTGCCCAACAAACTAACTTATAGGAGCAACTCGATGGATACCAAGGAATTGCAACGCCAAGTTGAGGAACTCCTTAACAAAGGGTATATCAAGGAGAGTATGATCCCTTGCGCAGTCCCGATGCTACTAGTTCCCAAGAAATATAGGACTTGGCGTACGTGCATTAATTACCGAGCCATCAACAAGATAACGGTAAAATATCGTCACCCTATTCCTAGGCTAGATGGTATGCTTGATGAATTGAGTGGTTCGTGTTTGTTTTCTGAAATTGATTTGAGGAGTGGCTATCACCAAATCCATATGCAACTAGGTGATGAATGGAAAACCGCCTTCAAGACCAAATTCGGTCTCTATGAATGGATGGTTATGCCATTCGGCCTAACAAATTCTCCAAGTACTTTCATGAGGATAAGGAATCATGTGATGAAACCTTTTATCGAAAAGTTTTTTGTTGTCTACTTTGATGATGTATTAGTGTATAGTAGGTCCTTAGATGAGCATGTAAAATATTTACAATGTGTGTTTGATGTCCTCCGAAAGGAGAAATTATATGGTAATTTAGAAAAGTGTTCTTTTGGTGTCCAAGAAGTTATATTTCTCGGTTTTGTGGTGAGCTCAATATGGGTCGAAGTGGATGAATCTAAGATTGACGCTATCAAAAATTGGCCAACTCCCAAAACCATAGGTGAAGTGAAAAGCTTCCACGGGTTGGCTAGTTTTTATAGATATTTTGTCAAAGGATTTAGCACCATTGCTATCCCCTTGACCGAAGTGATTAAAAAGGATCGGCCTTTCAAGTGGGGAGATGAAAAAGCTAAGGCCTTCAAGGACTTGAAATCTATGCTCATCTCGGCCCCTTTGTTACAATTGCCGAATTTTGACAAGACTTTAATGTAATTCTAGCAAAGTTGCTATAGGCGCGGTTTTAATGCGAGAATTGAAGCCTATTGCCTAGTTTAGCGAAAATCTCAAAGAAGCAACTCTAAACTACTCTACGTACGATTTAGAGTTTTATGCCTTGATTAGAGCCTTGGCCACTTGGCAACATTATTTATGGCCTAAAGAATTCATGATCCAAACGGACCATGAGTCCTTGAAGCATCTTCGGGTACAAGATAAGCTTAACAAATGGCATGCCAAGTGGATTGAGTTTCTTTAAACTTTCCCTTATGTTATTCATTACAAAAAAGGGTAAGGACAATGTGGTTGCCGATGCTTTGTCTCAAAAACACGTTCTTGTGTCTACTTTGTCTTCAAAATAGATGGGTTTTGAGATATTAAAGGAATTGTATCCCGAGGACCCTCACTTTGCTCCTATCTATAGGGAATACAAAGAATGAGATAGGGATAAGTGGGATTCAACTAGGGGTTCAAATCCCTATGCCAAGTTTGATGGTTACTTGTTTAAAGGTAGGCGATTGTGTGTACCCTCTAGCTCTTGGAGAGAGTTGTTTGTGAGAGAAGCACACATTGGTGGTCTAATGGGTCACTTTGGAGTCGAAAAACCCTTGGAATATTGGAGGAGAAATTCTATTGGCCAAAAATGCACAAGGATGTGTCTAGGATTTGCGGCCAATGTGTAGATTGCAAAGGAGCCAAATCTCATCTCTAACCTCATGGGTTGTACACCCCGCTACCCACCCCTTTACATCTTTGGCTTGATATATCTATGGATTTTGTATTAGGGTTGTCAAGGACTAGAAGAGGTCGGGATAGTATCTTTGTTGTGGTTGATCAGTTTTCTAAGATGGGACACTTTATTCCATGCTCTAAATGTGATGATGCACCTAGTATGGCCTCTTTGTTTGTTGATAATATTGTCAATTTGTATGGTGTTCCGAGGACCATTGTGAGTGATAAGAACTCTAAGTTCGTAAGTCACTTTTGGAAGTCCATGTGGGGTAAGCTTGGTACCAAGTTGTTGTTCTCCACTTCTTGCCATCCACAAACCGATGGCCAAATGGAAGTAGTAAATAGGACTTTGGGTGCTATGCTACGTTCCATGATTAAGGAAAAATTGACTTCTTGGGAGGAACACCTACCATTAATTGAGTTTGCCTATAATCGTGTCATACACTCAAGTACGGGAATGACTCCCTTTGAGTGTGTATACGTCCGCAACCCTCTTAACCCTTTGGAATTAACTCCTTTAACAAGTGATCTTATGATTAGCCTAGATGGAATAAAGCGGGTAGATTTTATAAAAAAGTTGCATGAGAAGGTGGGCTTCGACTTGAGAAGAAAAATCAAGAGATTGCAAAGCAGGCAAACAAAGGAAGAAAGAAACTCATTCTTAAACCGAGAGATTAGGCGTGGGTGCACCTTAGGAAGGATCGGTTTCCATCTCAAAGGAAGACCAAATTGATGCCAAGGGGTGATCGTCCATTCAAGTACTTGAAAGAATCAATGATAATGCCTACAAGATTGACCTTCCCCTGGAATACCAAGTGCACAACACTTTCAATGTGTGTGATCTTTCTCTAGTGGATGCGGTTGAGGATGACCAAATGTCAAATTTGAGGTCAAATTTCTCTCAAGATAGAGAGGATGATATGGGTGTACCAAGTTGTCCAACAAGTTCTACAAGCTGTCCAACAAGTTCACGACCATTCATACATAGCCAAGCTCGGGAGTTATAAAAACTCCAAGCTATGTTCATGCAAATGGCCATGTGTGATTTGGTACTTGAGCCTTCCAATGGATTAAATGTTTTTTAAGTGTGAAGAGGAGCCTTGAAGTGTAATAAAATTACACTCCAAGGCTACCTAGCAAGGGTAGGATGGTCATTTGTTATCTCCCTTTGTGGACTAATATAAATAGATAGTGTTAGAGTTATTTTGGATTTAGTTCATTCATGATATTTTGAGAACATAAGACTTGTAATATTTTGAACTTCTCTCTTCCATCGGAGAAGCTCAAAACCAAAATTCCTAATTGGAGTGACACTTGGGTTGAATCTTGGCTAGAAACTAGGATCTTGAGGTCATTGAGTTTCTCTTGGTCCAAGTAAGAGCTTGGTAATAATATTATTTAGTGTTAGGGTCCTTTTATGTTGTTAGGGTTCTTAGCTTCTTGAATATTGTATGTCAAGTTACTATCTTTAATTAGTAATCTTGTTGTTTGTGTGGTAACATAGTGAAGCCGTGTGGGACCATTTTCGATTCACTATAGTTGCTGCCACTTTGTTTCTCTTGTTGTTGTTATTGTAATCTTGTAATCTCTATCAACTTGTCATTTTTTGTAAACCTTAAAGTCTAGTGAAGCCGTGTGTGGCCTATTTTGATTCACTAGCATTGTTGTTGCTCATCTTGTTATTCTTGTGTTGGCTTGACTCTCTTGATACACACTCACTTTTGTATCAACCTGGAATTAAGCACCTAGGGTTTCTTGTTCTTGGGGATTAATCTTTGAGAGAAACCCTAATTGGATATTGTGAATGAATAATGAAGTTATGAGCTATTATCAGGTATAATTAGGGGTTAAAATGGATGAAAAAGACCCAAATACCCTTTTAAAAATAGCTTAAAAATGCTGATCGGAAGTGGCGACGGTTAGGGCAATGGTCCGCGCTGGCTCGACGGTCCGTCGGTCCTGACTGTCATACTTGGCCAGATTCTAAACTTTTTGCCTCGTCTGCGATGGTTTGGGTGACAGTTTGGGAGATGGTCCATCGCTGGCTCGATAGTCTATCGGTCCTGGCCGTTGCACTTGACCAGAATTCGGGTTTACTTCTTTAGTCACGATGGCTTGGTCGATGGTCCGTCGCTAGCTCGATGGTCCAGGCCTAACCGTCGCTTCTGGAAAGTTTCGATAATTCTCTGTAAAACTTCCATAACTTTTTACTCCGATACCGAATTTGGATGGAATTGGTATCATTGGAAAGAAATTCAATTTTCCACATGATAAAAAGTTAGAATTGAGGAAATTCTATCTGCTTGAAATATTAATCATTTAGGAAGTCATCACTAACTCTTCTGGAGACTAGATTTGACTTAAAGAAAGTTCGAGGTATTACAGATTGGTAGGCCCTCAAATTTATCCCAAAAATTGAATTAGACCCCTCAACTAAGGCCTGTACCTATCAGACCCCTAACACACCCGAATTTTGATCCAATCAAGCCTTTTTTTTGTCAATTAGCTAAAATCTAAAGTGTGTGTTGTACACACGCGCTGATGTGGCAAAAACGATCAATTAAAAGGTGATACTTGGCATCTTTATTAAAAAATTTCATAAAATGGTTATATTAATGGATAAAAAAGTGATCTTTTTATAATTTTTCAACAAAAAAGTGATCTTTATTGTAAAACAATTCAAGGAATGAAAAAAAAGTGATGTTTGTTGTAATTTTTCAAGAAATGGTGATACTAGTGGAGGAAAAAAAAGAAAATTTTGTTGGAATTGTTCAAGGAACGGGAATAATTATGGTGGATTAAAAAACAATTGTTCATGTGAAGACGCGGGGGTGGGGGGACGACAAAAACGCAAAGGTGGGTGGGGTTGAAGAAGATGAAGACGCGAGGTGGGGTGGGGTGCTATGAAAAAGATGACATCGAGGGGGTGCTTTTTAAAAAACAAGATTAAGAAATTATAATAATTAAAAATTATATTAATTAATTAATTTAAATATAAATTTTTTAATTAATATTTTTTGGGGCCCTCAATGCCACTTGACACCTTTCTATTGGATAATTATTCAAAAAACTGTGCCTCACGTGCCCCTAGTGAGTGGACAACACGCGGAGTTCCACATAAGCAAAAATGGCCTGAGTGGATCAAATTCGAGTGGGTTAGGGGCCTGATAGGTACAGGCCTTAGTTGAGGGGTCTAGGTGAATTTTCGAAACAAGTTTGAGGGCCTGTCAATGGGTTTGGCCTAATCTAAAATACGTATGTTGTAATATCTTTAAAACACTGAACATGAGATTAACAAAGAAAGTAAAGGGGAATCTTAGTAGCTTAGTTGGTTAGTTACCTGAACTTTCACCTTGTTAGTAAGAGTTCGATTCCCCACATTGTAATCCTCTCCCCCCTTCCCCTACCCTTAATTTTATTAAAAAAGAAAAAAGTAAACAATCACATTCCTAGGCTTCCTCATTCCAGCAAAAGATTCCAAACATGACCCTTCGGGTCTAATTTAAAATTTTATTGAGAAAGTTCAAATTTGCCCCTGTATTGCTTGGGATTAAGCAACATTTCCCTTTGTTAAACTTTTCATCTACCATTTAACCCCGTCGTTAGAAAAATGCCTCATTTATTCCCTTCAATATCGAATGGATTCCCAACTTAACCAAGCCATTACCTATGAGTCATTGTCTCATTCTTCAACAAGCACGTGTTCAGTAATCCTGCTCCCAATTCAGCAAGGTTAACTCCATCTCCGCCTTCTTTTGTCTTTGTCTACTGTTCATCCTTGACCTTTTTTTCAAAACTCATATTATAATCAAAAGTTAGCGGTAAATTTGGACTTTACTTTCTCAAAAAAATTGGACACATGAGGTCCATTTGTTACACATTGGAGCTCCACAAATAGTGAGGTCCAATACGAGACATTTTGCTAATGACAAGGGTCTAATGGACCAAAATTGTAATGATAGGCAAAATTGATCAATTTCAGGCAGACCAAGGGTAAACAATTACCTAATTGTATAGTATACATAGATGATATACTATTATATACAAAAATAAAAGAAGAACATTTACAGTTATTAGAATAATTTACAGATATAATAGGGCTCTGATACCAATTGTAGGGGGTGCGGATAACTTATGTGGTAAAATAGATCTATTATAAATACAATGGATAAGCATATCTTTTGATGTTAGCTCATAATTATAAATTTCTTCTATTGCTAATATTTTATCTCATACTTGTGTTTTTACATTCTTAGCTTTATAAGTAATTAAGCATCCTTCGTTATTAAATCCTTTAACTATTATTGGTGTCTTTAATTTATCCCATTTACTTTTTGGTAAACAATTATATCTACATAAATTAGCTTCTGCTCCTGTATCTATCATAGGCGTATAATATCTACTGTAATACCCTTCTACTACTATCTTCATTAATACATATATTTTCATATCATGTTAAAGCTCTTCTTAAGAATAATTTCTCTCTAGTGTGTGTTATGGATAATTGTATATGTTCTATATTGTATGGTTTTACTTGTTCTAGCCATTTTATACCTAATATTATGTCTGCTTTTTGCATTTCTTCCTTTATTTCAAATTCTATTTTTATTTTTCCAACTCCTATTGTTATTTTTTCTGCTATATTTTTAGTGTTTATTAAGCTTCTTGATAGATCTGGGCATATATTATTGTCAGATTTTATTTCCTCATTTTTTATTAGATATCTTGCTATATAATTTTCTTCTTGCCCTGTATTTAAGAGTATTAAATATTCTTTTTCATTTATTGTTCCTGTTATGTAATATTGGTTTAAATTAGTTGTTGAACTTGTTTCATAACTTGTTTTTTTTTATGAACTTGGTAATTCTGGTTTTTCATAAGCTATTCTTTTTGTTGTACTTATTCTATCATTTATTATTTCTAAATTTTCTTCTCTATCTATGTCTCTATAACTATAATCATTATTATCAATTGTTTTTACAAATTTTTCGAAAGGACTTTCTATTTGTATTTTGTTAATTTTATTTTTTCCATTATTTTATGTTTTGTTGTTAATACATATAGATTTTTACATCTTGCTGTAAATATTTTACTTTCTAGGGTTAGTTCTATTCCTGATATTTTCCAATATAATACTAACGTTTTATCTATATTTTTATCTGTTATTGCTACTAAATAATTTTCACTTATTATAAATTTAAATTTTTGGTATATTAAATTTCCTTTTATGGCAGTTATTATACTTTTTTCTATAGGTTTTATAATTTTATCATCTGCTAGGTATAATTCTATTGGTTTATCTATTCCTTCTCTAAAACATGTTTTTATCAATATCTCTGTTCCTCCAAGGTGCTCATATTTTATTGGGTCTTTACTTTTTATATCGTTTATTTCTTTATTAATTATTCTTTTTGTTACTAGTGGTATACTAGCTCTTCCTTTTACATATCTACAATCTATTACATGTTCTTTTTGACTTACTACATAGTATTCTTCTTTTCTTCTACTAAATATGTTTTGATTGTTGGTATTTTAAATATTTTTTCTACACTTAAATCTAATTCTTTTCCTTTTATTTCATCAAATATATGACTATCAAATATTATTTTTTGATTCGTTCCTTCTTCATTTAAATATTCTACCTTTGTTATTATTTTTATATGTTCTTCAGTTATTTGGTTTATTCTTATATCTTCTTCAGTCATTTAATTCATCTAATTCACTATCTATTTCATTATCTGTACTATTCTCTAAAATTTCATATATACTATCTTCACTTTCTGATCCATTGCCAAACGTCTTCCATATCTTCTTCTCGTAGTTCCTTTGAATTTAAGTATATCTATGAAATTTCAGAGAATGAAATAGATAGCGAATTAGATAATTAAATGACTGAAGAAGATATAAGAATAAACCAAATAACTGAAGAGCATATAAAAATAATAACAAAGTAAGAATATTTAAATGAAGAAGGAAAGATCAAAAAATAATATTTGATAGTCATATATTTGATGAAATAAAAGGAAAAGAATTAGATTTAAGTGTAGAAAAATATTTAAAATACCAACAATAAAAAACATATTTAGTAGAAGAAAAGAAGAATACTACGTAGTAAGTCAAAAAGAACATGTAATAGATTGTAGACATGTAAAAGGAAGAGCTAGTATACCACTAGTAACAAAAAGAATAATTAATAAAGAAATAAACGATATAAAAAGTAAAGACCCAATAAAATATGTACACCTTAGAGGAACAGAGATATTGATAAAAGCATGTTTTAGAGAAGGCATACACCAATAGAATTACACCTAGCAGATGATAGAATTGTGAAACCTATAGAAAAAAGTATAATAACTGTCATAAAAGGAAATTTCATATACCAAAAATTTAAATTTATAACAAGTGCAAATTATTCAAAAGCAATAACACATAAAAATATAGATAAAGCATTAGTATTGTATTGGAAAATATCAAGAATAGAACTAACTCCAGGAAGTAAAATATTTACAGCAAGATGTAAAAATCTATATGTATTAACAACAAAACATAAAATAACAGGAAAATAAAATTAACAAAATACAAATAGAAAGTCCTTTCTAACAATTTGTAAAAATAATTGATAATAATGATTATAGTTATAGAGACATAGATATAGAAGAAAATTTAGAAATAATAAATGATGGAATAAGTACAACAAAAAGAATAGCTTATGAAAACTAGAATCGTCAAGTTCATCAAAAAGAACAAGTTATGAAACAAGTTTAACAACTAATTTAAACCAATATTATATAAAAGGAACAATAAATGAAAAAGAATATTTAATACTCTTAAATACAGGACAAGAAGAAAATTATATAGCAAGATATCTGGAAAAAAGTAAGAAAATAAAATCTGACAATAATGTATGCCCAGATCTACCAAGAAGCTTAATAAACACTAAAAATATGGCAGAAAAAAAATAACAATTGGAGTTAGAAAAATAAAAATAGAATTTGAAATAAAGGAAGAAATGCAAAAAACAGACATAATATTAGGAATAAAATGGCTAGAACAAGTAAAACCATACAATATAGAACATATACAATTATCCATAACATACAACAGAGAGAAATTATTCTTAAGAAGAGCTTTAACATGATATGAAAATATATGTATTAATGAAGATAGTAGTAGAAGGGTATTACAGTAGATACTATACGCCCATGATAGATACAGGAGCAGATGCTAATTTTATGTAGATATAATTGTTTACCAAAAGGTAAATGGGATAAATTAAAGACACCAATAATAGTTAAAGGATTTAATAACGAAGGAAGCTTAATTACTTATAAAGCTAAGAATGTAAAAACACAAGTATGGGATTAAATATTAAAAATTGAAGAAATCTATAATTATGAGCTAACATCAAAAGATATGCTTTTAGGAATGTCATTTTTAGATAAATTATACCCACATATAATAAATAGAACGGATTGGTGGTTTACAACACCATATAACCAGAAAGTAAGAGCAAAAAGAGTTACTAATAAAATAAGAAAGAAAACTGATTGGGTAGAAGGAAGTAAAAAAAGTACACAAAAATTAAAAAATATAAAAAATACTGAAGATACAATAGAACTAGTCATATTTTCAATAAATAAAAAGGAAATAACTATATTTTCAATAAATAAGATATAATTAATTAATAAAAAATTAGAACAATTATATAGTGAAGATCCATTAAAAGGATGGAAAAAACATAAAACTACTATAAAAATTGAATTGATAGATAAAAATAGCATAATAACTCAAAAATCATTAACATATAGTTTTGATGATTTAAAAGAATTTAAAATGAATATAGAAGAATTATTAGAAAATCAATATATACAAAAAAGTAATAGTAAACATAATAGTCCAACATTTATGGTAAATAAATATAGTGAACAAAAAAGAGGAAAAAGTAGGATGGATAAATTACTTTAGTAAATTTGATTGTAAATCAGGATTTTACCATTTAAAGTTAGAAGAAGAATATACGGAATTAACCGCATTTACGGTACCACAAGGATTTTATGAATGGAATGTACTACCATTTGGATATAAAAATGCACTAGGTAGATATCAACATTTTATGGATAGTTATTTTAAACAATTATCTAATTGTATAGTATACATAGATGATATACTATTATATATACAAAAACAAAAGAAGAACATTTAAAGTTATTAGAACAATTTATAGATATATAGAAAATTCGAGAATAAGTTTAAGTGAGAAGAAAACTGAAATTATGAAAAATCAAATAGAATTTTTAGGAATACAAATAGATAAAAGTGGAGTAAAAATGCAACAACATATAGTACAAAAAATAATAAATTCAAAAGAAGAATTAGATACAAAAAAAAAAATTACAATCATTTTTAGGATTAGTAAACCAAGTAAGAAATATATACCAAAATTAGCAGAAAACCTAAAGCCTTTACAGAAAAAATTAAAAAAGGATGTAGAATATAATTACAATGAGGAAGATAAAAAACAAGTTCAGAAAATAAAAATACTTTGTAAAGAATTACCAAAATTATAATTTTCAGACGAAAATAGAAAATTTATATATATAGTAGAAACAGATGCTAGTGAATGTAGTTATGGAGGAGTACTTAAATATAAATATGAAGAAGAAAAATTAGAACACCATTGTAGATACTACTTAGGTACGTTTAATGAAACAAAAATAAAATGAGAAATAAATATAAAAGAATTATGCTCATTATATAAATGTTTATTAGCATTTGAGCCATATATTGTATATAACAAGTTTATTGTACGAACAGATAATACACAGGTACGTTGGTGGCTAACAAAGAAAATACAAAATTCAGTTACAATAAAAGAGATTTGGAGACTAGTATTGAATATATTAAATTTTACATTTACAATTGAAGTAATTAGTACTAACAAAAATGTTAGTGTAGATTACATATCAAGACAAAGCTACACAGACTGATATAATAGAAGATGATACTTTAGAAAAGATATTCAAAACCCTAACTACGCTTTCAATGAAAGTGGACAGTATAGGTAATGAAATAGAAAAGCTAAAGACTAATGAAGTTAAATTGAAGTCTGAAGCTACAAATCGGCTAACTCAGCAGTGTACAGAGCTATGTCGATGGGAAGACATTAAAATTCCAGAGCTATGTCGATTGGAAGACATTAAAATTCCAGAGCTAGAAGGAGACGTTGGGATACTCCATAAAAACCATAACGTTTATCAATCTACTTCTGCAGGTACAAACAAAGGAGTTAGGAAAAACACAAATATAAACCTAAATAAGCTATTTGATAAGCCATATATTCCCAATACACCAAAAGATCCCATGTTCATACCCCCACAAATTACCACATACCGAGACAGTTTAAACTAAGATAAAAAAGCCTACAACTATACAGCCCAAACATACATAGAAAATATTTACAAAATACAAACCTTCTTAAATACTAACCCCAGAGCTATAAACATCCAAGAACCACATACAAATTGCATAACCCAGAAGCTAACCGGACACAATAAGCTAATTGCTTTACCCAAAACCAATCCAAATCTAGTTAAAATCTATTACGAATATGGACTGCTTAGTACCATATATACCCAAGACGGAAATGAAATATCCAATATACCAGAAATATATGATTCATTTAACATTTTTAAAAGAATAACCAAAGGTAACCTATTTTTTATAAAATTTTACACGGCACCAGCAGAGATATTGTATGATGAAGTTAAATCACCTATACAAGTTGTAAAAATAGGAATGACCCGAGATATGATTATTCCAGAAAATATTATTCCACAACCAGAAATATCTAGAATTGAGATACCGAATTTTTATGCAAATAAGAGAATTATCGGACTATCCACAATTCTTCAAGAGTTAGCAAACACTTATCCCAACAGAAATCCCATATGGAGTTATTATTCAAGAGGTAATGTAATAGTATACTCAAATTCAAAGGAACTACGAGAAGCAGATATGGAAGACATTAGGCAATGGATCTTGACGTTACTCAATCCAGAGAAAAAACCTATCGCCAGAGCCATTAGAGAAAAATTTATTTTGGAAGAATTATTAACCAGATATTGCAAGTTAATTGGACATAAATATCCAGACCATCAATGTTCAAAATATAATGGAGAAGATAATATTATCCCAGAAGTTCAACTGGAATAAAAGAAGATAAAAGCGACAGCTGGAAGATGCAAGATATAAAGCAATAATGGAGATACAGAGTAATAAAAAGAAGACGGAGCAATAATAAAAAGAAGACAAGTTAATGCTAGAAAATGACATATGGAAGATTAGATATCTTTCTTAATTCATTTACGTAAATTATTTATTAGTAACTATTTACTTTTTGACTTTTTGGCAAAATGCCATTACTAAGTTTTGTCCTTTTGTAGAAATAATTTAGGATCTTTGTAAAATTTTTTTCTACTTTTATAGATAGGTGTAAAGACTTTTGTAAAGTAGGTAGGTAACGTGTAAAGTTAGATTAGGATAGATGTAAAAATGTAAAACGTTTACGAATTTTCTTAAAAATATAAATAGAAGAGAATTTGCTCAGATGAAGCCAAGCCTTCATACGTTGAAACAAAAATCTCTCTCTTGTCTACAACAAATAATTTGATTATTTAAAAAAGAAGGTATATTTCAATGAAAAAATCTATGGAGGAACAAATCTTAGAATTATCAAAACTACCAGAATAGGTATATTCATTTACTATTATGAATAGCTAAATTCATAAATTCCTAGCAATCATGATATGATAAAATAAGTTCATGTTAGTTGCTTTATAGTAAAATTATTCGAAAAATAACATGTTAAGAAGTTTATTAGCAAAGTGGAAAAGGAGAAAATCCCTAAGAACTATGCCATCCTAAAGGTGAAATCGGTGAGGCAAGAAAG
This sequence comes from Capsicum baccatum var. pendulum, assembly GCA_030864225.1. NCBI lineage: Eukaryota > Viridiplantae > Streptophyta > Magnoliopsida > Solanales > Solanaceae > Capsicum > Capsicum baccatum. The sequence continues at coordinate 250,160,698 of CM061558.1, forward strand.
CCGTGGTAGGGGAGTAACCAGAGTAGAGACGTTGTTTAAGGGAAAAGTATCTAGATTACCATGCTAATAGTGACCGGAGAATATGTTATTTAAGAATAATCTAGTATATAGCAATGTAAAGTGATCATATTTTGGTATGAGCATGATTGAAGGGAATATTTTGAAAATAGCAATTTTATGAAAAATGGATAATTATTTATCTAACGAAATGGTAGATAAATTTAAAATAATCGTTTTATATGTACTTAAGGATATAGAAATAGTAGATATAAGAAAAATCATATTGAAAAAAATATTTGATAGATATTTTATGACTAGAATTAATTATATACCACACCTACCAAACTACTCTTATAAATACTTACATACCAAATCCACATTGTACTAATTATGATAAATTATGTATATTTAGAATCTTGGAAAATAGATATAAAATACATACAATTTCTTAGTGAAAATACAGAAGAATTAATGAGATTAAAACAAACAACTAAAAAATATTATAATAAAGTATTTAACCAATTTTAAATGATAGATAATCTTAAAATATTAATCTTATATATACTTAGAGATATATAAATTATAGATATTAAGAGAATAATATTAGAAAAAGTATTAGACTATGGAATTAAAACTATAAATTGGATAGAACAATTATACCTGGATAATTACCCAGATGGATATTATTCAGATTAAGAAATGTTAGAATATATTAGAAAAACTAGAGGAAATAAAGATAATCTAAATGAAGAAATTAATTATGAAAACCGAATTAGAAAAATAATGGAGAATCTAAAAGAAAAATTAATATGGATAGAAGAAACCCTAAAAAATTTAGAAAAAAGTACATGTGATAGTTTATATAATTTAAAAAACTCGCTACGAGAAGAACAACACAAGATAATAAATAGTATTGAAAATCTAGAATTAGATATACATTACAGTACAATTAGGATAAATTATTATACAGAAATTTGTAACTCTGCAATTACTACAGGATAAAATGATAGACTATGAATATTTAAAATATAGGAGACAAAATATGAAAGAAATAATATTATTAGAAAAACTTATGAAAGATAATCTAATTGGATATTTTGAAACAAAAGATATAGAATATTTAGAATACCTTCAAAATAATATAGAAGAATTACAAAAACTAAGGGAAAAAAATAAAGAATACTATAGTAAAGCATTTATCCAATTACCATATAATCACCCCCCAAGATATGAAGTGTAGCTTTGTCTTGATATGTAATCTGCAATAACATTTTTGTTAGTACTAATTACTTCAATTGTAAATGTAAAATTTAATATATTCAATACTAGTCTTCGAATCTCTTTTGTTGTAACTGAATGTTGTATTTTCTTTGTTAGCCACCAACGTACCTGTGTATTATCTGTTCGTACAATAAACTTGTTATATACAATATATGGCTCAAATGCTAATAAACATTTATATAATGAGCATAAGTCTTTTCTATTTATTTCCCATTTTATTTCTGTTTCATTGAACGTACCTGAGTAATATCTACAATGGTGTTCTAATTTTTCTTCTTCATATCTATATTTAAGTACTCCTCCATAACTACATTCACTAGCATCTGTTTCTACTATATATATAAATTTTCTATTTTCGTCTGAAAATTGTAATTTTGGTAATTCTTTACAAAGTATTTTTATTTTCTGAACTTGTTTTTTATCTTCTTCATTGTAATTATATTCTACATTCTTTTTAAATTTTTTCTGTAAAGGCTTTAGGTTTTCTGCTAATTTTGATATATATTCTCTTACTTGGTTTACTAATCCTAAAAATGATTGTAATTTCTTTTTTGTATCTAATTATTCTTTTGAATTTATTATTTTTTTGTACTATTTGTTGCTGCATATTTACTCCACTTTTATCTATTTCTATTTCTAAAAAATTCTATTTGATTTTTCATAACAAAACGTTAAACTAGTGAAATAGTGAACTAATGATTATAATTGAAATTGGGAAGTGGTGATTTTTAACTAGTGAAATGGTGAATTGAAAATGTCAAGTAGTGAATTGAAATTGTGCAGTATTGACTTGGTATTGTGAAATAGTGATGTAGTGATGACTTGAAATTGTAATTAGAATTGTGAATTACTAATGCTAAACTAGCAGAATAGTGACTCAAAATAGAAATTAAAATTGTGAACTAGTGACTTTAAACTAGTGAAATAGTGACTCGAAATTGTATTTGAAATTGTAAATTGATGACTTTAAATTAGTGAAATAGTGAACTAGTTAGTGAATTAAAATGTGAAGTAGTGAAATAGTAAATTGTGAAGTAGTGTCTTGGTATTGTGAAATAGTGACTTGAAATTATGACGTAGTAACTTGAAATTGTAATTAAAATTGTGAGGTAGTGACGTTAAACAAGTGAAATAGTCATTTGTAAAAGTTTGGTGAAATAGCGAAGTAGTAGGGTGGGTTGTTCAGTTCGATTTGTTTTTTTGATTCATAGTTTTGCAAAAAATGCAGCGAATATCGAACCAAACTATTTTAATTCAGTTTGATATTTTGAATTTTGGTTTGATTTCGGTGTTTCTACATCACTTTTTTGGTGTACGTAGAAACAAAATGAGAATAAAATTATCAAAATCAATATATATATATATATATATATATATATATATATATATATATATATATATATATATATAAAGGAGGAATAAGACCTTACTTATGTGGCATATCTCACAAACAAGTATTCCTATTTATCTTTTTTTTTTTTTTTTTTTACAATTTTTTGGATTTTTTCTATCTTTAAAACTTATTTATCAATTAGTTATTTCATCTAATTTTAAGATAATTAGCATTTACTAATATAATAATGAATGATTGTAACTCTTCTTTTTATCAAGTCATGTTAATTGTGAAATATCATTAATTAATTTTAACTCCACACTTTTGATCTTCCCTTCTATCTATATAATTTATTTTGTATATAAGTGAAACCAACTATTGAGTCCAAAATAATCACAATGTCTCCATATTCTTTACCAGTTTGAAATCAGGTATGCTTTTTAGTGTGCTATAATTTGATTTCATTTTTTATCTGGTTATTTTCAGATAATGAAGTTCTGTTTTTGTTGAAATTAGAGTGGATGTAGTTTTCAATTTGGCAATTATTTGATATCAATAGTATTAAGAAAGTTGGGTGGCTTTCCATTTCTGTGTTACTTTACACACCGATAGTTGATTAAGATCATTTTGTATATTTATCTTGGGGGATCCTGATCAACATATTGAATTCTAATAGTGTGATACAAAGGTGGGAAAAAAATAAAATAGTAGTCTCGATGATTGATTAACTACATAAAATGGTGAACGTTCTATGATTGCAAGAACGTTGAGTTTGTATGCATTTCTTATTATCTGTACTTTGTTTCTACATGTTCACATCTATTGTTGGAGTGAGTAACATTGGTTAAAAATTTTCTTTTCTAATTTGGTTGCAGGTGTTGTATTCTGGTCTAGACACACTGCTAAAGAAATCATGTCTAGAAGGCCAAGAAACCCCACACGACGTTTTGCTGGTCTTGAAAGCTTTGGGGGCATTTTTCATCCTAAATCACGCCCTACTCCTATATTACCTACAGTCCTCATTCTTGTAAGTTCCATAACTATTTATCTGATCACGTATCATTCATTCTAGCGACATATATTTTCTTGCTTTAATATTTGATTTCCTAATTCGGGCTATAATTTCAATTTAATGCAATAACTTTTACAAATAATTTATGCAAATCAGTCTTACAATATTTTTTTACTAAAAAAATATAAAACAACAAACTATACAATTATACAAAAAGTGAAAAGATTAAAAACATATATAAATTAATTACTTATTCATAGTTATTGTTAAAATCTATATTTATATACAGAGAAATAATATTAAAATAATGATATGACATGTTTCTAAAGTCAACATTCATACTGTGATCTTTTTAAGCCTTTTTTTTTTTTTTAAATAACTAAAATCATCAAAAATTAACTATAGTGGGTCATTAAAGTTTGAAAGAATATTTACATTATAGTGGGTCATTAAAGTTGCAAGAATTGAATTGAAATAATGAATTATTAAGTTGTCTACATGCCTTTTCGATTGCATTATAGTCTTTTCAGGTTCCAAGGTTCAACATATAGTAATAATGTTGAGTATATATTTCAAGATCAAGTTTTAACGCTCCCACAATTTTACTTCTTTTTAATCTATTGGATCTTAAAATCAAAAGTAATAATTGTTCTTCTTTAGTATGTATCTTGATTACAATTGTTCAGGAGACATTATGAAGGATTTGAAGAGGACAATTTAAGCATCAAACTAAAAATAAGATAATTCGCGTTTATTTCTTTGACACAAATTTTTATTTACTTTTTATGGCAATTTTTATTTACTTTTTATCACTTTGAGCAATTATAATTCTATGTGATTATATGCATGTTCTACTTCATGTTTGATTTTCTGCAATTATAATATTCAAAAACAAGTTTTTGCTTTTGGGCTATTCTTTCTTATTTATTTTAGTTTTGTAGTTTCATCTTATGTCTGAAAGAGTGTATTTCACTAATTTTTTATTTGTTCATTAAATATATGTATGTGAGATAATGACGAAGTCAGAATTTTTATTAAGAAATATCAAAATATAAAAAAAAAAAATACATGAAGAAGACAAAGAGTGTCAACATTAGTATATATATTAGGAATAGAAAAAAATGATGTGAATCTTTCATTGACTAAGAAATACATTTTTTTTGAATTTTTCTCCATTTGTTTTCATTTATGTACTCTATTAAACAAAAGTTAAAAAAAATTCTTTTACTCTCTTAACTATATCAACTATGCAATGTTAAGAAATTTGATTTTTTTTTTTTTTTTAAATTCTCTAATGTGAAACTTAATATCATTATTTTCATTACTCCCAACATTTTTTTTTTAATTATCATAGCCTACTAAATAATTTATAATCATATTCATGATATATATTTAGTATTTTCATATTACAGTTCTATAAATAAACATAGTAAACTTTGTACATATAATCACATTAGTTTTTTAAGTTTCATGTTACATTTTCGGTGCTTATTACATTTTTTTTGTTATTTGTCTCGAAGAATAAGATGAAGGCATTTGAATGGTGACGTCAGATTGCGGAAGATGTCGATAAGAGTTCGAAGGATTGTGTATTAATTTTGTATTTTTCTTTTACATTTAATGATTAAGATCCTAAGAATAATATTGTATTTTTTTTATACGTTCTTTTTATGATTTTTTTTGTTAGTATATATGAATTTCTTTGTTGTAAATTTATAATCTTTTTTGATTCAAAATAGAATCTTATAATTTTGTTTGAAATCTACCAACCATCGCCTTCTTTAACCGCGTGAAGAACGGGTAAATTTACTAGTATTTGAATAAAACAAATGCGTTCAATAATCTTATTTTCTTATAACTTGATTCACTTCTATAACAATCAATAACTTACCATATTATATTAAACATTATCAACAAAAGATAACTAAAACTTGGAAGTAGCTAGTGCCTAGTGTGATATAGTGCAGAAGTGTGCATAAACAAAATTACAAAAGATAACTAAAACTTGGAAGTAGCTAGTGCCTAGTGTGATATAGTGCAGGAGTGTGCATAAACAAACTTAAGTTTATTGCTGAATTCAAGAGGAATTTATTTAATCTAATTTATTTATATGCAATTCAAGTTTAAGTTTGTTTCTATATTAAACAAGGTATCTCGAGAAAATTAAATGGGAGGTGATAAAAAAGTCTTTAAATTAAAAATGGTGATAACTTTGACCAGTTAAGGTCAAAGTTTTATTTAAATTGTGATTAAATTAATTGGGGTGTACAGTGTAACTTTTAATAACTTTTTAATTTTTTAAAAAGTCCTCCAACTCCAAATTTTAAATTTTAAAATTTCCCCCTTTTTCTTATCTTTCAATCTTTTTTTTTTCCTTTCTCCCCATCTACTTCTTTTTTTCTCTCTAGATTTTCCTCTTCTTCCATCTCCTCTTCTTCTTTTTATTTCGTTCTTCTTCCTTTTTAAATTTTCATGGACTATTTTTAAAAAAAAATTGAAAAATTTGGAAAGAAAATTTTTGATTTCTTTTAAAAATGAATGAAGAAATAATTCAGCAAATTCAACAACTACGATAGTTGCAACAACTACTATTAGTTGTTGTGTTACAATAATTATCGAAGTTGCTGCCGCAGCTATCAAAGTTGTTGCAGTAACTTCGACTGTTGCTGCAACAACTTCGATAATTGTTGTAACAAATTACATTTCAAATGACGCTACTACTGATATAACTTGTGAAAAAAATGATAGTATTTTCCTTCTATTTCTATCTTTTTGCTTTAATTGAGCAAAATTTCACTAAACAGAATCAAGACTTAGGCTCCACTTATTTTTTTTAAGATTCAGACGTCTGAATCTGAATGCACATCTGAATGATTAAGATGTTATTTCTAGATCTGAAAACTGAATGATTAAGACTGTTTGTTTTTCAACATCTAAATGTGTAAAAAAAATTTATTTGTATACATAATAAAAAATTAATTATATATTAAAAATATGTAATTTAATACAATAAAATTATTAGTATCAGATTGAGAAAAAATATTTATGTTTGTTAGTGGTAGTGGAGATGACTTATAATGGTGGGTGCGGTGACAATAATTGATGTTAGTGATTAATAATGTTGGTGGTGATAATTGTGATGGTTGGTAGTGTAATGACTGTTATGATGGTGGTGGTTGTTGTTGTGATGTGACGTTGCTTGATGTTAGTAGTTTAAGGTGTTGATTGTGTTGGCTGAAACATGAATACATGATGATTGACGATGGGTTGATACTAGTTGGAGATGTTATTTGTTATGATGGTGGAGATGATTGTTAGTAGAGATAAATTGTAGCGAAGGTACTAGTTGAAGTGGTGGTAGAGATGACATTACTAGTGACAATGGTGGTGGCGGCCAAAGAATGTGTAGAGATGTGATGTATTAGTGGTAGTTAGTGGTGGTGCTAGTTGTGATAGATGAGTTGGTTGGTAGTTGGGATTGGCCGATAGTGGTTACATTGCTGGTAATGGTGTTGTTGATGGCAATGGTGGCGGTGAATTTAATTAGAATAAAAGAGGTAGTAGGTGTGGTAGCGATTGACAATTGTGGTTGGTAGCGGTATTTTTTGTCGATGGTGGTTGTGATGGTGGAGATGGTTGGTGGTGGTGCGTAGTGGTTAATAATGGTGACGGTGGCAGAGGTGGTTAGTGGTGGTGACTGCTGAATATGAATAGAGTGGTGAATATTATCCGATACCAGAATATCCCTTCAGACCTATTAAGACTTGGTTCTAGATCTGAATGATTAAGACCTATTCAGACCTATTAAGAATTAAAACCTTAATAAAAAATAAATGCACTTAATGGTCTGAAGTCTGAACCATTCAGATTCAAACCCCATTAAGTGCAAACAAATGAGGCCTTAAAGTGAAGAAATTGTTTTCGCTTTTATTATGTTTTTCTATAGGTCGATCAAATATCTATTCTACTTCCTCTAATTTATTATGCAAAGTACTTATTATTCTCTTCATAAATGTGAGGAAATTCAAAATTGTACTTGATTAGCTCCTCATATCACCCAAATACTTATTATTTCACTGTAAAATAAAATAAAAATTGAAATAATTATGAAAGGAAAAAACAATCTCAAAATAATGTGGAAAAAGATAGTATGAATCAATGCATGTTAAAACAAAAAAGATTGAAAGCAAAAAAAACATTGTTGATTGTAAATGTGATGCCGATTGTTCTTCTTTCATTGTATGGGACAAAAATTTATTTATTCAAATTTTGAATAAAAAATTATAAATGTAACCCAAAGAAATTAAACCAAGAAAAAAAAAATTACAACAACACAAATAAGTTTTTTCTTTTTTTGTTTCTCATCCGGTGTCCGGTGCCCGCATTGGAGCCCCGACTAATCCGGATCGCGCGTTGCGGGGCCCATTAAGGTGGCAGTGCTCCCAACAGAGTTTTCTCCATACCCATGGTCAAACCCTCGACCTCTGATTAAGAGTGGAGCAACCCTATCCACTGCACTACAATCCATGTTGGTACCAACACAAATAAGTTGTTATGCAAATATGAAGTTTGTCTCCGTTGAATTATTTTTTTTAATTTTTTTTTCTTTGAGCTTTCTTTAGTATGTCTTTTAAGTTCTCCATTATCATACAATAAATTTTTTGATCATTATGATAAATAAGATTGTGGTTAGCATGCTAAATTAATTTAATTTTTATTTTGCACAATAAATTATCATTATATCACTAAATTAATGGCAATGATGTTTGGGCTATTGAAAGTTGATAGGATCCTATAGCATTAATTGGGAGATTGGATTACTGAGACATTAATGCTTTTAGTTTGGAGGTCAGAACACGGACACAAGTGCATGGAACACTCAAACCTTAGATATAGGCAAGGCTTGAATACATAAGACATTGGTAGAATGTCCTCGTTAAATTGAAGTAGGAAAGGTTTACTTGAATAGGAATAGATTTATCATGACTCTTCCCTGAAACTTGCCTCCATGAAAAAATTCAAGAACTGTATTATTTCGTCATCTCCCCCTAGATCAAAGTCATAATCCTAAACTTGCAGACAAATCCCCTCAACAAATCTATAACCACAACTCTCAATACAATGAGGGCATCAGTATACACAAGAACACAAACCCCCCTCAACAATTTTAATATAAAGACACTAAATTCTTTCTAGGACATCCCCTGCAGGAATACTAATCATAACTTTCTCCAACCCCCAAAGTCATCGACTTATGACTAATATTATCATGGACATGGACATCCATGCTCCTAAACACTTAACACTCTATCTTCAACTCCTTAGAATACTAGGATTACACCTCTAATATCATGACCTAATAACTTAACAAAACTTTTAAAATTACACCAAGGCTTCACACAGTTTATCTATTTCTCCCTTAATTCAGCTCAATATAACACCATATAATAACTCTCTAGACTTCTCCATACTAAGAAACTTTCGAACATAGACTAGGTGTACGTAACACTCATAACTCAAAACCGAGTATACTTTATTCTTATAACTTAAGACTCTTATCCATCTAATGATTTAACCATCATTTATACTTCAACACTTAACCTCATGCCTTTATATCACAACTATTCATAAGTCATCAACCTAGGCTCTTTCATACATCACATCAAGCCTACTAATTCATTCCTACAAAACAAATATCATATATTTTAAGCTACCATTCTTATCACCACACTCCTTATCTAAAGTTCAAGCCCATAGTCTAGCATCAATCATGTACCACCGATGAAGCATGCCACGTAACTAGTCCATCAAATTGAGTAATCAACCCAAATACGTTATTTCACTTATCTACGACCTACAATCACATCCCCTCCATGAAATTACTATTACACCTCAAAATATACTACATACCTTCTCACATGTTGTACTAGTTTATAACTACTAGAGAAAAGAAAATCAAAGAGGTAAAGTTACATAATAAGGATGGCCGATCTTAACCTCATAATATAACCCATTACAATCTATTAACATATTCTACTTTCTCACATCATATTTACTTATGCATACATACATCACCACAACCTTCAAATTTCATAAACACCAACGAGTCTCTACCCATAACTTATTAACTAATCTACCCCTTTCCATTTACCACCTATAAATGATTTCTACAACCAACATAATTATCCACTTTGAGATCGTTTTCTATTTTGAAAAAATAAAAATCATAGACAATCACTTCCTCCACAGAATACCATACAATCTACAAATCTTGCTACAACATTAGTCAATCACTATATAAGAGAAACCCACCCTTCTATCAAAGGTTATACAACTGTAATGACCCTTCAGGTCATTAGCCGTATTCTTACTTATTTTCATCGATAGAGCTTATCCATAGCTTTCCCAAGTTATTAGTGACTTTTTATAATTGATAGTTTGATTACCTGATGATTTGTTTGGTTTTTAGAATCACTTTTCCAATTTGAAGTCTTCATTGATTCTTAATGGCCGCCGAGCAAAAAATTCAGTAAAGTAATTTTGAATGCGCTAGCAGTTATGTAATATCAATTTAAGGATAAATAGACCCTAGGTCCGGATCCCACAGTACCTGAGCTCATTTCGATCCATTAGTCAAAAAGTTAAAAATTAAAATATATGCATGTGGGACCCACAAGTGGCCTAAATGAGATTGGATGGAAAATCTAACTTTACCATTACATCCAAAATGTCGAATTTAGTGAGTTTACATAGTTCGTTTGTAAAAAATAGAGTCCGAATGAACCCGGAAGGTCAAAAATAAGTTTTGACCTTGCGGGCCCATCTAAAATCGTATAAAAGGGTCTTTTGGCAGATTTTGGGGCATTCTTCTTTTCTATTAAAACCCTAGTAGCCATAGGAGATTGGTGACTAAGAAATAGGTCTTGTAGGTTGATTAGGAGCTTAGTAACTTGTTTAATCCATCCTTTTGCTACAAATCTAAGGTAAGAATTTCTCTAATTTGATATTGATGTCATGGTTTCTTGACTCAAAACCCCTAAATCATTGTGGGTCAATTATAACCCTAAAATTGAGTTATTGACTCAAATTACTTGAGGGTTTTAACTCCCTAAAGATAATTAGGCTACGGGTTGGTCTTGGAAACTCCTTTCCAAGAGTGAAACCCAATTGGGGTTTTGGTGTCCATTTGAAACCCATGGCACAATGGTGCTATAATATGTATTTTCATTCTTGTTGTGATGCTTAGATTTTATTATTGATAGCATTGCTTGTGGAAGGGAAAGCTTCTCAAAAAGAAAAGTAAAAGCTCGTTGGTTCGTGAGTTGCTTGGATTCAAGATATGTTAGGCTTACTAGTAGTATAGATTGAGCTTGTTTTTAATGTAATCATTGATATCTTGTGAGATTGGCGGAGAATTTAGATGATAGTTGATTAAATGGTGAACTTGGGATTCATTAATTTATATAGGCCATGGATTTATAAGGTATAATATTTGACCCTTAGTCTAGGACCTTGGTTTGCTTAAATGTGGTCTCATGACTAGTGTGAGAACACTATAGTTGTTTTAAGTAGACACGAATGGTATACTTATCTATCCTTATGAATATATTGACCTATATAATGCCTAGATAAGAGATGACCTTGGTGTTGTGTTGACTTAGGAAGGATTCGTGAAGAGACTTTCCCTATAGACCTAGAAAGGATTAGTAAGCCCTTATGGTAAGGTATGGATGATTTAGCCTAATTTCGATTAGAATCTAGACATGTGTTAGTAATCTTGGAATTCTTAGGATTTAGAAGTAGGACTTGACCCACCTTAATCTTGAACTAAGTAAATGGTTAGCGACCTAGATACGTGGTGATCGTCCAAGCTATATACATATGTGTAGGAGTTGTGATGGTTGCACTCGATTATAGAATTATCTTGTGATCATGACTTGAATACCCTTGTTAAGTGATTACTGTGCATGTTTAGTAAATACTCATGCTCTTGTTGATGCTCATATTACATGGGAAGCTTATTAGTAAGGTAAAAAGGCAAGTGTTATCCCACATCCCTAATTTTTTATATATTATGAGCTTTTGTGTATACTTATTGGATTGGCTATGCATGTGGATGTATAATATTACATTCAGAGGAATGCGTGATATTATAATGATGCTCGGTTCGAGTTCGAGGGAATATGTGATATAAGATAATGCTCGATTCAAGTCCAGAGGAATATGTGATATTATAATGATGCTCGGTTTGAGTCTGGAGGAATGTGTGATATTATGATAATGCTCGATGAATTCAGAGGAATACGTGATATTATGATGATTCTCGATTCGAGTTTGGAGGAATGTGTGATATTATGATGATGCCCGATGAATTCGGAGCAATATGTTGATATTGTGATGATGCTCAGTGAATCCAAAAGAGGTAAGAACATTATGATGTCGTGTAGGGCAAATTTACTTATATGGATTGATATTTGTAAGGTTAGGTAGTATGGGGCCAACCACCTATGTGCTTGAATTATGAGGTCTCTCTTGGTAAATTGTTATTCGTTTCTTGTTCCAAATCACTATATAAGAGGTGTGACCCTTGTTGATGCTAAATTAGCTACTAGAGAAAATTTATGCCTAATATTGAGTTAAGGCTTAGCGTTATGTGTAAACTTGCATAAGAATTCAAGGGCTAACCTATATATATATATATATATATATATATGTATATATATATATATGTATATATATATATACTTGACTTAAATAAGAGGTTATATTATGAAGTCTTTCCTAGTAAGGTGGCTTATGTGATAACTAGCTACTTCTAAAATATAAGATTATTATTTGAAACCTAGAAACCTAGTAAACTAGTTGGTGGACTTTACTTGATTAAATTATGAAAATTAGCTGTTAAGGTTGTGACATGCTTATTGATGATGGATCTAGCATTAAGTGATGGTTAGTTAAATTATCTCCTAATATGTGAAGTTGAAATGGCTTACTTGATAACTCAAGTTGTGATGATGCTAGTTAAAGAATGACCTTATGATAGTTGAATAACCTATACTATGGGTGGCTTGTAGTTATTTTTTTCCAATATGATGACTGGTGATTTTAAGGCTTGTGATCTTTTGACTTTTAAAAAAATCAGGTTAATTAGTATGAAATTTGCGATATATATCTATTCTATGACAATGTTGCTTTCTTTATGTTGAATTGTGGTATGGGTATTTAGAAGTGGATTTTGGTAATGAGTCATGGCAGGGCTGTGCTACCCACGGTTTTCAATAAATTGATGGAGTAGTTGTGCTTTATGATATTATTGGTTGTATTCTTTTGTGTCCTCTACGGTGGTATGGGATGCCATGATGTGTTCTTTGTTGTGCTCTCTTTCGTGTACTTCCTGATGGTATAGGACGTCGTGGTAAGTTCTTGTGTGTATGTTTTAAAGATGGTTGATGATGATTATGGCAAGTAGATTTTTTGTTATTGTGTATATGGTTGTACGCTTTCGAAATGATACTCAGTTGTTATGGTGATTATGAAGTATATTGAAATAGTATGTCACGTTATTGCTTTAGTAGTATAGATGTTCATACAGTAGTATCAAAGCAGATTTAGGTCCGATCCTACCCCTTGACTTTAAGATCATTGTATTACTTTATATCGTCTTTGCATTATATTTGAGCTCAGTCGGCCAATGATGCCTACTGAATACCTGTATTTCGGTACTCATACTATACGTCTGTACCTTTTTGGTGCAGACTCAAGTTCTAGTTGCTGTCGTTGAGCTAGTTCATGTGAGTTGACTATTCAGAGACAGGGTGAGCTCTTGGAGATCGAGTTGCCTTCTTTCCCCTCTATCCTTATTTTTATTTTGCTTTAGAGACAAATGTATGAGATTATTTAAGGCATTTTAGATTCTGGGATTGTAAATTCCTCTTGTCAAGTTTAGAAGGTTTTGTATTAATACTATCAGGTCATGGGATTTGTGTTTGAATATCGGTTATCCTTAGGTGTAAAATGTTGTTGTCATATATTGTGTTCATATATAGAGTCCATGTTGGACGTTCTTACCGAGGTAACCCATTGCTATAGCTTCGGGTTACGATATCGGCTTATCTATCGGTGGGATATGGTAGGTTCTATCATGACTGCAAACGGGGTTGTGACAACAACTAAAACTAGATTCTTCCTACAAAAGTCACCCTCACTTTGACTTCTAAACTTGTGACTTCATATCACTAACTTCTGGACCATCTTACTACCAATAGGTCATAACACCTTAACATATACTACTACTCGGGTGGAAATACTATTCTGACATTCTGCCATATATCTCTGCCGTTAAGCATGACATCTACAACAAGGATTTTGAAAGAAATTGAATACACTTCCTACCTCAAACTGAAAAGTACGATTTCAGTAAGATACAGGTATACCCTTGAATCAATACACTTGACATACTAATGGTCTCCTCTCAAGTCCTCATGTAATTTCATAACTTTTGATGAATCAATCAAAAAGGTCCATTTCAATAGGAATCTAAGCTTTCACTCATATCTCCTCGACAATGAGTCATTTCCTATAAAATTAGAGCAAGAAAAGAATTCAGATAACTTTCGTATGGACAACATAGTGACATGATCTAAAGTATGAAAGAATGGAAAAACATCTCCTACATGCTTGGTAGCCTCCTGTAACTGTGGTGCACAACACCTCCATAAGTAAGACTCCACTAGAAACGACTTTGTAGACACCCTGGGACCATGAACTTGGCTCGGATACCAATCTTGTTATGACCCGAGCCGAGGCCCTGGACGCAAAGGGTATCCCAAACTATGAAGACCCTAGAGACCCCTTAGTTATGACAATACAAAAATCAAATCTCGCCTACGAAGCCTTTACTGAATACTATCTGCCTAGACCGGGACAAGGCCTCCGACTGGATGAATAAGTTCTTTCCGAAAGATGGATGGCTCACAAACTGTATTATTATCTCTAATGTTCTACTTATGTGATGGACCAAGGAACTGTTCCTCAGAACCTGTACTATGGGGGGAGGGGTCCATACTTGAAAGTATTGGTATGTAGAACAACCCAAAAGTAATAATTATTTCATGTAACATAATTGAGAGCATTTCAAAAAAAATTTATCATAATATATTTATAAAAACACATAGGAAAAATTTAAAGAACTTCAATTCATGCTTATAAAATATTGACTTGAATCTTTGCTTTATTTTGAGCTAGATGGTACACCCTATAATTTTGATTACCCACGGCCTATATGGGTCCATCCTTAACTCGATGGCCAAGCCTCCAATCCAAGTTTGCTGCAAGAATTTGAGTTTTCATAAATTGGTAATACCCCTTTCAGGCATACCGTAGGCATCACCATTTCATGATGTCCTAATTATCTCCCTTTTAGGATAATATCCGTATCGGCAAAATGTAATTTCCAGTAATGAGCCCTTTCACTCAAATGCCTTCTTCGGGTAACCA
The DNA here is from genome assembly GCA_030864225.1 of Capsicum baccatum var. pendulum. NCBI lineage: Eukaryota > Viridiplantae > Streptophyta > Magnoliopsida > Solanales > Solanaceae > Capsicum > Capsicum baccatum. The sequence continues at coordinate 250,175,820 of CM061558.1, forward strand.
TCTATCTTTCTTTGAGCACGATTTTAGCCTCTTAAAACCATGCTTCATACTCAAAACATTCATTTCTTTCATTTTAAGGGAATTTCATAATAGGTACCGTCATACCTAGACTTGCAAGTCGTATCATAACATATCATGTCCTTAGCCCTTCTCATTTAAAACATATTAATGACCACCAAGAGATTTATCATAACACATGAGAGTTCTTATTTCAAATAAACATGAAACATATACAAAACCCTATTTTTTCAATACTTTTACATGTGGTGGCCAACTCTTTCATGAAACACATACAATTCTTCATTAGGAAATAATAGCATTTAGAATAATAATCGCCTCTTTGAAAAACATGTAAAATAATCATGCATAATAAATCAAAAGTCATTTAAAACTCAAAAGTTCTCCTCATTCGTAAAACAACCCCAACATTAGTTATACATAAATATCATGATAAAAAAGGAGACTTATAATTCATGCTCTCAAACCCATCTCACTATTCATAACATGTTAAGACCATAACATTTCACCATGGGAAAGGAAATTTCACAAATCATACACATAAATCACTTTTCAAAACTCATATCATAAATGCACATGATTATAAATCAAGCTTATGGAAAACCCCTATGATAATTACATATTATGATCAAATTGGATTCATAATGCATGCTCTTTAAATGATTTCTCAAAACTCATTATATATATGTAGTTATATAATTTAAATCTTGTTAAAACGATAAACTTATGTCCATGAGATTTAAGATAGTCCCACATACCTTTTGACGGAGAAAAATCAAAGAGAACATTGGAAAAATTGACCTTTGAAGCTAAAATCCTCAACCCTAGGTAGTTTCCCTCTCTTGCTTAAGGAAAGATGATTAGAGTTTTGTAGAGGTGAAATAACGTGTTTAAGACCTTATATTAGTCCAAAGAGGATTATGGACGTTTTAGGGATGGTAAAAGACCTTAATACCCTTTAAATAAATCAAAACAAAACAACATTTGACGCTCGGGAGGGGGCTCCACGATGCAGCCCCATTGCGGACCATAAGGTCTGCAGCGTGGACCAAAATTTAAGCTGGAGGTTTGCCTCGCACCCCAATGCGGACCCTGGACTGTGTCTCACTTAAACACTCATAATTTTTTACTCTAAACTTGGATTGATGAATGGTCGGTGGCATTGTAAATAAGACTCAAAGAAACTTTGATATATTATGGGCCACATAACTCCTCATATTCTAGGAGAAATAATTTGCGGAAGTTGACCCAAGAAAAATTGTATACTAAAATTTGATATGTAGGAAAGTGCTAAACTTAACTTTGAGCTAGGAGATATTTAAGACTTCAATCCATCTCCGAAGATGTTTCCACTATAAGGAATCATTATTATCACTTATTTCTAGCTATAAATCATTGGGTTTGGATCTACATACGTAGGGAAGACGGTTCAAACCTTAACTCGAAAAAGCGGGGTGTTACATTAATGTTATATCAAGATTGAGAATATAAGTACATTTAATAGTTTAGAGAATATGTTTTAACCAGTCAGTCTAAAACAACTATCTCCTCAGTCCTATTCAATACATACAAATTGCACTAGCACGATAGTTAGAACTATGTCATTCTCATAATGAAGACATTCAGATGGTTTGTCTAAATTTTCATCTACGATTGTGAACACATATAAGTTAAACTGTATACACCAAATTATCTACCATATAAGTTGTGGACACATATATGATAATAATCTATTTAATGTAATAATTTATTGAATTGAATAAATAAATAAATAAGTAATTGTTCAATAAATATTACTACATTAAAACATATGGTTTATAGCATATCCTAACAGAGACAAATCGCCATCTAAGAATTTCGCTACTTTAAGACAATTAGAGTTAGTGCTGCAAGGTTTCCCCATTCAGATATCTTTTAGCACTTCTTCTCTCTCGATCTTCCAGACTCCATACATCGTGTTATCGATTTAGCGAATGTTTTATTCATCATCGTTGATGGAGCATTTACAATAAGAAATTCCCTTCATCCAGTATTTATTGAAGGATTTCTGGCTTTTGGACTAAAAGGTGGTGAAATATTCGTTTTCACTTTGGTACTTTTGGGTTAAATTATTACTATTATTTAAAGAGAAAAGTAAAAAGAGAGGTCATTGGTGTGAGACTTTTGATTCTCCTCTAACATAACATATTTGCTTGAATACTTCACCTTTCCATAATATCATGTCACACCTGTTATTTTAACAAAGAAAAAAAATATGTTTTAGTACAGTTTGCTTTGCTGCATAAACGAGTGAAATATGGTACTTGAAACAAAAATAAAACAAAATAAAACATTTTAAGTCCAAGATTCCTGGTGAAAAGAAGTTAAGTGAAAAGGCTAAAAGTTGCAACTTACTGCAAAGTACAATGAAAAACAGTGTGGATCAAAATCTAATTAGTATGTTTAGTTATGTTAGTAGTCTATATATGTATGGCTTTCTCTTGACAAATCAACAAGAAAACATAGTTTCAATGTGCAATTAATTAATTAATTTTTGAGATTAATTGATTATTTATGGAGTAACATATTTTGGCAGTTGAAAATTTTGGATAGACGTCAACTTACTATTATGTTCAAATAGTATAAGTAGTTTTCTCACTACTAACACAAAGGATTATGATGAGATGAATAAGATCTTTCCACTTTTATTCAGATGACTCAGATTCGAGTCCTAAATATAGAAAAATTATGATAAAGAATGTGACATGAATTCAAATAAATAAAAATCTCAATGCAAATTCCAAAAAAAGAACACTGATACCAAACGGTATCTAAATGAGCACAAAACAGTCCACAATCTTCGTAAAACGGTCCACATGATAAGACACCAAACGAAAACAACAAATACAAACTTAAACAAAAAAGAAGATAGGTAACTTGACACAAAGAGAACACATAATGTAGCAACTAAAGAGTATATTAAACTCTAAAACCTCTATAAAATATGTTAACAAGCATCAAATTCTTATGGTGACCGCCAAGGGAATCAACTCACCTCAAGATCCACCATTTCCAAGCAAAGAACAATATTTTCTTTTCCAAGCTCTAAGGTACAATGACTAGTCCAAGCCCTAACTAAGAACTACACTAAGGTGGTCTACTCTCAAGAGAGAGGATTTTCAATGTCTCATATTTTCATCACTAAACAACTAAAGAGAAAATACCTAATAAGAGACTATATATAGCCTAGCTTATTACATAGTATAATGGTCCAAAATACCCTTAATGAAAGGGGAGGTCATGGGTTGTTTCTTTAACATGTGAAATCCCCAAAATACCCTTAATTAAGGGTGCTTTTTCAATGCTCCAAAACCATGGGGTCACACTTAAAAACTTGTAGTCTCGAATTGGCATCAAATGTAATGCCCACACAATCTTCCACACAAGAGTTTGTTTAATGACATGCTCAAAACGGTTCCTCCATGCATGTTCCCGTATCCTCGAGGTGACCAAGTCTTAAGCCTCTATGTGTTGGCCTCTAAAGATGTCATCAAAAGATAAGATGACCATTTGTACTGTATCATCCTCCCCTTCTTGAAAAGGATCAACCTTGAATCCAAACCTTGCAAAACCGAAGAGAGGACAAACAAATACAAAACTCTCATGGCAAGAGGGTTAGGGTTAGCATAACAAATCATCTCAACGTGTCAAGGTTGCATATATTTACAATATAACTAAGGATCCTTTGAATGAAATATTAAAAACTCAATGAAAGATGTATGAAGAATTTGGTTATGGAATTCACCAAGAGTGACACTTTGCTTGTCATGTAGACCAAGCAACAAGTTGGGTGCACCAACATCACCATTTCCATATTTGGCACCGGGGTCAAATGGGAAGAGTAGCCATAGACACGGGTCTAGACAACACTCCCCTTTCCCATGGTCTCCACCTAAACTAAATAACATACTCTTTACAATAGCATATATATCATCGAAAGAAAATAGAGAGTAGAGGAAAGTATCACTCAAGTCGACTTCTACTAAAGTTCCCTCATGTGTGTACTCACTACTAGTTTCCCAACCATCACCATGAGTACTCTCAACAATAAAGTCACACAAAGTAGAAGTAGGAGTAACTTCCAAGACTACACATTCCTTACCATTAAGAGTACTCTCATCTTCCAAGAAGAGATTTTCATCTTTAGGAGGAATGCTATCACACCATAGTGGGTTAACATATAGGCTATAGTCTCCAAGGTAAGCTATACCATCTTTTTCACCACTAGGCTCATTAGGAGTGTTTATATCATTTTCAAACAAGACGTTATACCTAAAGAGTGCATGATCCAACCCACAAGCATATTTGGAACAAGCAAGTTCCTCACTCTCTAAAAGATCAATATCAAGTTTCAAAGTGGTTTCAAGCACAAGATTGTCCCAAGAATAACTCTCAGGTTCACTTCCCTTTTGTTGACCAACTTTTTCAAATACTTCACTCACTTAAGTTTGATTAATCACATCACACACATACTTAAGTGGTGGACAATTTTCACAAATAGGTTGATCAACATCAATTACACAAGACGATGTACTTCCGTTCAACATATAGGTTTCAATATTAAGTGGACATAAATTGATCTTACAAGAAGAGCCAGTTTGGTCATCAATAGGATCAACTAGTGTATCCATACTCACAACATGTACATCATCAACAAAAGGCAAAGAATCATTAGACTCATAAGTAAGTAAGCTACTACTCACACTCAATGGGATACTAGCCACACAATTATCATTCACATGCACAAAAGTGTAAGAGTTAGCTATTTTACCCTGAAGTTTTTGAGTCGCCTCTCCTTTTTCGTGTTGTGAATGTCCACCACAAGCTTGGGCAGCAACTTCACTTCAGCATTGTTCTCCTCCACTTGCCATGTCGGTAACTACACAAATGTTCTTATAAATAGAAAGATAAACAATGTTAGCTCGGTTTGATGGTAATTCCCTTACTTTGCTCCACACAACCTCTCCTTTTTTCACTCTCGAATTACCACCTTGCATACCCTTACTCCTCTCAATCTTTTATCTCTCATAAGCATTCGGATTGGAGTAAGTATTCATTTCTCTTTGCGGCTCGGGCAGCATATATGTCATGAGGTGATTTCCCCACCGGTCTCTTACAACATTAGGCCAATTTTGCACATTTGGAACTCTATATTGTGCAAACCAATCAACACCTAAGCATATATGACCATATGTCAATAGAATAATATCGAACCACACTTCTTTATGGTATTCAAATTAGGAAAAGACAACTTTGACCCTCTAGGTAACCTTAAACCCATCCAAGAAATATGGAATAAGTAAAGGCTCGTGAAATAACCCCAAGTAGCCAACCATGGATGGAAGGATGTAGTTTTTATAGTACCTATCGTTTAATACAATGAGGCAGCCCGGTATCCCACAAATGGTCACCTTTCCAGAGTGTACACTCCTTCTCAGATCAACATTGTAAGGCACACCAGTACCTCTCAATTTTGGAGATGCATACCCTCTTCTTCTCGTTAGACAACCTCCAATAGAGCTAGTATAACCATTCACACTATATCGACCTTGATAGGAAGTACTACAAGGTGGAGAATATGAATCTTCACACTCCTCACGTGTACTCTCATTATAGCTCCCATAAGCTTTGCGAACGAAAGGGTTATACCTAACACAAAATCTAGATTCAGAGTGAAAAGTGTAAGACTCCTCACATGCCCCAACGTCATCATAAGATCCATCACGAGGTCCTACATCATCTCCAAGTTCACCATAAGCTCTAGGCACTTTATTCACCTTATTTTCTCCCTCAAAATCATAACTCTCAAATCTGCCCAAGTTTTGATCATGGCTATTTTCATAGCCTCCACAATCTTCCTCAACTTTATAGCCATAAAACTCCCCACTACAATCATAGTGTCCCATGTTATAGTCACAATAATCCCCGGCTATCAAAGACATATTTGTCTTATGTCACCTTTTTACCTACACAATGAACAAACAAGATTAGTAGTAAGAGATTCTCACCAATACTCATATACACCCACCTTTGTGATTCTCACAATTGGAGCGGTGAATATTGAAAGTTGCTTATACTTCGGTAGTCAATAGGATGTCAATTCTACTTGGTGGCCAGAATGGATTCTTGTTTGATCGACTCAAGGTAAAAAACAAAATTTACTTACGAACTTGAAACAAAGAAGTTACTAGGAGTTAAAAACAAGAAAAACACACAAATAACGAAGACACGAAAGAAACAGATTCAATAATTAATCTACAACTAAGTAGGTGATACTAGTTGTTAATTAATTATAGAATCAAAACATGAAACTAATGAAACAATAAAATGAAATTAAGAATCTAAAATTTTTGAGCTTAAGTACTTTCGACGATGATGTGGCAGCCTCTCATTGGTTGATGGAAAATATCAAAAGTTTTGAGAAATGTTTTCTTGTTTTTCAATTTATAGTGATCAATGTTTAATTGGAAGAGTGTATTTTCGGTTTTGAAAGGGAAACAACAAGACTTAGAGGTTTTTCAATGTTCAAAAATAAAAAGGTTTGACTTTTCTTTCACCCTTTTGGCAAAATACCTTTTGAAGCCTTTGTCCCCCTTTCCTCTTTTGTAGGTCTTGGGAAGACCCCTTCCTCTTTTTTGGTAATAAAACCTTTTAAAAATCTTTTGGCCCCCTTTCTTCTTTTATAATAGTTTTGGAATATGTTTCAAGACTAACAAGACCCCACCTTCTTTCTTCTTTAATTTTAGATCAAACAAACCACTTTCTCTTCAATAAGATATGAAGATGTTGAAGAACACCAACAACACCAACAACACAACTTTGAATCTTGGAGTTATAAGGCTCACGTTAGACCTCTCAAACATGAACAACATATATTCAAGCTCCAATCATCAACAACAGCATCAACAAAATATTTTTTCAGCCACCAATCTTCAACAACAACATCAACAAAATATTTTTCCAGCCACTAATCTTTAACAACAATATCAACAACCTTCCAACATTCAAGAACCACTCGGATTTAGCTCAAATTTTAGACGTAGACTCTATTAGTGTTAGTGAAGAAGGGAATAACACTAGAAACAAGAAAACACACAAAAAATACAAGAAAACTAAGCCGCAAATCTCGGCCCAAACACAAAAAGGGGGCAAATTACTTGTTTTTTTTTTGCATTTTTTTTAGTTTTTCCAACACTATTTTTGTGATTTTTCAAGATAGCAAGCCCAAGATTGATCTCGCAGGAATACAATCAATGATGACTCTGATACCAAATGATACCAAACGATATCTAAATAATCACAAAACAGTCCACAATCTTCGTAAAACAGTCCACACGATAAGACACCAAACAGAAACAACAAACACAAACTTAAATGAAAAAGAAGATAGGTAACTTGACACAAAGAGAACACATAATGTAGCAACTAAAGAGTATATTAAACTCTAAAACCTCAACAAAATACGTTAACAAGAACCAAGTTCTTACGGTGACCGCCAAGGGAATCAACTCACCTCAAGATCCACCGTTTCCAAGCAAAGAATAATATTGAATTTTCCAATTCCTAAGCAACAATGGCTAGTCCAAGCCCTAACTAAGAACTACACTAAGGCGGTCTACTCTAAGGAGAGAGAATTTTCAATGTCTCATATTTTCATCATTAAATAACTAAAGAGAAAGACCTAATATGAGACTATATATAGCCTAGCTTATTACATAGTATAATGGACCAAAATACCCTTAATAAAAGGGGAGGTCATGGGTTGTTTTTTTAACATGTAAAATCCCCAAAATACCCTTAATGAAGGGTGCTTCTTCAATGCTCCAAAATCATGGGGTCACACTTAAAAACTTGTAGTCTCGAATTGACATCAAATGTAATCCCCACGCTATTTTTCACACACAGGTTTGTTTAATGGCATGCTCAAAACGGGTCCTCCATGCATGTTCTCGTATCCTCGAGGTAACCAAGTCTTGAGCCTCTATGTGTTGGCCTCTAAAGATGTCATCAAAAGATAAGATGGTCATTTGTCCCGTATCACCCAAACAACAAGTGGGAAACAAAAATACAACTTTAATAAAAGTATTATGAAAAAAAAAGTGTGGAACAAAATCTAACATGTTTGATGTGTCCGTTGCCTAGCTATGTATGACAATTTCTCTTGACATATCAAATGAAAAAAGTAGTTTTGATGTGCAATTTGTTTAACCAAAATTTTGAGATCACCATATATAGTTGATTATTTATGTTATAAGTAATTGGCAATTGAAAAATATATTTTTTGAATTTTGCAAAAATGTTTTTAAACCTGTACCATATTTTCTAAAAATACATAAGTATTGGAGGACTCGACACTCATACTGCATACATTGACATTTGTTAAGAGTTTGAGCAACATAGATTGAGCATGTAAATAGTTTTAAACTATGATACCCCTTAAAGTTGAAATGAAATGAAACAAAACAAGTTTTAAAAAAAAAAAACATAAACCTAATGAAGGGAATCCTTCCCTAATTTTCCACATCTTTGACTATGGGATTTCAAGGACATAAAAAAAGATGAATATAGTTTACTATTCTCATAAAAGTCAATGTGAGTGCATAGTCAATTAACAAAATATTGTACAAAAATTCTTTACAATATACCTATACATAGAGTTTAATTTCATTATATATTTTTTGTGAATCAACAAGAAAATAGTAGTTTTGCGATGCAATTTACCTAAAAATTAATGGATATTAAACTGGAAAGAAAGAGAGTTAATTTGGGAAAAATTACGAGGCAGGGTCCTCTTTTCCTTGGATGAGAAAGTTTGAACAACATAATGATCAGAATTAGAGAGGTATTTTGTAGGTTGGTGCAAAGTATATTTTTCATTCTTTCCAACCATCGAATATTCTTCCTCTATCCTTAACTATCGTAACATTTTAAAAAAAAAAACCTAATATTCATTTTGAACCAGACTAAAAAGAAAGAATGACACATCAAATGAACTTCCCCGTGTTCCTTTTTAATTTTGTGCTCTCTTCTGCTTCTGGATGTCGCCTAATATCATTAGACATACTAATTGCATATGTGTGTCGGATCCATGTTGTCCCAATGGCCATGAGTTTGTTTGACGTGCTTCTTGCTATTTTTACTAATATTTGCACTACACTTTTTAATGATGGCAAAAGAGGGAATCATGTAATAAGAATAGATCTATCTTGGTCTTGATGTAAGCGTATAGTGTGTGCATTATTTGTCAGTCATAAAAAGGGGAAATAATAGGGAACATGGTGTATGGTTTTGATTATCAAAAAAAGAACTAGGTTCACAATTTGCTTATGGATTGTAATTACAGATAAAACTAGTAAAGTAATGCACATAACAGCTTATGGGAGGAAGGACAGAAGCACATAAAAGGAAAATATGTATCAACAAGCTGGTCAATATCCTAGTTGGAGCAGCTGAAGCATTAGAACATTTTCAGAAACAGTTTCAACAAGATAGGAATGCCACCAGTTTTCCATTGTTATCTCACATTCCTGAACTTATTTTTGATGAGGAGAATACAGTTTTGGGGGCAATTATTCCAGATGGCGAAGAGGTGAAAAATGTAGTTTTTAGACTTAATAATGATAGCTCTAGTACTAATGGTCTTACTGGAAGATTCTTTCATGTATGTCGATATTGTAGGCTTATGATTTATCTTACTGGAAGATTCTTTCATGTATGTTGGGATATTGTAGGCTTAGACATCATAAGGATGGTGCAAGACTTCTTTGCTTTTAATACACTTTTGAAGTCCATAATTCATATTCATCTGGTCCTCTTACCCAAGAAGAAAAATGTTCGATCCTTCTCAAATATGAGACCTATTAGCTTGAATAATTTTATACACAAGATTCAGTCTAGAAATATCCATGATAGACTAGAGAATATGCTGCCGGATCTGATCTCATTTAGTTAATCTGGTTGTCAGAGAAGTACTCCTTCCGTTTCGGAATAAGTGAATTGTTGAGATATTTATTAGTGTTTCAAAATAAGTGAATCATTGAATTTTTTTCCAAATATACCCTTATGATTTGACAACCAATTAACTTTTGAAAAAGTATTACAAGGTCAACTTTTTCTTTTTTGGGGTAATAATGAAAAGTTATGTTAAATTTATGTCTTTAATGTTTTTTTCTTAATCTGTCTGTCAAAATCCAATAATTCATTTATTATAAAACGGAGGGAGTATTATTGAAAATATTACTAGCTCAAGAGTTGGTAACCGACATTACCAAAAAAGGAAAGCCTACTAATGTTGTCATAAAGCTTGACATAGCTAAAGCTTGTGATAGAGTCATGTTTTTTCCCTATGAAAGTTCTAAAGAAGAAAGGTGTAAACACATAATTTTGTCCCTCCCAAGAGTGTATTTTTATTCATTTACCCTATCATATCGTGTACCCTCAATCATGTGATAATTTCTCCACTAGAAGACAAAATAACAAATCCCTAACAAACCCAAACCCCAATATTCTTTTGGTAACAAAATTAACCCCTCGATAAAATTTTGACAACACATCACCACCCTATCCCTACCCCACATAACCCTTCCCTCACATTTCTTTCCTTTTGGGCAACAATACACTATATACACACTACACCTCACACAAAATACAATCACTCACAAGGGGATTTGGGCCATAGGTGACAAAAGAGTTTTAAAATGAGGTGTAGGTGACACAAGTTTTAATTATTAGGTGGAGGTGACAATTACTTTATTATGGATTAAGAAAGTTGGAAAAGTTTGAAAATAACCCACAAGTTTTTAAATTTACACTTTGATCCAAATGTTAGCCTATATAACGAAAAACGGAGGAAAAAAGGGTGTCTTTCTCTCTCTTCTCATCCATTATTGTTTTCTCTCTCTTAGCGATTTTTGTTGTTCATTATTGCTGCTGCTTCATTCATCATGTTCTGATTCATTATCATCATCTTCTACTTCATTATCATCTTCACCTTGTTCTTGTTGACCATTTGTTGTTGTTGTTGTTACCGCTACTGTTGCTATTTGACTAATTTCTTAGTTCAAATTATGTTTTGAACATCACTTTTCACTTTGGCATTACTTCATAGGAGACGTTGGTAAGTCAAATTATGATTTTTAGTTGAATTTGTCATTTGGGTAACTGCTATTGTGTTGTTGTTTTTCAACAATGGATAGAACCCAATCATGAATCCAACATAAGATCCATCTGTTTAAACAGATAAATCATCTATTGTGATAGATGAGATATTTGTTTCAATGAAAGATTGATATGTTGGATTCATGTTTAAATAGATGGTCATTTGTTGCAACATTTGACATATATGTTGCAACAGATTAGTTACCTATTGCAACAGAACCTGAAAATGATTCCCACATCTGTTACAACAGATTAATAACCTGTTGGAACAGGTAAGTCATTTGTCCCAATAGGTTAATTATCTGTTGCAACTATCACTCATCTGTTGGAATCAGCTTTAAAGGTGATTTAGTTGTAACATCAATTCCAACATGCGCTTTATCTGTTGCAATAGATATTTAGGAGCGTAACATGAATCCCAACAGGTAAGAATCTGTTGTGACTCATCACTTACCTATTGCAACAGATAACACATCTATTGGGATTCATTCACAGAACTATGAAGTCATTATCAACTTTTTTAACAAATGACTTTATTTAGGTAACACTAATGGAGGGATCAATCACAATAGGGGTGGAATGTCATGGTCAATGGGTCGAGAAGAGCAATCGATATGTATGGCGTTGGAAGGAGGGTGAAATGATAGAAACGATAGCTATGACAGTCCAAAGTGATGTTTCGTATAATGATTTTGTGAACTTAATCATCAGCTTTTGTGGACTGAATTATTAACCAAAAGAATTCGCCATCAGCTACATGCACAACTCCTTTGAAAATCAGAGGGTACTGCCTTTCAAGATAACCGATCAGGTTTGGTTGCATACTTATCTAAGTCATTCAACCAGGCCAGTGTTAAGGGTGTACATAGTTGAAAAGGTAAGAGAGAATGAGAACCAAAATGTAGAAGAAGAAAAAAAAGAAGAAAAAGAAGACTCCTTTGATGATCGGTTGGATAATTAGACATAAATATTCCAGATGATGATCAAACACCTACGCCCATTGATGCAACCAATACAATGTGCAGTTTTTCTCAATCGACACAGTCTGGAAATCTTCAAGACGACGGGACCGACTTTTTTATTGGAATGTCATTCAAGGACAATAATGAACTATCTAACACTTTGTTTATTTCTTGCTTGAAAAAAGATTTCAGAATAAAGAAGGTGATTAATTTGAGTAGTATCTTTTGCTTCAAATGTTCTAATTCGAACTGCAAGTGGTGGTTGAGAGCGGTGAAGTACGCAAGTGCTGATAGATTCGTCATTTATAAACATGAAAAGCATCACACATGTGGTTCAGAGCACATCTCGGGCCAAAACCCTCACGCCACGGCAAAGGTCCTCGGTGAATATTTCAAGAGTAGTTTCCCCGATGGCAAAGGCTCTTCAACAAGGCTTTTGGCCAATTAACTCCTTACGAATTTGGGTGTCCTGGTCAGTTATTGAAAGGTATATACATCCATGGAGATTGCCAAAGACCTGGTTAGGGGGACACTCGAGCATGGGTATGAAGTCTTGGATACTTACCGTTACATGATTGAGTCCACAAATCCCGGAAGTAAGACGACATTACATCTGGATGAAAACGGAAGGTTCAAGTACATTTTTGTATCCTATGGTGCTTGGATTCAAGGTTTTTGACATTTGAGAAAAGGAATAGCCGTCAACGGTACCTTCTTGAGGAGCAGGTATAATGGAGTTCTGCTAGCGGCGGTGGCGCAGGATACGGAGAATCATAAATTTCCTATCACTTTTTGTGTAGCAGACAAAGAATGTGATGCCTCTTATGATTTTTTTTGAACAACTGCGACGCTGCGTCGAATATACCGAAGCGTTATGTTTTGTATCGGATAGGCATCCAAGTATTCCAAAGATGGGTTCACTTTTCTTCACTTCAGCTTACTTTGGTTGTTGCATCAGGCATCTTGGAGAGAATATTCGAAGCAACTATCACAATGAAAGGGTCATCACCTTTTTTTATAGAGCAGCTAAAGCATATAGTAGAGAGGAGTTTATAGACCATTTCAATCAAATAGCGGATGTGAATCCCAAGGTAGCAAAATTTCTCGTATGTGTCAATTTCGAGAGATGGAGCCGGAAATTTTGTCCAGCAAATAGGTACATTCTTATGAATTTAATGTCTTGTTTAATTTACAAGTTTAGTATGATGTCGTACTAAGTGATTCTTTTCTATACGTACAATATTTTGACATCAAACATAGCTAAATTGGTGAATTCATTGTTTGGCGATGAAAGAGAATTTCCCATCAAGGTTATGTTTGAAAAAATAAGCGAGAAGTATAGCAATTTTTTAAACGAAAGGTGTGTGCAGTTCAAGTGCCCAGAATTTTTTTCTCAAAATTGAAAAGAAAATATCAATAAACATCAGTTTGGGGAATAGGTTATTCTCTCATAAAATAGCAGATTACAAATTCCGTATCACCGATCATGGTGATGCTGCTACGGTCAATCTTCAAACAAGATCTTGTACGTGTAGAGTTTTTCACTTGGACAAAATACCTTGTCCACATGCTATGGCAGCCCTTTGAGCTCAATACGTCCATAAATATGGACCTGAAGTTTACGAGCACTCCTCTCAATTTTGGTGGAAAAATATGAAATGGCATATAGTGGGCATATTACTCTGGTGCCTCCCGAAGAATCTTGGGTTGTTTTAGTAGAGCTTATGGGGAGATTATTACCTCCTCCATATATTGACCCGAGCACTATCAAACCGGGAAGAAATCCATATAAAAGGAGGTGCGGAGTTGGATAATCATTTTCATCAAGAAGAAATAAGTGCTCCATATGTAAGTGCGCTGGCCACAAAAGAACTACATGCCTAAATCATAATCCACCATGATCGTTGTAATTGTAGAAACTTGTGTTGTTGTTTATTTATTTGTTGTGGACTTTTATATATTTAACTCATTGTTGTGATCCCAATGTTATCATTTATTATATATAAAATGTCGTTTTTTAAATAACTTGTGCATCAATAAAAAGAGGCAAAACATGAACTAAGTAATACAGCAGACCACAATTATTCTCAACAGTTGCACAAACAACTGGAATGCTTTTCTCTAACAGATGACAAATCTGTTAAAACAGATGGATAATTTGTTGAAACCCAACAGATGACCAATCAGTTCCAACACATGGTCCATCTGTTGAAAGAACTCAAAAGCCAAAATTGCTAGTGCTACTGGATTCAACATTGGCTCCAACCGTTGACATGTTAACATGTATTAGATTAGAAGAAATAGACATAATGAAAATTGAATAAGAATTAAATGCCAAAGTCTGACTAAAAGTAAAATTCTTCATTAAAAGAAAAATAAAATACATTAGGTATAGATCCGATATAGAAAAATTAAAATACATACGCTAAAACAAAAAACACATTCTAATTATTATTATCATTATTGACAGCCGACCAATCAACTAGAAGCAACAGGGCTCTCATCAGCCTTTGCATCTCTCTGAAAATCGTCGCTCTCACAATGACCAACTCGCTCTAAAGGTTATTAACCTTCCTTTGAAGTTCCCACACCGTGTCGCGTAGAATAACAATGTCCAAAAAAGGATCAACCATATCTAGAACACGCATGAATTAATAAATGTAAAGAAAAAATTTCAAAATGTAATACAACATATACGATCAACTGATAAATTTACACCAGAAAAAAACATACCTCACCAAGAAAGGAATATGCTCTTTGAAGAGAAGTGGTTGAAGATGTCACACGAAAGGAAAAAATACAAGAAATAAATAGAGTTGAATGAAGACTAAGGAGGGACCTATTTATAGAGAATTGAATCTGGACGTGTCAGACCAAAATGCAGGACTGGTCAAGTCCATTGTATTAATTTACATTCAAACTTGTGGCATTTTGTTTTCTGTGAAAAGTCACGACTTTTTTTTTTACATTAATTACTTCTCACCTTTTCATAGCGGTTTGAGACTATATAAAAGCTATTATTATTGAGCTATTGCAATAGATCATCCAACATTTTTAACAGATTTAGTATCTGTTGCAACAGATGGATTGAATGTGCAACAGACGGCTGTCAAAATAGATTTATCATCTGTTGCAAAAGATGGTTTGTATATGCAACAGATCAGATATCTGATGTAACTTATGTATTATCTGTTGTGACAGATAGACAGTATATGTTGGAGGAGATGTTTCGATATCTTCTAGCAGCTGATTCATCAGTTTTAGTTTCAACAGATGGAGTATTCGGTTCATTAGCTGTTTTGAATGTGTTAGATAAAAAGTCTTCATCTCTTTTTAATAGTCCCTCTGTTTCATATTAGTTGGGCCCTATGGGCTTGGAACACCAATTAATAAAAATATAAATTAGGTGATTATTTTACCAAATTGGCCTTATTAATTATGATTTGAAAGTATAAATATGAATAATATACTTTATGTAGTCATTTAATAATAGGGGTAATCTTGGAAGAATATAATAAAATTATCTTGATTTTATAAATAGGAACGCTAGATTGAAACAAACATTTTTAGCAAGAAGTAATCACATGCGTGTAGATGAATAAAAAAAAAGTCTGGTCTATCACAACAGATTTACCATCTGTTGCAACATATGGATTAGACAGATAGACCATATGTTGGAGGAGTGATGATAGGCGTATTTACACGCCTAAAGTACTATAATTGACCCATATTTTATCTAAGTTTTGAGGACAAAATATATAATTCATGCACTTTTAGTCCTTTTTCCTGTAAGTGAGCTAACAAACGTGATTAGCAAGTTTTCAGGTATAAATGATGCAGATTTCAGCATTTTATGGATAACTTGACGCCAAAGGAAGCTTCACGAAAGAAGGGAAGGAGATCTTGGATGTCTAGGACCAAAAGTGACGCATGGGAAACCTGTCCCAGGCAAAAACAACATTTCTCAAGACTTTGGGGATCAACAGTAACTGATTAGGATTAGGATAATGATGCAGTAATTTATTAGGATTAGGATAAGTACGCAGTAGCCTAGTAGGAATAGGATATGGATATTATAAATACCCTATTTTGCTGTAGTTTTTAGAAACATCATTATTCTCATAATTCACTACTACTTCTAATTCTTCCATTAATTCTACTTTTTATTCTTCTATTCATCTATTCAATTCTTAAATTCCACAACAAGAGAAACGCTACTTTGAAAGGGAGTTCACGCCTAAAGCCATACCACAAACGCTACTTTGAAAGGGAGAAACGCTACTTTGAAAGATTTTTTCCGTCATCCAAAAGAGCACAATTGAGAGATGAAATCAACAACTTTTGGCAGCTTCCAACCGAAGCTCTTCATGAAACATGGGAGAGGTTCAAGACGAAGCTAATGCGTTGCCCAAACCACCATATGACCAATGTTCACCTAATGGAGATACTATACAGATCCTTGAATTCAATAACTAAACCAGTGGTGGATAATGCGGCTGGAGGATCTTTTATGGACCTCACCTTTGGTCAGGCAAGCAATATACTAGACCGGATGACAAAGCAAAGTAGAACTTGGCATACCAGGGAATCTGAGGTAGCAAGCCCCACTTTATCTATTGGCATGACTGCAGACCAAAGGAGAAGAGAAGAAGAACGCGATCAAGATATGGCGCACATGAAAACACAAGTGGATCTTCTTACAAAGTATCTCTTATTAGGGAAGACCGAAAAAGTCAAAGTTGTTGCGTCAAAAGGAAGAGACGAATCTAATTCGGAAGAAGAGGCCAACTACTTAAACAATCAGGGGGGTTTTCGAGGCAATACCCAAGGAAACTAAGGTCGGAACTATTATGATAAATCTGGAAACAAGGACCAAGGTAGTTGGAAGAACAAGAATGACAAGAGTGGTTTGTATGTTCCCCCAGGGAGACGTGATGCCACTGCATCTAGTTCTGCAAATATGGAAGACATGATGGCTAAACTGTTAAAAGGAGTAGAGGCAACCAGCGCGGGAGTAACTGAGGTAATAAATGATTTATCCTCGATGAAGAAATTGATTGACTCACATTCCACTTCAATAAAACAAATAGAGCAGCAGTTGAGCAAACTTTCGGCAGTACTCAATCAAAGAAAGGCTGGCACCTTACCTAGCGACACCGTGCAAAATCCAAGGAATGATGGATCATGCATGGCTATTACTACTCGAAGTGGTAAGGTGCTGGAAACTTCATCCAAAGGAAAGCAAGTGGTCGACGATGTAGCGGACAATGATGATAAGGCTAATGGAGAAAATGCAGTAGAAGCCAACCACGACGTCCATGACATCACACCAAGTATATTGCAGCCTGAAAAAACTGAAATACGGAAGCAAGAGGAGAAGAAAGCTGTGGAGAAAACAATCCCACTTCCACCACCACCTTTTCCTCAAAGATTGAAGAAGATTGCGGATTATACAAGGTTTAGCAAATTCATGACGATGTTAAAGCAGCTGACCATAAATGTTCCGTTGGTGGAGGCACTAGAACAAATGCCTGGGTATGCGAAATTTATGAAATATCTTTTGACAAAGAAGCGGGCAGCAAGCTATGAGTTGAAAGATATTGTGCATCATTGCAGTGCAATTGCTACCCGATCACTAGTTCAGAAGAAGGCCGACCCCGGTGCTTTCACTATTCCATCACAGTTGGTTCTTTAAATTTTGCCAAGGCATTATGCAATTTAGGAGCCAGCATCAATTTGATGGCATTATCTATTTACAAAAAGTTGGGGTTGGGTGATCCTACTCCAACCAATATGAGGCTCGTAATGGCGGATAGGTCGGTATAACGACCTGTTGGTATTCTATGTGATGTATTGGTAAAGGTTTCTTCATTCATCTTTATGGCAGACTTCGTTATTTGGATTGTGAGGCATATTCAGAAGTTCCCATAATCTTGGGGCGCCCTTTCCTTGCAACAGGAAGTGTGCTTATTGATTTAAGAGCTAATGAGCTTTTATTCAGGATAAATGACGAAGTAGTTCACTTTGATGTGTGTAAATCAATGAAGCAACCCAAAGAGCTGAGTGTATTCTCGGTGGCTGATGTTTACTTTGATGATGAGAAAGAATTACTTGAAGAGGAGCAAATTATTGATGACCCATTGGCGGTTGTGCTCATGAATGTTGAGCATCAGGATGCTGAAAATTATGAAGAGACTATTGATGCTCTAATAGGATTTGGATCATATCCTCATGCTCCCAAAAAGCTGGACCTTGATCTCAAAAATCGACCCACACCACCAGCTAAACCATCTATTGAAGAACCACCCACATTAGAATTGAAAGAGCTGCCTAGCCATTTAAAGTATGCATTCTTAGGAAGAGGAAACACACTTCCAGTCATTGTGGCGGCAGCTCTCATTGCTATTCTATGGAAGTATATAAGAGCCATTGGTTGGACCATCGTTGATATTATTGGTATCCCACCTGGAATTTGTACACACAAGATTCAGCTTGAAGAAAATTGCACACCCACTATTGAGCATCAAAGGCGTCTAAATCCACCTATGCAAGAAGTGGTGAAGAAAGAAATTATTAAGTGGTTAGATGCGGGGGTATTGTATCCAATCTCTGACAGTACATGGGTAAGCCCGGTACAATGTGTTCCCAAGAAAGGAGGCATGACGGTAGTAGCGAATGAGAAGAATGAGCTTATTCCACCCAGACCCGTCACCGGATGGAGAGTATGCATGGACTACCGAAAGCTGAATTCATGGATGCTCAAAGATCACTTTCCAATGCCATTCATGGACCAAATACTTGATCGATTAGCGGGAAAAGACTGGTTTTGTTTCTTAGACAGTTATTATGGCTATAATCAGATTTGTATTGCCCCCGAAGACCAAGAGAAGACAACGTTAACATGCCCATATGGTACGTTTGCCTTTAAACGTATGCCATTCGGGCTATGTAACGCACCAGCCACCTTTCAGCGTTGTATGATGTCCATCTTTTCTGATATGGTTGAAGATACTTTGGAGGTATTCATGGACGATTTTTCAGTTGTGGGAAAGTCATTTGAATCGTGTTTGGTAAACCTAAGTATGGCATTGCAAAGATGTGTAGAATTCAACCTAGTGCTGAATTGGGAGAAGTGCCACTTTATGGTTAAGGAAGGCATCGTTCTTGGGCACAAAATCTCCGAAAAAGTAATTGAGGTTGATCGAGCTAAAATTAAAGTCATCGAGAAGCTACAACCTCCAATTTCCGTAAAGGGAGTTCGTAGTTTCCTCGGACACGCAGGTTTCTATCGGCGGTTCATCAAAGACTTCTCCAAAGTGGCTAGTCCATTATGCAAACTTCTGGAGAAAGATGCAAAGTTTGACTTCAATGAAGATTGTTTGAAGGCATTCGAATGCCTCAAAGGGAAGCTAATTGAAGCTCCTATCATGGTAGCTCCAGATTGGTCCCTACCGTTTGAAGTCATGTGTGACGCCAGTGGGGTAGCTTTGGGCGCTGTACTTGGCCAGAGAAGGGAAAAGTTATTCCATCCTATCTATTATGCGAGCAAGGTCCTGAACGAAGCCCAAAAGAACTATACTGTCACAGAACAAGAGCTCCTAACGGTTGTGTATGCTTTTGAAAAGTTTCGTGCTTACTTGTTGGGAACCAAAGTGATCGTTCATACAGACCATGCAGCTCTGAGATACCTAATGACGAAGAAGGACGCAAAGCTGAGGCTAATTCAATGGGTATTTCTGCTGCACAAATTTGATTTCGAGGTAAAAGATAAAAGGGGTTGTGAGAACCAAGTGGCTGACCATCTATCTAGACTTGAGAACGAGTATATGGCGCAGCCTGAAATCGAGATTGATGATGCATTCCCTGACGAGGAGATCCTAGCCACGATAATGGAAAAGTTACCATGGTATGCCGACTTTGTGAATTTTGTGGTAAGTAATGTTGTACCTGCAAATTTATCTTTCCACCAAAAGAGGAAGTTTATGCATGATGTAAAACACTACTTTTGGGATGAGCCATATTTGTTTTGACGATGCGCGGATGGTGTTATCCGGCGATGCATATCTGATGATAGGCGAATTTACACGCCTATATCAATATATTTTGCCCATATTTGTGCCATGTTTTGAGAACAAATTATATATTTCATGCACTTTTAGTCCTTTTTCCTGTAAGTGAGCTAAAGAACATGATTAGCAGAGTTTCAGGTATAAATGATGTAGAATTCAGCATTTTGTGGATAACTTGACGCCAAAGAAAGCTCACGAAGGAAGGAAAGGGAGCTTGAACGCCTAAAGGACCAAAAGTGATGCATGGAAAATCTATCCCGGGCTAAAACAGCATTTCTGAAGACTTTGGGGACTAGCAGTAACTTATTAGGATTAGGATAATGATACATTGACCTAGTACAATTGGGTTAAGTATTTCATTAGCTTATTAGGATTAGGATAATGATACATTAACCTAGTACAATTGGGTTAAGTATTTCATTAGCTTAGTAGGAATAGGATATGGGTATTATAAATACCCTATCATGCTAGAGATTTTTATTCATTCCTCCCTTAGTGGAGAGATTCATTCACTTACTATTCCAACAATTCTAATTCTTCCATTAATTCTATTTTTCTTCCATTCTTCTATTAAATTCCACAACAAGAGAGACGTTACTTTGCAAAGGACTTCACTCCATCCTCACCCTTATATCTAACGTGCAAATCTTTATTGGGGTACAATGATCATGTTTATTGTGACTTCCTTCGCACTCATGGGTAACTAAACCTCTCTGTTGGGGTTATGAAATCCGTATGAGATACCATCTAAAGCTATGAGTTTGTGAATTCGTGACACGTGTGTTGCTTATATCATTATTCTCTTCATCTTAATCTAAATTCTTTGTGGCTGCAGACGCGTAGAATACGCCAATATAACATTTAACTTGTTCGAAAGAAAAGTTATATGTTTGGAAAAGAGATAATGTCAAGGTAGTAGGGTCCCATCCCCTATTAAAATGTTAGTGCCGTAACTGGATTAACCTCTTGGAGAATTCGTACCGTTAGACACGCTTTAAGCTCGAAAGAGTTAAAGTGAAATAATCCTCGAATAGGTCGAAAGACGCCTGGATTTACCATCGAATACAATTCTCTATAAGCACATACATGTCTGAATTCAACACACTCATAGCCAATAGAGACGTATAACTCAGAAGGTGGACATAACCCCAACTCCGCAATTCTCATTGTCTCACAACCTACGAAACATTCTTTCCTTTTTACTTTGCTATTTTCAGTTTTTACTTTAATATTTTGGTTACACATTACAATCCCCCCTTTTTACGAGACTTGCACTAAAAGTCTAGTAATCCTTGCTTACTTGTTGGCCAAGCTATTCCCTGTGGGATCGACACTCAACCCAGGTTGGGTTCTATATTTGCTAACGACCGCTTTACACTCCTACGAGAGCTGTAGATTGAGAGTTATCAATATCCCATGTAGAGGTGCCTAATATATTGGAAGCCTGTCACACTTCCCAAGTTGGAGGACATCACGCAGGTAATCAAACAGCAAGAAAGGTATTGCAAAGTGGATATTATTGGCCGTCGATATTTAGAGATGCCTACGAATTTGTGAGAAGATGCGACCAATGTCAGAGGCAAGGTGCGATTTCAAAACACCATGAGATGCCCATGTCAAAAATTCTTGAAGTCGAGCTCTTTGATGTATGGGGTATTGATTTCATGGGTCCATTCGTAAATTCGTTCGAAATGAAATACATCCTAGTCGCTGTAGATTATGTTTCAAAATGGGTTGAAGCAGTAGCGTTGGCTGACAATGAAGGAAAACGTGTTGTAGCATTCTTGAAGAAGGATATCTTCTCCCGCTTTGGAGTACCACGTACTATCATAAGTGACGGAGGATCTCACTTTTGCAACAAGCTATTCAAATCCGTGTTGGCAAAATATGGTGTCAAAAAACATAAGGTAGCCACACCTTATCACCCACAAACTAGTGGGCAGGTAGAGGTTTCCAATCGAGAGATCAAGCAAATCCTTACAAAGACGGTAAATGCTAATAGGAAAGATTGGTCTCGGAAGGTGGACGATGCACTATGGGCTTACAGGACTGCATTCAAAACGTCAATTGGCATGTCCCCGTACCAACTAGTTTATGGGAAGGCTTGTCACTTACCTATTGAGCTCGAGCATAAAGCATTATGGGCGTTGAAGCGATTGAATTTGAATTGGGATAATGCAATAAATCTGAGATTGGAGCAGCTGAACGAGATGGATGAATTCCGTCTACATGCTTATGAAAGATCAGACCTATACAAGGAGCGGATGAAAAAGTATCATGATCAGCGGATTGTTCAACAAAACTTTTAAAAGGATGATATGGTACTCCTCTTTAATTCCAGATTGAAGCTATTCCCAGGTAAGTTGAAGTCCAACTGGTCTGGTCCGTACAAAGTTAACCAAGTCTATTCATCTGGAGTAGTTGAGTTGAAAGACAATAATGGTGTTGTCTTCAAGGTGAATGGCCAACGAGTAAAACCTTATATCGGTCCTCTCGGCTCAATAAATTATATGGCCATCACTTATCTTGACGAAGTCTAAGTACTCGAGATAACTATGTCGTTCCGCGACAATAAATCAAGCGCTTGATGGGAGGCAACCCATCATTTTTAATTGTTTTTGTTGTTTTTGTTTTCCTAGGATTTTGTTGGGCCACGACCAAAACTAAGGCGCTTGATGGGAGGCAACCCATCGTTCTAATCATTTTTGTTGTTTTTGAGTAAATGTAGGTGCAAGAGGTGTAAAAGAGGAGATTGGTTTCAAATTTTGATTTGGAAGTATTGCATGTTGAAGGTGGTAAGTTAGTAATGAAGAAGAAAAAGGCTATGGATTAGGCATTGCTTATGAAAATATAGGCAACAAAAAAGGCTAGGCCTATGTAAAACTAGTCCACGAACAAGGCAAAGCCTATGCTATGGCCTAAGCTCTCGGAATCTAGTGTGCCATAGCATAGGCGCCGCCCATGCCCAAGTATGCCATAGCATAGGCGCCGCCTATGCCAATGCCTTTTGTCTCTGAATCTCATATGCTATGCAAAAGGCGCCGCCTATGCCTAACAATGCCATGGCATAGGCGCCGCCTATGCTCAACAATGCTTTGCAAAAGGCCCCGCCTATGCCAAGCATAGGCAAAGCTTTAGGCGCCACCTATGGTCACTTCTTGTCTCCAAATCCAATTTTAAATGGGTCAAAACCCGAACCAAGACTCTCCTATAAATAAGAGACTTAGTCTTTGACCAAAAACACATTGCAAACCTAGCATAAGCGCCGCCTATAGTCTCCAAATCCACTCAAAAATTTTCCTTTTGCTCTTTCAACTTTGCAAGAACATCATCCAAAGGCATCAACCAAGTAAATACTTCTTTGTTCTTCATTTATATTCCGTAAGTACTACACTACTATGCATATTATGAATCGCTAAATCTTGAAGTAGTATTGGTGATTTAAATGTGGTTGATGTGTTGTGATACAACTAAGTGAGTGAAAGAATACGTAAGAATGATCTTAACATGTTTTCAACTTTAATTTGATTTTGATGCACTGTCATACTTTTGCGGAATTAACATGGTCAAGAAAATTGCATAATCTTGTCAATAGAAATCTTACATGTTGGAATGACTTGTTCATCGAGACAAGAATTATGGTTGACTACCAACATATGAGGTTGTGATTATTTCTAGATGCTATACCTTGATTCAATCACTATGTAGTAAGTCTTGATATATCACACATGAAAGTATTGCCAAGGTCACACGAAGTATGACTGCACTGATTTTATTGTAGGAATATAGCGCCTAAAATGTATATGGATGAAGTCTGAGTAATCGCCAACTTTCACTTCACTAGTCTGTACCAACAAACTAAGTGTGGGGTGGTGCCACTACTGCTTGTTTGTTGATTGTATCCACCGAGATGATGCTAACATGACTATTGTTTTAATCTCAGGTACAATGGCACCCAAAGCAAGACAAGGCAAAGATAAAGCAACCACTTCACAAAAAGGCAAGAAAAGAGGACGAAAAGAGCAAGGAGAATCCTCCTCGCAGCAAATACCTCGTCGTATGTTCGGAATAAAATGGCTCCTCGAGGAGGAAGAAAAGGAATGGTATAGGAACAATAAAGAGAAAAAATATGTTCATGTGGAGTTGATAAACAAGGAGACCTAGCAAAGAAAGAACCTCGTATGTTGGCCAAGATAATGGCGTTACATCTTGATTTCATCTTCCGAGATATGGGAGAGTGCAATCTCGATTTAACATGAGAATTCTACGCCAACTGGTCATCGAAAACTACAGGGACTGAAGTAAAGATTCGGGGCCAAGTTCTGCAACTAAATGCGGAGTTCTTCAACTCCTTTCTAGGTTTTCCATCTGTTGACCCATCACCATTCAAGGAGCTATATAACAGACCTCCGTACAGGGCTATTAGACACACATTATGCGGACCACGATCCATGGCACGATGGAGTAGACACAAAGACACCGGTCGTCACAACACCTTCCCATATGCTCCTTTGAATAGGGAAGCTAGGATATGGCTGCGAATAGTCAACTCTTGCTTGATTCCAGGGACCCAGTACACAAAGATAACACGAGATAGAGTGTGATTCGTGTACGCATTGATGATGAATGTCCCTATCAACATTGGAGAAATTATTCAATCTACAATGCATAAGGCTAGGCTACACAAGAGGTCCCACTTCATCTTTGGCAATCTGTTGACTGCAATATTGAGGAAGGAGGACATCGAAGAGGAACCTGCTGATCATAAAATCCCTCACAACCCGAAGAAGGTTGACCTCACAAAGGTTAAAGATGCTGAAACCACGCATGGCGTCAACCTTACCACTGCAGAAAGGCATTCTCGAGATGAGAGTTTCTTTCGCCATCTTTATGGCATGACTCGATTTACAATGATGAGCGGAGGTCGTGTTCCAAATGTTGTAGAGCTCCAATAGCTGGATTATGACTACCCAAAGAATGAGCATGCAAGGGCGATGTGTGGAGTAGGTGTGTACTTTGAGGAACCTCTTGAGGACGATGTGCCAACCAATGATGATCGCAGAATGCCAGACTTCGACGTGGAGGAGAATTCTGATGATGACGACTCCAATGATGATTCCGACGAAGGGGGTATGACCCCAGACATAGAGGAGAAGTCCGACTAACCAGGTTCTTCTTATTTATTTTCCACTGAGGGCAGTGTGTCCTGTCTAAGTGTGGGGTGCTGGTATTTGCATGCTATACTTCCTTATCTGCATTTGCTTATTTATGTGTGTTTTGCTTATTTATGTTTGTTTGTTTTAATTTTTTTTTAGGAATTTTTTTTTTTTACAAACTTTGCATAAAATTGTTCTGATAGGTAGCATGGTATTATGACAAGAGTCTGTGATAAAATCATTACTATTGAGATGTTTAGGCTCTAAGTGTGACTCACTGTGATAATTGTGTAGGTTTAATTCCTTCATACGTTAGGTCAAGAGTCTATATTGCTGCCAATAAAGTCAACCATGTGCCTTGTGTGTGTGAGATGATAGTATATTCTATGTTTGTGGCCGATGCTAGAACTTGCCTGTATGTATGTAAAGCGAAATAAAGAGTGTGAGTTAGGAGATGATTTAGGCATTTCTTTGGCAACCTGTGATTGTTTACCTTCGTTTTATCTACCCATGGACATCATCCTAGATAACCCCCTTTGAGCTGTTAGCCTATTTTCTTTGACAACCTCATATGTAAGCCTAATCCATTTTTTTTTCAAGACCATAATTTGATCCAAATTCCTAAGTGCTTTAAATTGTAAAGTAATGTGACAAAATAAGAGGAAATTGGGTGAGAATAGTGCCTTAGAATGTATTGGTGCTTGAATTTGTTATGAAAAATAATTGCTATCATAAGAGGTGTGTTATGAAAAGAAAAAGGAAAGGAAAAATAAAAAGTTAATTCTGTTCAAAATTGAAAAACAAAAGAGGTGAGAAAAGGTGGTAGATTAAAAGAAAGTAGAAAGGTTGGTTGAAAGAAAGTGTTAATGGCATAATGTGATGTATTAAAGCGCTTAGGAACATAGTCACTATTTCTGGCCAAAATAGTCCTACCTGTCCCTTAGCCTACATTACAACCTGTAAAAGACCTATTTGATCCTAAGCTTAGCATTCTGATATTTAGTGGAGCATTACACTAAGGGCAAGCCTATGGTCATCAGTTGCAACATCTGAATTCTTTGTGAGAGTAAGAGCAAGGATAATCTTATACCCATGTTCGAGATATATACAATACTTGTGAGTGATGGATGACATATTGTGAGACACACATGGTTGATGAGTTTTGGGTGGTTGTGTATGATTCTCTGTGCCTTAACTTTTGAATACGAATTAACCATCATCACGAGTCTATATTAGAGGTTGAATTGTTTCTAGAAGTGATCAGAAAACTACTCTTTGTTAATAATTGTCGTGCCTATCTTGATGAATATTTTGTGTTGTTACTGTGAAACCTTAAGTGGATGTTTAGAAGGACATGATATTTTGTTCGAGGACGAACAGAGCTTTAAGTGTGGAGTGTTGATGATAGGTGTATTTACACGCCTAAAGTACTATAATTGACCCATATTTTATCTAAGTTTTGAGGACAAAATATATAATTCATGCACTTTTAGTCCTTTTTCCTATAAGTGAGCTAACAAATGTGATTAGCAAGTTTTCAGGTATAAATGATGCAGATTTCAGCATTTTATGGATAACTTGACGCCAAAGGAAGCTTTACGAAAGAAGGGAAGGAGAGCTTGGACGTCTAGGACCAAAAGTGACGCATGAGAAACCTGTCCCAGGCAAAAACAACATTTCTCAAGACTTTGGGGATCAGCAGTAACTGATTAGGATTAGGATAATGATGCAGTAATTTATTAGGATTAGGATAAGTACGCAGTAGCCTAGTAGGAATAGGATATGGGTATTATAAATACCCTATTTAGCTGCAGTTTTTAGACACATCATTATTCTCATAATTCACTACTACTTCTAATTCATCCATTAATTCTACTTTTTATTCTTCTATTCATCTTTTCAATTCTTAAATTCCACAACAAGAGAAACGCTACTTTGAAAGGGAGTTCACGCCTAAAGCCATACCATACCATACTACACGTGATATCTTTATTGTGGTATAATAATAATGTCTATTGTGAGTTCCATCACACTCATGAGTAGCTAAACTTCTCTGTTGGGGTTATGGAAGCCGTATGAGATACTATCTATTGCTATGAGTTTGTGAATTCGCGACACGTATGCTGCTTATATCATTATTCTCTTCATCTTAATGCAAATTCTTATGGTTGCAAACGCATAGAATACGCCAGTATAGCATTAACTTGTTCGAAAGAAAATTTATATGTCTGGAAAAGAGATAATGTCAAGGTAATAGGGCACCAACCCCTGTTAAAAAGTTAGTGCCGTAACTGGATTAACCTCTTGGAGAATTTGTACCGTTAGATACGCTTTAAGCTCGAAAGAGTTAAAGTGAAATAGTCCTTGTTAGGTCGAAAGATGCTTGGATTTACCATAGAATACAATTCTCTATAAGCACATGCATGTCTGAATTCCGCATAACTCATAGCCAATAGAGACGTATAACTCAAAAGGTGGACATAACCCCAACTCTCAATTCTCATTGGTTAACATCGTACCAAACATTCTTTCTTCTTACTTTGCTAATTTCCGTTTTTACTCTATTATTTTGGTTACACGTTACAATCCCCCCTTTTTACGAGACTTTCACCAAAAGTCTAATAATCTTTGCTTACTTATTGACTGGCTATTCCCTATAGGATCGATACCCAACCCAGTTGGGTTATATATTTGACAACAACCGCTTTACACTCTTACAAGAGCTGTAGATTGAGCGTTATCAAGGAGATGTTTTGATTTCTTCCAACAACTGATTCGTCATTTGCAACAAATGGAGATTTCAATTCATCAGCTGTTTTGAATGTGTTAAGATAAAAAGTCATGACTCTTCACACCTCCATTTTAATAGCCATCACATTCGTGCTGATGAATAAACAACACTGTCTCACATGTCCTGATGGGGTAGGAAGAATAAGATGCGTGCAATGGATCCCATTTTCATGCGTGCGAGTTATGTATATTATTGATCAGGCTACCGTGAAGACACACATAAAGTGCAATGATTTTGTGAATGCAGTTTTTTACCGATTTGACACTAATCCTTCAAACAAGATCCTGCATTGTACAGTTTAGTTTGATAGGTGTGAACTGATAAGGCCGAAGGGTTCCAAGACTGTGGTGTCGATACCCTATTACAATTTAATGATGATTCATGCTCATGTTTTTGTGTCAAGTTTGGGGAAGGGTTTAAATTTTTGGCGGCAGTGTAAATATCCAATAGTGATTGGACCAGTTTTAATGGCACAGTGGACTTCTTGAAAGACCTCCAAAGCCTCACAATGCAGCAAACAACGATATAACCAATAGAAATTCCCCTGGTTTAAATTTATATGAATGGATTGGTGGAGGAGACTTTTTTATAGCAGAAGGTGCTTGGGAGAATACCTATGAACGAAGGGGGAGGTGGAGAAGGGCATATATCATTTCAGACCTTGTTTAAGAGGAAACATAGGGTAGGAAGGAAAGTGTAGCGAAATTGGCCAATGAAATTCACATGAGAAATGAAAAAACTGGATGAGATTTAAATGTGGAAGTGTATCGAAATATAAAAATCCGTCAGTCAATGAAAAACAAAGAAGAATGATCAACAGGACTGGAGCTGGACACTTTTCTCAAGAATGCAACTAGTGAGCGTGGCCTTAATGAAGACTCTCATAAAGTGCAGGACAAGAACTCCAAGGAAAAAGCTTTGCGAGCATGGAAGGTGGTAAGATTGTCGGTCAAAATTGAAACCTACATGTCAATTCAGACCGACAATCTTACCACCTTCCATGCTCGTGAAGCTGCTTCCTTAGAGTTCTAGTCCTGCATTTTGTAGGTCTTTGTTGAGGTCGCACTCGCTAGTTGCAGTCTCTAGCAAAGTGACCAGCTCAATTTCTCTTGACCATTCTTTTTTTTCTTCAACGACTGATGGATTTTTATTTTTGGATACACTTTCAAATTCGGATCTCATCCAATTTTTTCATTTTTCATGTCAATTTCATAAGCTAATTTCGCTACACTTTCTTTCTGACCCTGTGTATCTTCTTAAATAAGGATTGAGATGATATATAGCCTTCTCAACCTCCCTCTTCCTATACAGGTTTTCTCCCAAACACCTTCTGTTGTTTAATAGTCTCCTCCAATAACCCATCCATATAAATTTGGAACAGGGAAATTTTTATTAGATCCATCGTTGTTTGTTACAGTGCGAGGCTTTGAAGGCCTTTTAACAAGTCCATTACGCCATTAAAACCGATCCAATCACTATTGGATATTTACACTGCCACCAAAAACTTAAACCCTTCCCCAAACTTGACACAAAAACATGAGCATGAACCATCATTAAATTATAACGGGGTATCGACACCACCATCTTGTTCCCCCAGCCTTACCAGTTTGAACCTAACAATCTTAACTGTAAAATTCCATGTCTTATTTGAAGGATTAATGCCTAATAGGTAAAGAACAAACATTCACAAAATCATTGTACTTGATGCATGTTTTCATGATAGGTTGATTAGTAATACATACCTCCCACATATGAAGTGGTTCCATCTGCAAGCAGCTTATTCCTCCAAACTCATCTTTACTCTAGCCCTAATGCTGGTCGGGCAAAAGTGGATCCAATTTCACATTCTTTTGTCTGGAAATAACAGAAATACATTTAATGTCAAACAAGAAAAGAACAAAAAGAACATTACAAAAGGGTAACAAAAAATTGAATAAATCAACAGATGACCAAGATGATGCAACAGATTACCCATCTGTTCAACCGATGAGGCATCGTTACAAAGGATGGATGATATGTTGCAATAGATGGGTCATCTGTTGGAATAAATCAAACCAGCCTTGCTAATGGTTTGATTTCTTCAAACAGTTGCTTCGTCTATTCCAATAGTTGATTCATCAGTTGCAAGAGTTGAGGAAACTGTTGCAACACCACCAATAACAACATCAGCAATAAAGAGACAAACAAAAAAACACCATATGTTCTAACACCATCCACAACACAAACATCACATGTTCCAACACAACCACCACCCCCAACAACAGCACCACCAAAGTACCAAACAAAAGACAACAAAAAAAACTATACTGATAACAAGGCTTTTTAAGTTCTCCCAATAGATAACTTTTTTCATATATTTTAATAAAAATAATGGTTCATTCATTGAAGACTTAAAAGTCACCTTTCTTTCAATGTTCTCAATAAATAGGAAAATGGTAATGGGTAAATCATTGATAGCAACATATGTAAATATTTGACTTAAATGAAATACAAAGAAGAAGACAAGATGAAAAGAGCAACAGTGAACCATACCTGCAATGTCAAAAAAGCAAATGGATTAGAACATCCAGTTCAGTCGAGAAAAGATATTGATTGGTTGAGATTCTAAAGGATTCTCATCTGAAAGAAGAGAGAAAAGAGAGGAAAAAAGGAAACAACAAAGATAATTGAGAATAAAGAATAAAGAAGAGTGATGACTTGAGTCTAGACTACTTTATGGCTGAAGAAGAGAGAGAGAGTTCTAGATATGGGGGGTTTTAAATATTTATTAATAACTTTTGAGGGGCACGAGGAGATGGTGACATTAAAAAGACCAGATAAGACTACTCACTTAGGAGATTTTTGAGTTATCCAAGTAGTACCGAGTAATATTTTCTACCGCCTTAGTATTTTAACTATTTTATCTCAGACAGAAAATACCTAAATTGCTTTATAAAAAAAGGATCTAAAAACATTTAAGTGCAACAGATGACTTAATTTGTTTGATAGTTTACAATAGATTCGTGATCTGTCGCAATAAATAACGTAATCTATTTGGTAGTTTAAAAAAGATGCGTAATATGTTGTAATAGATTACCTAATCTATTTGATTTGATCCAACAGAAAAGACATCTATTGCAATAGGTTGAACATTTGTTTATATATAATTTTAATTGAATTCATACATTAGACTAATACCTTAATTAAATGTGAGTTCTCATGGGGTCAAATACAACTTTAATTGAGTCTTTTAGCAATTGTAAGATGAGACGGTATTGTGTTCCTCCCGAGCAGAGTCATCGAGTGATCACTCTAAGCTAAACTGATTCTTACTACCTCATATGTTATACCAATACCTTAATTGATTAATCTAGGACTAGGGTACTAATACCTTAATTGAATAATATGGGACTAGGGGTGAGTTCACATAGGGTCAACTACAACTTCAATTGAGTCTTTTGGCAATTGGATAATGAGGTGGTACTACGTTCCTCCCAACCAGAGTCGTCGATCGATAACTCTGAGTCGAACCAATTTTTACTACCTCATATGTTAGACTAATACCTTAATTGATTAATCTAGGACTAGGGTACTAATACCTTAATTAAATAATTTGGGACTAGGGGTGAGTTCTCATAGGGTCAACTACAACTTCAATTGAGTCTTTTGGCAATTGCATGATGAGACAGTACTACGTTTCTCCCAAAAAGAGTCATCGATCTACACTCTGAGCTGAACTGATTCTTACTACCTCATATGTTCAACTAATACCTTAAATGATTAATCTAGGACTAGGGGTGAGTTCTCATAATGTCAATTACAATAGATGACAGCGCTTACTTGATAATTTACAATAGATGGGTAATTTATTACAATATATGACTTAATCTATTTGATAATTTACAATAGATAGGTAATATGACACAACAGATGACTTAATCGTTTTGATAGTTTACAACAGATTCGTGATCTGTCACAACAAATGACATAATCTATTTGATAGTTTACAACAGATGCATAATATGTTGCAACAGATAACATAATCTGTTTGATTTGATCTAACAGAAAATACATATATTGCAATAGGTTAAACATTTGCTTATATATAATTCAATTGATTTCATATGTTAAAATAATACCTTAATCGACTATGAGTTCTCATAGGGTCAACTACAACTTCAATTGAGTCTTTTGACAATTGCATGATGAGATGGTACTGCGTTCCTCCCAACCAGAGTCATCGATAGATAAGTCTGAGACAAACCGATTCTTACTACCTCATATGTTAGACTAATACCTTAATTGATTAATGTAGGACTACGGTACTAATACCTTAATTGAATAATCTGAGACTAGGGGTGAGTTCTCATAGGATAAACTATCGATCAATCTAGGACTAGAGGTGAGTTCTCATAGGGTCAGCCACAATAGATGGCAGCGCCTATTTGATAATTTACAATATATGGGTAATCTGTTGTGACATATGACAATCCATTTGATAATTTACAACATATAGGTAATCTGTCGTAACTGATGACTTAATCTGTTTGATAATTTACAACAGATTAATAATCTGTTGTTACCTAATCTGATTGATAATTTACAACAGATGAGAAATCTAACGCAACATGTTGATCATTTATTTTTTACAATCTTAATTGAGTTCATATGTTAGACTAATAGTACCTAAATTGATTAATCTAGAACTAGGGGTGAGTTTTTATAGGGTTAACTAGAGTACTCGGTCAACTACAACTTTAATTGTTTTTATACAATTTCAATTGAATTACCCTTTTGTCAACTGCATGATGAGAGGGTTAAAAATTACGCATATATTTTATGATTTTAAAAATAATTAAGATCAATTCAGACCAAATTAACATTTTCAAAACTACTTATCATTCTTTTTCAAAATACAAATCAACCCATACAAAATGTTTCATCATTTCAAATCTCGAGGTATCGCTCTTTCTCTCTCATTCTCACTCAATAATACAGTACAGATAACAACTACTCAATAAATTTTGTCAACCTTCCACAACAGATTGCTTTTTTTCTCATTTCCGACCACATAGGTGTTATTTTCAAATTTATTCTTACTTGTATGAGTCATTTTCACTGTCTTCATAGGCAACAGAGTTTGAGAAGAGCTCTATATTTGTTATTTTTTTTGAAAAAATAAGGGCTTTTAAGTTAATGATGAAAAATAAAACTTTTAGTTGTATTATCTTTGAGAATGAGTTTACAATTTTGAGTTTTGATGGTAAAATTGTAGGAAGAACTCGAGAAATCCATAGGTTCCATCCTAGTGTTCTGTTGACTATCGTGGTATTTTTGGATGATGTTTTTGTTGTTGTTATTATTGTTGTTATTGTTGGTGGTGGTGGTGGTGGTGGTGGTGGTCATCGTGGTGGCATTGGTTGGTGGTGTTCGTGGTGGCTGTCGGTGGTGTCGGTATTCATGCTGTTTGTTTTGTTGGCATTGCTTGGTGGTGTTTATGGTGGTGGTTGTTGGTGTGTTGGTATTCGTGGTGTTTGTTTTGTTGGCATTGGTTGGTGGTGTTTGTGGTGGTGGCTATTGGTGTGTCCGTATTCATGATGTTTGTAATGTATTTTTTAAAATTTGTGCATACATCAATTGTAATGTAATTTTTATTTTTCATTGTCTGTTGGTAAAACATGTCTCCCAAAAGAAAAGAAAGTGAAAGTGGATCGACGTCTGACCACCCAAAAAAAAGGCTACAGTATAGAGGGTTTCGGAGAATCTTCCTGAACAATCTTAGTTAGGGAAAAGTAAATCTAAGGAGAGATATGAAAACAACATTGAGGGAGGTGGACAAGGGTCCGTAGATGGTGATAAATAAAATAAAAGTGAGAAAGAGGAGGAATTGGAGAGTGAGAAAAAGAAAGAGGATAATCATCAACATGATGATAATGGATCACCGATGGGGTGTGAATTAATATCGACATCCCAACATAATCTTGTTAAAACTTTTAGTATTGGCAGGTTTCAAGTTGCGATGCCGATAAATGACCCAGAAGGAAAACAACTAACTGGTCAAATTGTACTTAAATGTCAGATGGGGAAAATTTTTGAACATTTTATGAAAATTATGAAGAACGAAAACATAGGCGAACTTTTTAAGAAGAGTTGCATTGGATGCTTTCTTGAGCTACCTGAAGACCCCTCTGCCCATATCTGTTTCCCTAGACGATGGTATATGGTCTTCTCAAGCGCAGGATCAAGTATGCGGGGTATGATAAAGATCCGGAGGAGGGGGAAAAAAGAAGATGGATGAAATATGGATCAACTACTGTGGCATGCCCATTTGTTTTGGCTTGCAAGAGTTTGCCATAGTGATGGGATTGAGATACCATCATCTAGAAGGACCACAACCCCGCAAAAGATCCAAGGCAAGAAAATGCAAGGAAAGAATAGATGGGTTGTTTGACATCGCTCGACGTGGCTACAAAGCATCGGATTTGTTGACAGATCTCGAGGATAAAACCATACTAGAGCAGTACAGGGAAATATTATGCTTAGTTTGGTTTGCCTATTCGGTTATATTGGTAAGAGACATTAACAAGGTTATAGAAGGTGATTTGTTGGCGTGTGCTGAGGATTTTGAAAAATTCAACAATTATCCCTGAGGATATGACAACTTCTACTTGATTGTCCAATATTTACTGACAAAGCTATCCTCAGGGACGACTACATTATACGGCTTTCCTTGGGCTTTCATGGTAAAATTAATCACTAATATTAATCATCCATTAATTTATATTGAATATAATTATTATGACTTTTTTTTGGCTTGCTTCCTGTTTATATTTTTTAGGCTTGGACATTTGAAGCCATTCCTCCCCTCCGAAAGCAGTTAATCGATTACCCAGATGAGGTTTCTCATCCAAGGATGTTTAGGTGGTTGGATACAAAGAGCAACACCAATATTAAGGAGGCTAATCTCTTTAACCCTCCAGATGATGTAGTACGTCTTTTTTAAGTAAAATAATTCTACTCAAAGATCAGAAAGATATTGAATAGATGTTATATCTGGTGCAGTAAATATTATATCTGATCACTAGATGGGACATCTATTGCGACAGGGTATATCTTGAATTAGATTACCCATCTGTTGCTTTGGTTCTCTGAACCTGACTTCTAAAAGATTAACCATCTACTGCAAATTATGCAACAAATGTGTAATCTGATAATATATTGTTTATCTGTTGCGACGTATAGATCATCTGTTGCATAACAAATTACCCGTCTTGTGCAATTGTTGAAACAGTTGATTGATATTTTTCATCATATTATCCATGTGTTGCTCTATATTCTCTGAACCAGACTCAAATAGATTTTAACCATATACTGCAAACTATGCAACAGATTCTTTAAAATGTAGCCCAACTGTGAAAATTATTATATTATATGATTTAAATGCATCTGTCTTTTTTTTCTTTTTTATAGGTTGTGAATCCATGGATCGTGCCTACTGAGGAGGAGTCGGTGATGACTTTTTATATTAATCTAGGTCATGTTGGTACTATAGCAGACTCAACGGTAGAGCTAATAAAGAAGGAATTGGCTGGAGCAACAGCCATAAGAAGAGCAGTTAGGCAAGGTCAGCCTAATGTTGAGGCTCTCCATGACCAACCTTTTACTAAGGCAGATCCGGGTGCTTCTTCTGGTGGAGTTGTTAGTGTTGGTGGTAGGCTTGCTGATGTTGCTTCCACTCATGATGATGAGCATGTTGATGCTCAAGAATGAATAAATATGTTTGAAAATACCCTTTTTATACCTTACACAGGTCCCCCTCACCCCTCTTCACCCTCGTGTTCTTGTTGCGAATGCGAAGAGAGTAAGGACAGACAGGATAAACTATTTGAAAAAGTAGAGGCTATCTCTAAAGCTATCGAGGAATTCAAAATCCAAGAGGTGTGTCATACCATCCAAGAAGGTGAGGGAGCCGCACACTCCTACAGTGCTGGTTAGGAGAAAAAAAAGAGCAATTAGAGACGTACTCTTCGATCGGAAATCAAAAGAAATTGCTATTCCTCCCTCTCCAAAAGCTATTGAAGTTTATCGGCTAGTTAAGAAGGTTGACATATATGCGGAACTTGGCGCCGAAGATAAGAGGGATCTACGATAGGACAAGAATGCCAAGACAGGAGCACTAGATTACCCTAGGCCTCTCTTTTCCTCTCAAGACTTCCAGACTATAACTGATATGCGTATGCCGTACTAGGACAAGGTAAGTTTACTTTTCCTAATCTATCCCTTCTAATTTACCCCATGAAGAAGAAGATACGCAACAGATTTCACGTCTGTTGCAACAGATGGGTATATTGGTGTAACTAGTAGTGGTTCTATTGCAACTTATTATCCATCTATTGCATAAGTTGCATTGGATGGACCCTATGCAACATATAACCATCCGTTGTATCTTTACTATTACTAACCTATTTAAAAATTGGCTTCTTATCTCACAACATGTTGACATAATTCTCTACCTCTTGAGAAAAAGGCAATTAACATATCGAGAAGCTTATGATGCTGTCGATAGGATAATGGACCTCGACTTTTGCAAGAAGCTCAAGGATAGGTACGATCAAATCAATGGGGAGGCATTATCCCTTAGCGTGGGACTTGATTTCCTAGTTCTTACGTTGGTCTTGGATAAAGAAAAAATGATAAAATATGTTAGAGGGGACAGGCCAAATCGACACAACAAGCGGTGGACCGAGGCAAAAAGGATTCTTGCAGTCATTAGCGTGAACGACATGCATTATCAGGTTGTTGAGATACTACTCGATAAGGGAAAGATCAATGTTTATGACTCCAACGTACCTCTCATCTATGATTTTGATATTTTTCTCCTTGTAGAGCCACTAATGGTGTTGTTGCCTATCTTGTTGAGGGAGAGTAAACTAATGAATCATTTTCCAAAGAAAGTGTTTATGAAGAAATCATGGGATTTTGAAGGTCAATACAAGGGAATAATCCTTACAAAATATAATATCGCTAAAGCGAGCGGCTCATATGCTCTTGCACACATCGAATGTTTGTTGACCAACACAGAAATGGCTGAGCCAATGACTTTTCTATGCGACAACACTGTGGCAAACCTGTAAGAGGTCTGGGCTTATGGGGTACTAACTGGACGCTTGAAGCTTGTGTATATAGAAGAGCATGCGAATAGAAATTTTTAATTTCAAGTCACCCTTCACTTTATTACATGTACATGTAGTGACAATAATTTTTTTGTGATGAAGTTGAGTCTTTTATAATGCAATAGATTAGATTGTCAATCTGTTGTAAAATATATTTAATCCATTTTGGGAGATAGTTTATCTGTTGCAATAGGTTGGTCATCTATTGCATTATGCCGATGTTATTTCTATGAATAATCTAATAATCTAAGTCTAATCTGTTGCAATAGTAGGAAGACCTGTTTGATAATTTCCAACAGATGACCTAAAATTTACAACATATGCCTAAATCTTTTTGATATTTTCCAACAGTTATGCTTGAATATCCATGTGCTCGACAACACCAAACCAGTAACAAATACACACACCACCATAAAAATTTTAGCAATTAGGCTTGAACATCTATGTGCCCAACAACACCAAACAAGTAGCAATAACGGCAACAATATAGTATCTTCTTGCTCAATTTTGTTTCTCTTTAGAAGCTTTGACTTTGTTCAAAAAATCCCAGATTACACGATTTGCTTGTGAAGGGTGTCGTTCTTCATACCAATCAAAGTAATTGCATCCACCTAATATTTATAAAAAAAAGAACACAATTACAAAATAATTACAAGTCAATAATTAATCAACTAAGTAAAAAACATACGATCCGGATTTTGTTGAGTCCAAGAAATCTTTAACAAAGATTAATGACGGCACTTAAAATATCAAAAATCTTTATCACAAAAAATAGTGAAAGATGCACTCGACATTGTCAAGCTCAGTTGAAAAAATGAAAGAAATAATTTGAAGAATTTGGATAGATAAAAGAAGATGACGATGAAGAAGAAGATTTAGGAATTTAGGGTTAAATTTTAGGAGGAAGATGAATATATAAGACAATGGGGGGAGGGAAATGACCGTTGGGGGCCAAGTGACAGCAAGTCAGCAAAATGTGCCAGACTGACACATTTGATACCTATTTCATTTTATGTGTTTAAAATGAACACTGTCTACTTGATGTCAATTTTATTTTAGGTGATTGAACTGAACACCGTCGATGGGTTGCACCTTTTTTATTTTAATTCAATTCACTTTAACATTTTTACACGTAGTGGCAATTTTTTATGTCCAATGAAAGTTGAATTTTTATAATGCAACAGATTCTCCATCCGTTGTAACAGTTATTCTAACTGTTCTGACATATAGTTTATCTATTGCAATAGGTTGGTAATCTATTGCATTGTCTTGATGTTTTTATTGAAAGTCCATCTGTTGCAACAGTGGGAAGACCTATTTGATAAATTCCAACAGATCACCTACCTATTGCAGCATATGTCTAAATCTGTTTGATTTTTCCAATAGATGTGTCGTCTATTGCAACAGATACATTATCTGTTGCAATATTTGAATCTAGTATTCCTTTTTAATTAATAAGTTCCAATCTAAGGAATAAATAAAATTTGTAGACAAAATAAAATAAATCGAAGCCTTCATAAATTAGCTAAAACAAGTCAACGAATAAATGAAATGAAAAAAACTATTATGGGTACAGATCTCAACAAATACATCAACAACAATTTAAGTATACTGCCAAGGATTGCATTGATAGGCTCAAGCTATAAATATCTACTCAGTATGGACAAGTTTTCTTCATCCGGTGCTATGGAATTTGGCTTTGCTCGTCATGGATCTTTATGGTGCCTTACATATGGTTTCTGCGCTTTCTATTCTCCGTATTTCCATAAAAATAGTAGCATATTGTCAATGTTGTTCAGCAGTAGCTTCTTCTACACCTACCTGGAAAGCCAGAATTGTTCAGCAGTAGCATCTTCTACACCCACCTGGAAAGCCAGAATTGGTCAATGCTAATTACGGAGATACAACAAAATGGAAAAGGATAACTCATCTCTTCTAGCAAATCAAATAGGTCTTACTCCCATTTTAAATTGTCCCAAATAGATTATATTTCTATTGCAACAATGAATCAACTGTTGGGATAAATTTCCACATAAGGAAAACCCTGTATGATAATTTACAATGGATGAACCATCCATTGCAATATATGAATCATCTATTGGTACAAATAAAAGCAGTACGAAGAGCTATTTGATTTTCTAAAATAGACAAGACATATGTTGCACCAGATATAGTATCGGGTGCAACAGGTTAGTCAACTGTTGCAACAGATGTAGATATCTATTTGATAATTTTCAGCAGATGTGTCATCTGTTGAAACAAATATGTGTCTGTTTGTTTTGTCAATTGAAAGACATATAATATATTTACCTTCTTCATCTCGTGCTGATCTCCTTTGGACATTATAGGTTGCTCAGTGCAACACACAGACAGAGGAGTTGCAATTTTGCTTTTTTGGATGCTTGATAATGCCCTGGAAATCACTCTCCTTCTCCTCTTAGCCCTAATCTCTAATGGAGCGGATGGAAATAAAATCCTCTTTGATGGAATAAGACCCCTCTTAGATGTCAATTTCTTTATAGATGCAGTTAATGGATTAATAGCATTAATCACTACATCATGTTTCGCCCTGCAGTCTTGACATTTGCATGCAGAACATTTGCTGGGAGAGGTAAAATCTGTATAACCAGTATGATCATACTCATAATAATTTCCTTTAAATACTATAAGAGGAGCATCATTAGCACCAACAGTAGCACCACTACCACCACCAACAGCTCTATCACCACTAAGACCATCAACAACAACAAGCCCACCCTCCAAAATTATTTTCTTGTAATGGTTGTTGCTCCAAACAATTCCATTTTTATTATGTCAATGACCTTAAGGTCTGATAAAGTTTGGACAGACCGTAAAGTAAGAAAAAATGGCATCTTCAACTCTCGATTGGTCAAAACTAGTGACGGATGCACAATCTAACATAAATCATTACATATATTAGAATGATGATTAGATCATTCAAAAAAAATTATTAATTAAAAGAAAAATTAATTATAATTATACTTACTGCATCCTTCGGGGGTTGAAGAGATCCAGAAATTTTATATTTTTATCAGTTTTGGCCGCCGACCATCTCAAGATTTTTGGACAGAAAACTCCTTCCTGAAAATTCACTTGTTTTCTCAAATAAGGAATGACTTCAAATGCCTAAGCCTATAAAATAACGCCAATAAATCAAAACCATTATTGAGTGAAAAAAATTAATGATATCATAATAGAAGAAAGAAACATTTACCATGAAAGCCCATGGGAAGCCATCTAAGTTGACTGTCTTTGGCGCTAACGGAGTCAACAAATATTTGAAAGTCATTTTTAAGCTTTCATACCCCCAAGGATAGCTGTTAAATGACTCAAGATCCTCGGAGAGCTTTATTAAACCGAGGCTTATGTTGTTGTTAATGTCTCTCGCCCAAAGAATATTATGTACAAACCAAAACAAGCACAATGACTGGTTGTGCTTCTTTGAAAGTTCTTTACCTTTCAACGCTTTTATCAAGGAATTATTTTTGAAGCTTAGATCAACAATGGACACCAGGTCATCACGATCACATGACTTGCCTTTGCCTTTTTTGGGTGTGCAGGGTGCTCTTTTTGGATTAGAATAGGTATAACTTGAGAAGAAGGATAACATTTTAGTCCAATAACTATGACAAACTCCTTCCAACCAAAATAAACAGGCATGCCACAGTAATTTATCCACATCTCATCCATCTTATCTTTGTTTTCATACATAAACCTATGCTTGAGAAGTTCATATACCATTTTTATTTGAAAACGAGCATTGTTGTCCTCCGGCAAATAAAGATATTTCCCAAAGTAGCTATCCCGAAAATAAGCATCCAATTTTTGTTCTTGAAGTAGTTTTCCAAAGGAGCCGAAAGATTTTCCCATGGCTGACTTAACAACTAAATCACCCGTTAAATCTGTGGCACCATTGCACTGCATTCTCACAGGATAACGATCAATGCTGAAGGCTTTGATCAACTCTTCGGTGGAAGGGCTATTAGCATCTGCATCATCTCTTTTGAAATATTCCTCCTCCCCGTGTTCATCATATTCTGCTCTCGATTGAGATAATGCTTGTAAAGTAAGCTCATAGAGTTGTGGATGTAGCTTAGCTTCTTCACTTGTTCCTTTACTTGGACTTGATTCGGTTTCTGTTCTTTTGGAAACTATATTATCTAAAATTAACAAGAACATAAAATAATATATTAATATTGATTAATGCATCGTTAAAAAGGGATAACAGTAAATCAAACAAGTAAAATAGTAAAATAATAGTTGCAACAGATCATCAATCTATTGCACCAGGTAGTATATCTGTTGCAACATATAACCAAACTGTTGCAGTGGATGAGTAATCTATTGCAACAGTACAAAATATATCACTCATTTTTTAAGACAGATGAATGGTCTATTCAATGGATCACACAACTATTGTGACATCATCTATTGCAACATATGAGTGATCTGTTGGAATAGTTAAATAATCCATAGCAACGGCTGAGTAATCTGTTGTGACAATACAAAAATATCACTTATATATTGAGAACGATGAATGGTTTGTGTAATAGATTACACATCTGTTGCAATATATGAGTGATTTATCAGAGCAGTTAACTAACCTGCAGTAATGGCTGAGTAATCTATTGCAACAATACAAAATATATCACTCATTAGTTGAGAAAGATGAATGGTCTATGCAATAGGTCACACATCTGTTGCAACACACGAGTGATCTGTTGGAACAGTTATCAATGGTCAATATTATTTAGATTTCTTCCCACATAGGGTCATCTATCACGACAGATGAATGATCAGCTGGAAAAATAAAGTCTTTGATATTTCCTGTAGGAAGAGTTGATAGGATTTTATCCAACAAGAGGTTCATCTGTTGCATCAGAGCATTAATCTGATGGTTCTTCCATTGCACCAGATGGTTAATTAGTTGCATCAAATTTTTTATCCGATGCTTAATCTGTTGCAACATATGGTAAAGATGTTGCATCAGATAGTTAATCTGTTGCATCCAATTATTAATCTGTTGCATCAAAATTGTAATCTGATACGTCCTCTGGTGGATCAAATGATTGACCTGTTGCATCGTATGATAAATATATTACATCAGATGGTTAATATGTTACACCAGATGGGTAATCTGTTGGAGGAAACAAAAATAGTAGCACAATTTTGTTCAACAAAAATAATAATTTCACCATTTTTACCAAGAACAAGAACAGAACAAATCAACCCAAATTGTCGTTTTATTTTTATAAACACAAACAATAAAAATCAAGCTTCAAAAAAAGACAACAAACAACAAAACATCATAATTTACTTCGAAAAGAGAAGAGAAGAAATACCACAAATTAGGGTTTTATTCAGACTGTATTTCAAATTAATGCAACAAATATTGAAATTGTTAACCAATACTATAAGAGAAGTTGGCTCAAGTTCCTCATTTTCTTCAAAACTAAAAAGGCCATAAATTTTTACCTGTGAAAGGAAAAAAAGAACGATGAAGAATTCGAAGCTGTTGTGGCTGGAGAGCAAGGCTTTCATGTCAATTGAAGGTTGAAGTCAAAAAGAAACTCGAAGCCCAACTATTTATAGTCGGACGTTTAAGTCGCCAAGTATTGAAATGAGAAATTTGCAGAACAGTTGGTTGGGAGAGAGTTGAGAGAAACTGTCGAGAGAGGGATGAGACACAGGTTGATTTGAATTGAAGAGGAGAACTCGAATCCCAACTATTTATAGTCAGGGGTTGAAGGGAGAAAAGAGGGGAACTCGAAGCCCAACTATTTGTCGCTGGAGGTAGAAGTCATAGAGGGTTGAAGGGAGAAATTTTATAGAACTGTTGGTTGGGAGAGAGTTGAGAGAAGTTGTCGAGAGAGGAGAGAGTGGTTGATTTGGATTGAAGAGGGGTGTGGTTGGGTTGATTTGTATTTTTGAAAAGATTAGAAAGTTTTGAAAATATTAATGAAGTCCACAATTAACTTAATCAAGTTTCGTAATGATGTTTGATCCTATCTGCTGGTCAATGTCACCAATCCTTCATTTAAAACTTAAAAGACACCTTTCCTTCAATTTTTTCCACTCACAATTCCCATTCACAGAAAAGACTACACCATACAATCATACCCAATTTCTATTCACAGATAGACTCCACGGGAATTTTCCATATTCACGCCTCTCTCACAATTTAGATACACACAATAGAGGGGAGTAAATCGAGAGGGAAAGAGAATGATGGACAGTGATAAAAAATAAGAGAGTGATCGAAGAAAAGGAGTAAGCAATGGAAAACAAAGCTGAATGGCGAGAGAGAGATAGTAAACTGAAGGGGGAAAAAAGGATAAAAATAGATTGAAAACTTATTTTTTCACCGTAAACGGCATTTCTTCGCTGGAAGATGAGTTAAGCCTTCCAAAACCCATCGAAATCTATCGGCAAACGCTGTTAATCGGTGTCCAAAATATCTCAATCCATC
This sequence comes from Capsicum baccatum var. pendulum, assembly GCA_030864225.1. Classification (NCBI taxonomy): domain Eukaryota; kingdom Viridiplantae; phylum Streptophyta; class Magnoliopsida; order Solanales; family Solanaceae; genus Capsicum; species Capsicum baccatum. Next base: position 250,219,654 of record CM061558.1, read on the forward strand.
AACAACTCCAAATCCGTGACCAGTAGCAGATTTCCATGCCTTCCGTTCAAACGCTCGGCGAGTCTCGTCGGAAAAACGCTCCGACCATACGGGTTTTTCAGTTTTCTTATAAATTTTGGTTCTTGGGTGCTCTTTTGTTTGTCGGGTTAGAGATTCAAGTTAGCGGGTTCGTGTCGAGGTTCGAATCAAGGTTTTTCGAGCATGGTTCTATCTTCAATATATTGAAATTGGCAATTGAGGTCCAACTCTTTAACTCTTTTTCTTTATTTCATTTTAAATTTGGGAAATTGACTTTATGATTATGTGTTGGATGATGATAAATGGGTGATTTTATTGACGTTGATATTACTTGTTATGGATAATTGATTGTGGTATGAATTCGATGTTGGTATGAGTTGGATAACCATGTTTCGTATAAGAAATTTCTGTTGAAAAGCAATTTAGGAGAACGGATTGAAAATCGGTAAAAGTAAAGATCAGCTGAAGTTGATTAATTGATTTGTTTGATTTGAAATTGATTTTAATTTCACTGAACTCGATAATATCATATTTAGGCCGATAATTAATAGGCAAATGTAGGTTGGGTAGGCAAAGTTTAGGACTCCTGGTTTCGTTGAAAAAGAATTTTCGAAGGTGACTTGGCGCACCATATTTATGCCAAGTAACGACTCTAAGTGTGATTGGAAAAAGAATTCTTTTCAAAATAAATTTCATGTTTTGTCACTTAATAGTAAAAATCCTTTCAAACTTTAAAATCATAAATTTTTTTGGTTAAAAAAGGGGTGTGACAGCTCTAGCGACTCCGCTGGAGACTTTTCAGGAGTCAAGATTATTTTTAGAGTTGTATCGGCTTAGTTCAACATTATGGGTGTAGACGTTGTTTGTATTTGTTTTATCATTATAGAGTGCCTATTTGTTACATGTTTACAATTTTTCCTCTTATGTGTTACCGCTTTATATATGACATCATTTGCATAATCTGTGTCATTTCTTTAGCAACAAGTCTCGGAGTACACGTCATGTACACGAACTCTAGTTGAGTCACCCTTATTTTAGGAGGGGGAGTCGTCGGATGTATGGAGTGAGTGGAAAGCTGTCACAGCCACTATCAACCATAGCCCCCCCCGAACAACCTTGTTGGTAGACCCCAACGTAGGTCAACCTTTAGGTCATGCTTATCTACATCATACTGAGACCTAGTGAGACCCACTTGGTCCTTTGTAGGAGACTTACCCCTAAAGCATCCCTACATGCTAATTTTTCATCTTTGAGGATAACAAGGTCATTTGACGGACTGATTTGAGAAAAGCATGTGATAGAATTAAAAGAAAGCGTGTTTGAAAAAAAAAATGAGTCAAAAAGAGTTTCGTAGTTTGTTAAAGTTTTTATGGCTTTGGTTCTTCACACTAAAAAAAAAATCAAAACAATTTTTTACCTTTTGCACTCATTTTGTTAAAAACAAAAACATCGAAGAGATTTTTCTTTTGTTTATTTAGTAAGCATCCATAATTTGAAAATTTTTAAAAAGATTTTTATTTGTAGGAGCATTTTATAAAAGAAAAATTCAGAAAAACATGGTAGAAATTTTGTACATTTCACATAACGAAAATACCAAAAAGACTTTTCATTTCATAGTTGTTGGTGTCATTCTTATGAGAAGTGTCAAATTGAAAACTCAAAAAATAATTTTACCAATTGTTTTTCATTGTCTGTTTTGGTCATATCCCTCAAGTCATGGTCCATTAGTTTTCTTTAATTGTCCAATCTAGATGAACTACGCACACCTTATTCTACTCTCTCGGGAGTGAGATACGTAGGCAGCCCTTCTAGGGTTCGGTGATCTTATTTCGAAAAATTCAAAAAGATTTTCTTCACTCCTCATTTAGATTTGGTGTCATAAACATATTTAAAATAAAACTACAAAAAATATTTTCCTTTAATAGTTTCAATTTTCATTTCCGTATGAAATTCAAAATCGAAAACCCAAAAAAAAATTCTTTGATGATCACAGGTTTATTTTTGTATAGGAATTTTAAAGTTGAAAAGTTCAAAAAGATTTTTTCAATATCTTTGACAATTTGTTATTTTCTTTTCTTCTTAAAGTTTCAAGAAAAATGAAAAGAAAAGAAAGAGAGTTTGATCGGCAATGTTGTGCCAAAACTTCACAAACTACACACACCTGATTCTCCTCTCTCAGGAGTGAGATACGTAGGCGCCCTTCTTGGGTTCTATGATCTTTTCCAAAGAAAATGAAAAAAGAAAAAGGTTTTGAGAAAGTGTTGAACTCTAACACGTTTGTTATCTCTTGTTCAGTCAGTTTAAGGTGGTTGGTTTGTGGCATTGTGGAATTGTAGCTGGTCCTCTATATCACACCAAATTCAAGGAAGGTTTAGTTGTGTCTAACAAGGATATAGAGAGTGACATCATGGATCAAACAAAGAGTCAAGAAAATAAGAGTTTAAAGCAAGACATTTTGAGATTAAGGCAACAAATGACGGAAATACATCGAGCTTGGTTCAGTGGGTTGCCTCCTCCTCCATTCCCCACTATTGACCCTGCAAATACCCTGAGTTTTCCATCACAATTGCAAGCTCTATTTTCTAATGTTGTTGATGCACTACAACATGCCTCAGAATTCATTCCAAGCCAAAAGCATCTCAATGCTTCCATCACTCATTCACTATCTCTTCAGTAGAAATCTACCACATTGACAGCACCACATACTATCTATACTTTTGTTCCTCAACCTTCTACTGAGGCTTTCACTTTGGCTATCAATCCAACGGTTGTACTACCCTAATCTTCTAGTGTTCAATACTTTTGATGATCATTGATATACTCCATAGCCCACCTTAATGTTAATTAGACCACCAAATTTCTTAAAAACAATAGCGTGTAAGAAGATCAAGAGAAAATGGTTGGAAAAATGAAGAGTGCGGAAAATGCCATGAAAAGTTTCCTAGGACTTGCGGGTAAAGAAGATGTTTCATACAAAAATTAGGGCATGTCTTTAAGTGTTAACCCTCTCCCAAGACTTGAGATATCGAAATTTGAGGAGCGAGATGGACATGAGGAATCTGTGAAACATTTGGGAAATATTGTAATCAATTAAAGGGCACGTCCAAGAAGACTGTGTCGTCGTTATCCTCAGTATCAAGCCCAAGTTCATTTCTAAGATCCATATAATCACTCCCAAAATCCATCATACCCCATCTCCCCACCTCCATATATAGTATACTACACATAGCCATATGTTCAACTCCCTTCTTACTCACAATGGCACGCACCAATGCCTCAGAGTCACCCTCCAACTCTACAAACATATCAAAGCCCTTCTAGTTCTGATGTTTGATCCAAGTCAAACAATGTGAAGAGGTAGAAGCCTAAGGACAGTTTCATACCAATTGGAGAATCATATGCTAGTCTGTTCCAGAGATTACTACAATAGGGCATGATCACTCTTCTTCTTGGGTATACTCCTGACCCGCATTCAAGAAATTTTGATCCTCATGTATGATGTGCATATCATTCTGATGTTCAGGGTCACAGTATTGAAGATTATTGGGCTTTGAAAAGAGAAATAGAAAAAATAATTCAAGATAAATTGATTGTGGTGCAGAACATTGACAGTGGTGAAAGTTCTAGTCATGATGATATGCCACTCAGTAGCTAAATGTCAAGCTTAGCAATTGGGAAGTCACTCCTCTAATTACCAGGAAGGATTGTTGGTAGTTTATTTTGTTTCTTTGTTGTTCATGTTTAAACCCTTCTATCTTTTATTTCAACTAAATAGTGTCATTTTCCCTTTGTAATTTAAATATGTGTTGTTTGTTTGTTTTCTTTACATAGTACATTTTATGTTGATTCTAGAGATATGACATGCTAGCGGAATTTTCAGCCAAATCTTAAAATTCAGTTTAATTATGAAACATTGAGTCAGAGGATTAAAGTTAGAAAAAGAGAGCATCTCAGAAAATAGATAGAGTGTTGAGGCATTTGGTGATCAAGATGAAGCCTACTTTAAAAAATTGAGGCAACTACTTTGAGAATTATAAGAATAACGTGGTCATCAATTGAAAGACATATCATAATTAGGCCAAACAGCAAATGTGCGATCCTATGTCAAAAGGAGCAGAAAAAAAATTAGCTCTATTAAGTCATGAGTCCTTCAGCATGAGGAATGTACAACAAAAGGGGAGTGGTATGTTGAATAAAGTGCAAGAGTAGTGATGCACAAATTCAGTAAAAGTTAGTGCTGTAAAAATGTTACATATGATCTCCATCTTTCACTTCTACATTGCATGATATGTACTTGTATTTTTAACGATTGATATGACGGAGGCATTTCATTCTGCTATCCAAATATTGTGTCATCCTTTGTGAACCCCGTTTGAGCTTTAATTCTATTTTCTTTCATACCCCTCTTTTGGAATCAAGATAAGAGTTAGCAAAGTTCAAAAGAAAAGAGTCGGGCAAAAGAATAGAGTCAGAAAAAATGTGTCAAAGAGAAAGAAAGAGAAGTGTTAAGAAAATTAAAGCTAGAAAAAGTTTCAAAGAGAAATAAAGAAAAAAAAAGAGTCAGAAAAAAAGAGACGAGAAGAAATCAGAATCAAGCAAAAGAGCGAGTTGTCGGAACTACGTGTGACCTGATTCTCTTCTCTCGGAGGTGAGATACGTAGGCTGCCCTACTTTGGGCTCGGTCCAACCAAATAAACAATTTAGAATTTCCTAATTAAAAGAAACTGAGGAATGAGTTAACCCTCATTGTTTGAGTTGATTCCAAAAGTTGTAAGTACTACCCCACTTTAAGTGTCGTTTGGTCCACATGCCATCCTTTCTTTCTAACCTTATCCGAAAGCCAAGTTACAACCAAAGAAAGACCTTCAGATCAATCTTTGAGAATGCTAAGGCTCAGCATGCAATGCATTTTAGAGAACTACTTGTATTCCCCATCATAAGAAATTAGGAAAGAAATAAAAATGAGAGAATATTATCGGTGCAAACCCTCAGGGCATAGTTAGGCGATGGTAAGTTGATAGATAAAAATGAGAGAGCCTTATCGGTGAAAATTCTCACGGGCACCGTAAGACGATTTTGAGTTGAGAGAAATATAAATAAGGCAATGGTGAGCTGAGAAAAAAAATAAGAGAGGCTCGTTGGCGAAAACTCTTCAAGGCACCACTAGCAAAACAATTGCTAGAAAGTTTCAAGGCCATTAACTCAAAAATGATTGGTAGAAAGTTTGGATAGAAAGATTAGGCAGCTTAATCCAAAATACATGGCATAATCATTAGAGTTGATTGCTATTTTTAGATAAATTTTTCTTTCGTTTATTTTCAAAAAGGGACAAATAGTGTCTTTTCTTTCTTCTCTTTATTTCTATTTTTGTTCTTTTGAGTCCGTCATCCGAACAAAAATCATTTTTCTCATGTCTTTGAGTCAAGTTCATGTCAAAACAAGTGAGAAAAGATTTCAAAACTGGCTACCAACTTCTTCAATTGCACAGAGCAAGACAAAAGACCGAAACTTGAAAGAAATGAGATTACAAGTCAGAATAAAGCATGCAAAAGGTTGTTGTCAAAAGACAGATTTGGGGGATTTGTGAAAACACCAAGGTTTAAAAAGAATTATCAAAGAAACATAGCAAAGCAGATATATTGTGTTTGTTTCATAGTCACTCTTAATATTCTGAGATTGGATCAATGGTGCAACAAGGCAATGACAAATACTAATGATTGGAAGAAAGATTTAAATATGACGAGTGCAAGAGAAATTGCCTCAAAAGCCAAAGTTCCAATCCAACCACCCTATTTTAAACTCACAAGTTTTCTTTATATGAAATAGGAACAGTTGCTACTTCCAAATCAAAGGCTTTAAAGCACAAATGTCCAGAGGTACAATTTCTCATTTCTGTAAATGCAAGAGCAGTGTTGCTGTACAGGTTTGGTAATAACAATTATGGTAAAACTCATCAACTTGTACCTCTAAGAGACATATTCTCTAAGTTGGGTCTTTTAAGTTTCACAGCTAGGAGGTGCACTTTCTAATTTGAACTGTTAATTCTGAAAGATGCACTTTTAGCAAGAAACTTTCACTTTCATTCTTAAGAGAGGGACTTGTTAGTCTCATTCATTTAATTTTACCCTCAAAAGGAGCATTTGTTTATCAGAATCATGATTCATTTTTTCATTATGCACTGTTACAAGTAGTTGTGATTGAGTTTGACACCCGCAAAAGCTTTTGATAAAAACTGGGATAAAAATTAAAAGTACTTCATGTTATATGGAACTTCACTTTAGGACCCTCCTAGAAAGTGAGACTTTATTTTTCTGAAATATGAAATCTTTCTTTATCATAATCTTTGTTTAGGATAATTTTTGTTCTAGTTTTGATTTTGATTTTAGGTGCCCGCCTGGAGAACAAGGTGAAGAAATTGCAAGTCAGGAGCCCTCCTGAAGAACAGGATGATGAAATTGAAAGTCGAGAGCTCATCCGAAGAACAGAGTGAAGAAATTGCAACTCGGGAGCCCACCCAACAAATATGGTAATGAAATTGAAAGTCGAGAGCTCACCCAGAGAACAGAGAGAGGAAATTGCAAGTCAGGAGCTCGCTTGAAGAATAGGGTGATGAAATTCTAAGTCGGGAGCTCGCCCGAAGAACAGAGTAAATAAATTGTAACTTGGGAGCCCGCCCTAAGAATGGGGTGATGAAATTAAAAGTCAAGAGCTCGCTTGAAGAACAGATTGAGGAAATTGCAAGTTAAGAGCCCCCCTAAAGAACATGGCAATGAAACTGAAAGTCAGGAGCTCTCCCGAAGAACAGAGTAAAGAAATTACAACTCAGGAGCCCACCTGAAGAATAAGGTGATGAAATATCAAGTCAGGAGGCCTCCTGAAGAATAGGGTGATGAATTTGAAAGTCAGGATCCTACTTGAAGAACAGGGTGATGAAATTACAAGTCAGGAGTCTGCCAGAAGAATAGGGTGATGAAATGGAAAGTTAAGAGCCCGCCTAAAAAATAGGGTCATGAAATTAAAAGTCAGGAGCTCGCCTGAAGAACAGGGTGAAGAAATAGAAATCAAGCAAGAAGGTTAAGAGATTGAATGTCAAGAAACAAGGTGAAACGATTGAAAGGCAATAAAGTGAGGGAATTAAAAGTCGAGAGCCCGCCCGAAGAAGAGGGCGATGAAACTGAAAATTAAAAGATTAAAAATAGCAAGTCAGGAGCTCGCCTGGAGAATAGGGTGATACAATTGAAAGTCAAGAAACCAGGTGAAGAAATTGTAAGTCAGGAGCCCACCTGAAGAATAGGGTAAAGATTCTCAAATTCAGGTTCAGAAGCACCACCGAAAGAACATGGTCAATTTGTGAGTTCATCTCCAAATATTAAATTTTATATGGACAAAGAATCTATTCTCAAGATCAACCCAAAGAAGATCTGATCTTTTGTCAATTTTGAAAGCATCACAAAATCATGTCAAGAGTCCAGAGAAGCTGCAGATATAGGACTTCTGTAATTTCTGTTATTTTTTAACTTATAATTTTCATTTTTGATGTAATAACAGAGCCGTCGACTGAAACCTCAACAAGGCCTCACTCGACTCTCCAACTCGGTATAGTCCCTCCCTTTCCAACCCTTTGAGATACTTGTGACTCGATTCCCTAATAATCTGGGTAAGTAGGATGTCCAAAATCAAGAAGCGGTCTCATTCCTTCCTTCTGTATCCTCCCTTTGAATAATGATCGGGTGAAAATTTGGTCTCGTTTGTACTTCTTTGTCTGCAAACCCTTTGTGTTTACATCCAAAGAAGGGCATGATGTAGACACATAATTTTGTCCCTTCCATGAGTGTATTTTTACCTATTTATCCTATCCTACTATGTACCCTCAATCATGTGATAATTTCCCCACTAGAAGACAAAATAACAAACTCCTAACAAACCCAATCCCCAATATTCTTTTGTTAACAAAATTAACCTCCTCCTAAAAATTTTTTGACCACACATCACCACCCCACCCCTACCCCACATACCCCTTCCCTCATGTTTCTTTCCCATTGGAAAATAATACACTATATACACACTATACCTCATACAAAATACAATTACTCATAATTCCCATTCACAAAAAAGACTACACCACATAATCAAAACTAATTTCCATTCACAGAGAGACTTCACGAGAATTTTCCACATTTATGCCTCTCACAATTTAGATACACACAATAGAGGAGAGTAAATCGAGTGACGAGGGAAAAAGATTGATGAATAGTGATCGGAGCAAAGAAGTAAGCAACGGAAAACAGAGTTGAACGGCGAGAGAGGGACAGTGAACTGAAGGGGAAAAAAAGTAAAAATAGATTGAAAACTCATTTTTTTGGCGACTTTACGTAGGAAACGACATCTCTTCACCGGAAGATGAGTAAAGCCATCAAAACACATCAAAATCCATCGGTAAACACTATTAATCGGTGTCCAAAACACCTAAATCTACCCACACCTCTAAATCTGCCACCAGTAGCGGATTTTCACCCCTTTTGTTCAAATTCCTGGCAAGTCTCTCCGTAAAAATTCTATATGCTCCGGACACACGAGTTTTTTGATTTTCTTATAATTTTTGGTTCTCAAGTGTTTTTTTATTCTTTAGATTAAAGATTTAAGTGGGCAGGTAGACAAGTGAGGCTTGCTCAAGTGGTTGAGCACCTCCACCTTCAACCGGTAGGTTGAGGGTTCGAGTCACGCTGGAGGGGAAGTGGGAACACTATTGATCCTCCTGGGGGGGGGGAAAAAAAAAAAAAAGTGGGCAGGTTTGTGTTGAGGTTCGAATTGAGGTTTGTTTGGGTGTGGTTCTATCTTCAAAATATTGAAATCAATAATTAAGTTCTAACTCTTCAACTCTCTTTCTTTATTTCATCTTAAATTTGGGAAATTGATTTTATGATTATGTATTGGATGATAATGATTGGGTGATTTTGTTGATGTTGATATTACTTGTTATGGATAATTGATTGTGGTATAAATTCGATGTTGGTATGAGTTGGATAACCATGTCTCATATAAGAAATTTCTATTGAAAAATAATTTGGGTAAAGGGATTGAAAATCGGTAAAAGTGAATATCGATTGGTGTTGATTAATTGATTTGTTTGATTTGAAATGGATTTTAATTTCATTGAACTCGATAATATCCTATTTAGGCCGATAATTGATAGGAAAATATAGGTTGGGTAGGCAAAGTTTAGGACTCAAGGTTTTGTTGAACGTTTGAAATTTTGTTGAATGATTTGGTTTTATCGCACTGAAAAAAATGTATTCATTTATCTGGAGAATGCCCCGAGGCCATTTATATTTATTCACCGGGGTATGCCCTGAAGTATCTTATACCTGGAGCACGTTCGTGATGAAGGCTCGAGGTGTCGGGTAGAGCATAGTCAAGAATTAGTTTAGAATAGGATTTACATTTACACATTATCTATTTTTTGGACTGTATAATCCAGACGGGACATTATTTTGGTTTTGAGTTTTGTTTGATTTCTTTGTTTACTTGGTTTGTGTGTTTTTGCTTGGTCTATGCATTCTATAGTGTCTATTAGCCGATACAATCCATGAAGTGACCGTGGTTGAACCACAGGATCAAGGGGTGCCTAACTCCTTTCTCTCGGTCAACAAAATTCTTTAACCAAAATCTATATTTATGGATCAGTTTAAAAGAGCCAAAATTGTTTTGAAAAAAGGATTTTAAAAGGTGACTTGGCACACCAGATTTATGCCAAGTGGTGACTCTAAGTTTGATTGTTAAAAGAATCCTTTCCGAAACAAATTTCATCTTTTGTCACTTAATAATAAAAATCCTTTCAAACATTAAAATCATAAATCTTTTTGGTTAAAAAAGGGGTGTGATAATGGGTTTCTGTAATGACCCGAAATCACCTCTTGGGACGTCACACAGTGCTTAAGGCTACAAGTAGCCCCAAGCTAACCCTTTGAGCCTATTACTATATATAATAACTGAATTCAAGATGAAATAAATAAAACACTGGTACTGTCATATCATATGATAGGAAATACGAAGAAAATACTCGGTCCAAACGACCACAAAATTGGAAATCTCAACATACTATTAATCTGATAACTAGTCTGACAAAGCCTCTACTACTCTATGAACTAGAGAGCCATTGGGACAGGTCCCAGCTGACTCAAACTGAACTGAAAGCAATAATATATCTACTAAAACTCTGAAATGTTTGAAAATAAGTCCTCGAACCATGAGGACTCACCACTATGGAGATGTAGACAAAAGTACTCGAAAATCACTAACGAGGCTGGGAATGAGCACCAGAACCTACATTATAAGACAATGTAGCACATAGACGTATATGTGGATGAGCACTTGGGAATGTACTGAGTATATGGGGGTGCATGCATTTACAGAAAACAATATCCGTACTCTTTAATCAAATCATGCATGAAAATATAAATGACTCACATAGCTTGAATACGTCTACAATATAAAATGCATAAATCATATAGAATGAAGCATGTAAGACAAATCTCATGAGTCATTATACTTTAGCTTTAAAATCTGAACTCTTCTCTTATTCTTATTACTCGAAGACTAAAGAAAGCTTTAAACAATACTTTCAAAATCATGCCTATATCTCATGGAGAGTAAAACTTCTTTAATGCTTAAGAACTTAGAACTTTTTTAAACTCAAGACACTTGGAACTTGGAATTCTATGACTCTTACTAGTAGAGAAAACTACTTTCATCTTGGGAAAATTTTACTTCAAGAAACTATTTTGAAAATCTTACTATTAGGAAAAATCACTTATCTCAAAGCTTTAGGGAAAATATTCTATCTCAGGGGAAAATACTTTGGGGAGGTTCTCTTAACCGACATAAACCATGTGAGCTACATAGAGTACACCATCTTGTCCTCCTAAGGAAGAAACCTCATGTTGGGGAGAGGCATCATACTCTTGCCAGGGAGTATAACCTCATCCTAGTGATCAATTATCTCGACCTCAGGCCCAAAAATCTCAATCCTACAGTGGCACGTAGTTCTGGGATATGAAACTGTATTAACTTACCCAACTCGGTGCTAAATGCTACTCCCTTTAGTTAGCTATGCTCATCTCATGGAAATTCACTTTAAAAATAATCTCGTGGTTCATAAAGAACCCAACTATAAAATCTGTAATCTCATGTAATAAAGTGGATTTCAAAGCTACTATAACCTCTAAGGTCAAAACTTTCTCAATAATCTCAAAGTACTCAAATCCTGGTTGCTTATAGCACCAAATATCATGAAATTGTAAATCTCAAGTAGGGCTTAGTGACCCATAATCAAATCTCAAGTTAAGACTCATCAAAATGCATATTAGATATCATATGGACTCACAAATCATATAGAAATCTGGAATTTACAGCAATTTGTCTCAAAAGCTCAACGTACTCATATATTTCAATTTCTAGAGCATTGCAACCATTAAATTCTCAAGGAATAACAATATAGGATATAAACCCAGCTTCAATTTCTTAAGAAACATGTAAAATCATGCTATTTGACTTTCAATTCATGGAAAACATCAAAAGTTTGCAACCAATAACAATGGGTGAAAAACCCTAATTCAATTTCATGTAAAATCTCATAAATTATAGAAAAATTATAGTTTAAAATAATTCTTTGGGAACAGGGTGTAAGGATTACCCTTTTTCAAAACCCCACATACCTTAGATTGTGTAATTCGATGTATAAGCTTGTTTAAAACTATTTCTCTTCCTCTTTGAGAGAGAGTTCTTGAAGCCTTGGAATTGGAGAACTCAAATCTCAACTCAATTTGAAGAATCTATGGTGAGTTCTTGAATTTCTTGGAGAAGGATTTTGGATTTGCTCTTGAGAAAGAAACCCTAGCTCTTAGATGTTTTGGGAGATAATGAGTCTATCTTCTTCGTTTTGAATATATCAGGGTATTAAAAGAAAAAAGACCCAAAAGATCGTTTTAAAAATGACTTAAAAATACTGAACGGGATTTGCGATGGTTAGAGTGATAGTCCATCTCTAGTCTGACGGTCTGTTGCATGTTGGTCAGAAAAAGACCATACTGCCTTAGTTGCGACGGTCCTAGCAAAGGTCCGTTGCTAACTTGACAGTCTGTCATCTTGGCCATCGCACTTGGGCCAGAAGAGGGAGTCATTACCTGGTTACGATGGTCCGAGCGATGGTTCATCAAACTTGATGGTCCGTTAACCTATCCGTCGCACCTGGGTGGTTCCAACAACTCTTACTAAAATGGATCTGACTCTTCGCCCGAGTGTCGGATTTGGGTGAATTTAGTATTGACGGAAAGCTTATTCAATTCTCTAAATGACAAAAAATCGATATTAGGGAAATTCTACACAGTTTAAAATATTTCTCACTTGAGAAGTCAGCCCTTACTCTTCTTAAATATGAAACTCGACTTAAAAAAATTCCGGGGTATTACAGTTTCTCAGGCAGATTTGTAGATATAGTTTGAAGACTTATTTCAAATAACTACTACTAAGTTCTCTTTATGCAACCCTTTTCACATTATCAGCAAAGGTTCTTTCTAGAGCTATTCATTCCTTTTTTGAAGATCCTCAATTTGTAGGGTATAAAATGCCTAAGTGGAGTATTAATCTAAATCATTAGCATATACAGATGATACAATTATTTTTTCTTGGGAAGAATCATGGTTGTCTTCTAGGATTATGAAAAAAAATTGATCAAAAAGGTGAATAAAGAAAAGAGTTTTTACTATTTGCACCAGAATATAGCAATAAAGATCTCACTTTTGATTGAACAGTGTACATAAATGGTTAGAGTTTCTTTTACTTCAAAATATTTATGATGTATTTTCACTCATAATAAGAAAAGGAAAGAACATTATATTGATTTGTCTGAGAGAGTAAAAGGAAAAAATCAACCATGAGAAGACAGATGCTCTCACTTAGTGGTAAAAATGTTTTTTCATATTAGTATTCTTCAAAGCATACCTATTTATGTGTTATCAACTATCGTCCCTCCTAAATGTATATTAATAAATTACATAGGATTCTTGTAATTTTGGGAGGGGGGGGGGGGGTTAAAATGGAATCAGGCAGAAGTAAACACTGGTCGAAATGAGCTAAGGTTTGTTTGCTAAAAAAAAAGGGAACTAGGACTTTCTCTATGTTTTGTGTTTCTCAGGCTATGGTATACTAAAATGTGGATGAGATTTAGGACTCAAAACACTTTGTAGACATTAATCTTGAAAGAAGGAAATATGTTGGTGATACGCCCAAATTACACCTCTCTTATGAGAGAGTAAGCAGTCGCTGTCAAATATAGAACCCAACCAGGTTGGGTGTCGAATCCCACAGGGAATACTGTGTTACTAAGTATTGTAGTTGTTACTGGATTGTTGGTCAGAGGTTCCTGAATGGGGGGTTTTGGTTTAAATTTGAAATGATAGTTACAATATAACAATGAAGCAATATGTGTATTAATATTTGATCACAGAGAATGACAAGTTAGGGTTATGTCCACCTTGTAGCTTTTACTTCTCTATTAACTATGAGTAATAAGGATTTATACATGCATGCACTTATAGAGATGTATTCTAATTCTAAATCCAAGTGTTTCTCAACCATCAAGGATTTATTCACCTTAGTTCTCTCGAATCCAAAGTGTACAACCAATCATACGAACTCTCCAAGTAGTTAATCCTTCTAAGGCATTAACGTGTAAAATAGAGGTTGGAAGCCCTATTTTCTTGTCACTACTCTCTTTTCCAAACAGTAACTTTTCTATTGAACAAGCTATTGCTATAATGGCACATTCCCTATGTTTGCAACCATGACAATTCAATCATAACGAAGAGAGTAATGATATAAGTGAATTAACACATCATAAATTCAAAAACCCACAGCAATAGAGAGTATACTACAAGGTTTCTATAATCCTAACAACTAAACTTAGCTACTCATGAATAAAATGGAAATCACAATAGAAATATTTATCATACCAAAACTTAGAACGATCTTGGTGGAGAAGATGAATATCAAAAATAAGACAGAAAAACGTTTCTCTCTCTTTCTTCTCAAGCTAAGCCGCTTTCTCTTGTTTCCAAAAAATACCGAATGTTGAATAATTCCTAAAAATTCAGCCATAAGGCTTTTAATAACATCCTTCTCTAATAAATTGCTATTGCATCCTTAACTATTTAAAAATATTGAGTTTGCTCGGGAAAAAGTTCTCATATATCACATTCAGTCCAAAAACTGCTTTCCTTTTATGTGAAGTTTCCTTTGCTATCCACAGGTCCCCAAAGTGTCGTAATCTTCCTCATTAGTACCTGAAAAGCATGCTAATCACATAGGTCAACTCACTTAACTAAAAATAGACAAAGTTCAAGAATTATGTATTTTATCCTCAAAACTTAGCTAAAATATGGGTAAGTTATGGTTCTTAGACGTATAAATACGCCCAACATCAGTTGGCTCCTTAGTCCCTCAGTAATTTGCAAAGGTTCTGATGTAAATTGAGATAGCAAGATAGATAGAAAAAGTGTTGTTGTGAACTATCTTAAATATGGAAGCTTTCAAATATCCACAAAGAATTTAAATTGTCATTGAAGGATCATCAAAAGAGCTTTTAAAGTTCATAACATGCTCAAATGAATCTATAAGTAAAGTGATGATAATCAAGGAGATCATAAAAGACTCAACTGGCTATTATTTTTATAATTTGAATATTCTTATAAGACTAGTATAAATAGTCCTAAGTCTTCATATTAAGGTTAGATAGCCTTGGATGAATTAGTCTCATTTGAGAGTTTTAGTGAAATCCCTCTTTTCACTTCTTTGAACCCTTTTTTGATTACTTAGGTAAGTAATCTTTGTATGAGTTCAATTTCTCTTTCTCCCTTGAATTTATTATAATAATTAATTATCTTTTAATTGCTAGATATTCCTTCTATCTTCTAATTTCTATTCTCCCTAATCTAATTCCTTTTGTTACTTGCTAATTCTTTGATTTCATCTCTATTTTATTTGTTTTGTTCATCTTTGGTGTATCATTTTAAAATAATTAATATCAGAGCCAAGTTAAAGAATTGTTTCCACAATTCTTAATCCTTGGTTTACATTTTTATTGAAAATATAAAAAAAATCAAAATTAATTTGGAGGTGTTTTGATATTATTTCTTGAGCTATATATTGTTGCTTCTTAGTTGAAATTTAAGGAATACATGGCTTGAAAAAAAATTAAAAATTATGGTTGAGATTTGAAGTTTTGAAGAACTTTATAAATGAGTTTTGTGGATTTAGTGTTTGTTTGAAGAAAATGTTGGTTGAAAGTTGTTGACAGAGTTGCGAGGAGGTTGTATCTCAGATTTGAGCTTATATGATTGAGTATT